>ML685791.1:19652483-19763590 GCA_007922175.1 Pelusios castaneus
AGCATTTATGAGATATCCATAGAAAATAATATCTTAAATGCTTCCCTAAATCCAGACAGTGTCACACACAGGGCTCTGTCCTGCCAGGGTCCCTGTCCCACTTTGTCCCATTGTACACAGGGGGTGCTCCCCCCCCACCACCGTGGACCTGCCCAAGGTCCCCCTAGCCCCACAAAGTCGACTTAAAGCATCCAGTGTGGACGCTCTAGGTCAACTTTGTAAGTTCCCCTTTAAGTCCACTTTAATTTTAAGTGTAGACACACTAAGTCGACTTAACAGTGCAAGTGTAGACATAGCCTGTGTGAAGATAAAAGGAATGAAAAAAGAGGATGATGTTACAGAAGGAGTCTACAATAGGCAACCAGATCAGGAGAATGAGGTGGATGAGGCATTTAACAAACAACAGAAATATTCAAAACACAAATAACTGTTAATAATGGGTACTTTAACTGTTGTATATCTGTGGGAAAGTAATGTGGCAAAACACACAATATCCAAATATTTCTTGAAATGTGTTTGGGAAAAACTTCTAGTTCAAGAAGGTGGAAGAAGTCTTGGGGGGTGAAACCATTTTAGATTTGATTTGGACTGACAGGGTGGGATTAGTTATGAATTGAAGGGGGATGTCTACTTGAGTGAAAGTGATCATGAATGGGTAGGCTTTGTAATTCTAAGAAAATAAAGAAAGGAGTCAGAGTGACAGAATAAAGGTAATGGATGTCAGAAAAGCAGACTAATAAATTCAGATAACTAGTAGGCAAGGTCCCATGGGAAGAAAAATCTAAAGGGAAAAGAAGTTCAGGAGGGCTAGAAGCTTCTCAAAACGGTAATATTAAAGCAAAAAGATAATATTAAAGGGAAAATATTAAATTATCCTCATGCAAAGGTAAGATTGGAAGATAATTAAAAGATCAAAATGACTCTATCAGGAACTCTTTAATGACCTGCAAATCAAAAAGAAATCCTACAAAAAATAGAAAAAGGGACAAATTGCTATGGATGAGTACAACAGAACAGTACAGACATATAGGGAAAAAATCAGAAAGGTTAAGCACAAAATGAGTTACATCTCACAAGGCACATAATGTATTTATAGAACTCTAAGAGAAAGATAAATTGCAGGTAAAGCAGAAAGGTGAATAATAATGGTAGATACAAGGTAAGCTGAATTTTGTAATGCCTATTTTGCTTTGGTCTTTTTTAAAAATGTTAAATAATATTAACAAAAAAGGGGGGAAGGAACATAAAACAAAAATAGAGAAAGAATGTGTCAAAGAAATTTAGATAAATTAGATGTATCAAAGTCAGCAGGTCCTGATGAAATTCACCACATGGTACAAAAGAAATTAGCTGAAGCAATCTCAGGACCATTAGTGATTATCTTTGGGAACTGATGGAAGACTAGTGAGGTCCCAGAAGACTGGAAAAGGGAAAACGTAGTACTCTTATCTTTAAAAAAGACAAACAAAGGGATTATAAACTATTTCTCCTAACTTCTATATATGGAAAGATACTGGAATAAATTATTTTAAAAAAATCAAACCGCAAGTCCCAGCTGGGCCTGTCCAGAGCATCGCAGTTGCTCCCGCTTCCCCCAGCCCTCTTCCACCACATGGGCCCACTGGCACCCTCATAGCAGGAACACAGTGCTCCTCTCCTCACCTCACCCTTTCCCCATCATGCGAGCCCAGTGGTGGTGCCCACAGCACCCAGCTGTCACCCCTCTCCCACTGCGTGGGCCCAATGGCATCACATGGGCGGGAATGTGGCTGTTGCTTTCTCCCCCACCATCATGTGGGCCCGGCAGTGCCCTGGCTGAGAATGGTGGCTGTTCTCCCCTCCTAACGCACTCCTTCCCCCACCCCTCTCCCACTGCTTGTGGCCCACCAAAGTTCACCCACCCCTGCTCTAGATGAAATAACTGTCAGATGCATGCACAACTGGTTGAAAGACCATACTCAGGGAGCAGTCATCAATGGTTCACTGTCAAACTGGGACGGTGTCTCTAGTGGTGTCTTACAACAATCAGTCCTGGACCTGATAACAATTCAGTATTTTCCCTAAGGACCTGAATAATGAAGTGGAGACTACGATTATAACATTTTCAGATGATATCAAACCGGGAGAAGTTACAAGCACTTTGGAGGACAGTATTGGAATTTAAAATGACCTTGATACATTAGAGAATTGGTCTTTCTCCACAAGGTGAAATTCAGTAAAAACAAATGTAAAAGAGTACTCTTAGGAAGGGAAAGTTAAATCCACAAATACAAAATGGGGAATAAAAGGCATGGTAATAATACAGCAGAAAAGGATAGGGTGAGTGATATAGTGGATCACAAATTAAAGATGAGTTAACGTGATGCAGTTACAAACAAAAGCCTAATACTGTGGAGTGTAGTAACAGGAGTATCATACGTAAGACATAGGTTGCAAATGTAATTGTTCTGCACTACTCAGCATTGCTGAGGCCCCAGCTGGAATACTGTATCCATTTTTGGATGCCACACTTTAAAGAAATGATAGAGTAAGTAGAAAGAGTACAGAGTGTAGCAAAAAAAACAATAAAAGCTTAAACAGGATAAAACGTTAAAAAAACTGGGCATGTTTAGACTTGAGAAAAGATGACTGAGGGAGTACCAGGGAATGCATCAGCAATTTGGCTTAATGGTTAGAACAGGGCTGCAGAGACTGGGACTTGGAGCTGGGGGTAATTGTTGAAGCTAAAGTTTGAAACCAGAAATCAGATTCCAGGGTCAGGAATCAGAGACAAGGATCAGAGCTGGAGTCAGAGCAGAAGCGAGAAACTATGAAGGGAATGCAGGTCCGAGCAAGATAGAAACAAGGCATGAGTAAGACAAGTAAGGGAGGAACAGGGCTAAGGCAGGGCAGGAACAGGGCAGGGGCAGAAGTGACTTCAGCAGTGGGCAGAACCGGTGAGCAGCCAGTCACTGGCTGCTACTGTTAATCTTAAAAGTAAGCCCACAAGTTCCCTTCACTCGGGCCTGCTTACCACAACTCAGTTGAGCTCATTAAGCATCCTGGAGACTGGTTTGGTTACTCCTCAGCCCCAGCTGAAAATGCTTAGTTCTGAGAGAGGGGACTGAAGATAAGTCTTCAAATGTGTTAAAGCCTGTTATGAAGAGAATTGTGATCAATTGCTCTCCATATCCCCTGAAGGTAGGACGAGAAGTAGTTGACTTAATCTGCAATAAAGGAGATTTTGGTTAGATATTAGGAAATGTTTTCTAACTAGAAGGATAGTTAAGTACCTGTTTAGATTACCAGGAGAGAGCATGGATTTAAAAGTGCCACAGGACTCTGTTGTCTTTCTACAATAGACTAACACGGCTACCCCTTTGGAATTTTAAGAATAGGTTAGCCAAACACTGTCAGGGATAATCTAGGGGAAACATTTTGTCCTGCCTTAGTTCGGGGAGCTGAACTAGATGATATCTCTCCCTTTCCACTCTACATTTCTAAGATTCTGTATTACTTTAGGTTTCACTATAGACAGATACAGTACTGACCTTTCAATGTCATTTCTGACTCAATAATACTAATTAATATTTTTCCTCGGCCACATAATGGTATGTGTGCAGAGGCGGCTTTTGGGGTAGGCGAAGCAGGCGCATGCCTAGGGCCCCAAGCTGTAAGGGGCCCCCTTGACTACCCCAAAAGCCATGTCTGCCTCAGTTGGCAGCCAGCAGGGGAGCTGGGCCCTGTGTCCAGGGTTGGTGAGGGGGAGCTGGGGCTGGAAGTGAGCTCAGGGTGTGGTGGGGAGAGGCAGGGCTGGGAATAGCAGCGGGGAGCTGGGGCTGGCGACAGGGGACCCCCTTGGGCCTATACGGGGCCCCACAGGTCTATAGGGGGTCCCAAAATGTGCCTTTGCTTAGGGCCCCCAATAGCCAAAGGCCTCCTCTGTATGTGTGATAGTAGTTTGAGCAATATACATCTTATTGCTTCTGACTGTCATTGTCCCCTGTTTTCCAGAATTAATTGTACACCATCCCTCTGGTTTTGTCCTATGAATTTATATTTGATTGATTCATTCAATGGTTATTTTTTCAGTACCTTTATAGTACTGGTACCATAGCTGTTTCTTCAATGACTGCAGCTTTTCAGTCCTAGAATGCTGTAGCATGTCAGTGTTTGAGTAGATTAAGTGTTTTCATCAGGTTGTTTCCCCTTTTGTTTGTTTTGTTATTTGTTTTGGCTTGGGGTTTTTTTTTGTAAAGAATAGTCAGCCATTCCCTTTGAGAAAAGGAGTTAAAAGTCATAGTAGCAACATTTTGAAATTTTCATCATTGGACTGAATTGGGAATAAGTCCGTGAAACTCCTTCCGAGAGATTCTGTTTGAATTTGGCAGCAAAAGACCATCATTAAAGAATAGTACTGGAGGTGTGACAGCACCCTAGGCATACAACCAAGTCCATGCAAAGGTCAGCTAACAGATGAAAGCAGAGTGCAAGAATTAATTGAAAGGCAGAAAATGCCAAGGTTATGCTGACGTTTTCATTAAGAAAATCACTGAATACATGTAACAAGGATGACATTTATTATATAGTGGTAGAAATCACGGTTCCACATGCACTGTATATTTTCCTGTTCAGTCAGCATATTGTAGCATTCCAATAAAGGGGACTTAATACTTCCACAAAGCTAGCCAAACAAAAATTAATTAAAATATTGATTATTTATCTCTTTCTTCTCTACCCATCACCATAGTATCTGTGTGTGTATGTGTGTGTGTATAATGATATAAAATAACTGAGTTTATTTTATAATTCATATACTTTCCTATTTCAGTCAGTCTTTCATTCTGTCCCTTTTTCCCCTATCCAGACCTTGGCTCCAAGAGTTTTTTTTTTCAAAATTAATTCCCATATATTGTTCCTTGCTACAAAAATGGTCCTCCTTTTCTCTGTCTGACTCATGGAAAAGCACATACAGTGAATGACTTTGGCTTATTTGTCATACATTAAAAAGTGTTGCATTTAAATTGCCAAAATCTTTGCTGAGATGACTCTTCAAAAAATTAGTTAGACATAAGATACGAGTGACTGGTGAATCCTGCATAGACCACTATGAGTAGTACCTTCATCTTTCATCAGTTTAATGTGCACACATAGAGCATGTGAAACACAAAGGTGGCTCAAAGTTTTTGGTGTGAAACTCTGGGCCAATGGAAGTCAATATGCACATGGACTTCAATGGAGTCCTGATTTTACTCTTGGAATTTACTCCCTGTACAAGTCACTTATAGCACTAGACTAGCAATCTTCAGAGCATAAAGAGAAGACTATTGATTTCAGTTTAATATTCAAGCCTATTTAGAGGTTTTATAATGTCCTTTTTATGGATTTTAATCTCTATAAGTGAAACACCCACCTGCCATGTAAAGAAGCACTATAAAATTGCTAAAATAATATGCTGAATGTATCACCTGCCTTCTGTCTAGAGACCGTAAAGTACACTATCATTATTGATTAATTAAACTTCACAACACTCATATACTCATAGTGTTTAAAATCAGAAAGGATCATTATGATCATCTAGTCTGACCTCCTGCACAATGCAGACCACAGAACCTCACCCATCCATTCCCTATGACTGAGTTACTGAAGTTCTCAAATCTTGGTTCAGAAGCTTGAAGTTATAGAAAACCCACCAACAAGCCCCATGCTGCAGAGGAAGGCGAAAAATCTCTAGAGCTTCTGCCAATCTTCCCTGGGGGAAAAATTCCTTCCCAACCACAGATATGGTCATCAGCTAAACCTTGAACATAATGGGTAAGACTCAGCACCAAGACACCCAGAAAGCACTCTGTGTAATAACTCAGAATCCACCTCATCTAACATCTCATCACAGGCCACTTAGCATATTTACCACTAGTAGTCAAAGATGTTAATTGTCAAATTAGGCTGTCCCACCGTGCTATCCCTTCCACAAACATATCAAGCTTAGTCTTGAAGCTAGCTAGGTTCTTTGCCCCCATTGCTCCCCTTGGAAGGCTGTTTCAGAATTTCACTCCTCTGATGATTAGAAACCTTCATCTAATTTCAAGTCTAAACTTCCCAATGGCCAATTTATATCAATTTGTTCTTGTATCCACACAGATGCTGAATTGAAATAATTCTTCTTCCTCCCTGGTATTTATCCCTCTGATGTATTTGTAGAGAACAATCATATTTCCTCTCAGCCTTCTTTGGATTAGGGTAAACAAGCCAAGCTCCTTGAGTCTCCTCTCATAATGCAGGTTTTCTGTTCTTCAGATCATCCTAGTAGCCCTTCTCTGCACCTTCTCCAGTTTGAATTAATCTTTCTTAAACATGGAAGACCAGAACTGTACACAATATTCCAGATGAGGTCTCACCAGTGCCTTGTATAACTTCACTGATTCTACCAGAAATACCTTGCCTGATGCATCCTAGTACTGCATTGGCTTTTTTTCATGGCCACATCACATTGGCAGCTCACAGTCATCCTGTGATAAAGCAATACTCCCAGGTCCTTCTCCTCCTCTGTCACTTCCAATTGATACATCCCCAGCTTGTAGCAAAAATTCTTGTTAAAAGTCCTCATCATGGGATGCACATCTCAGGTACCCCTCAGGCATGATCTATGTAACTATTCTGTTAAGTTTTGCAATGTAATTGTTTTTTATGTGTGTTTTAAATGTGATTTTATGCCAAATATGCCATACCAGGCTCCTTTGTGAATGCTCATACCATATTCTACATAATTACCATGATGCCATGTTTCCTACAGGAACATGTGTGTACAGATGTGAAGCATGTTACAGGGTTCAGATTCTCAGGACTATCTTTAGCACAGAGGCTGGAGAATTGCATGACAAAGGGAATGCAAATACCCTCCCTGGCTCAGGTAGAAGTAAAGAGAATCACACGGTAGCCCAGAGGGGGAGGGACTACCAGGAGTCTATAAACACAAACATAGAGATGATTTGAGGGAAAAGCTGCAGGATTTTGCCTGGAAGACTCCATCTTGCAACTCTCTCCAACTTCAAGCAAGATCTAGGCCCTGCCTTGTAATAGGCAGAGAATGGCTGTAAAACACCGAACAGCACCTTGCGCATAATCTTGGACTATGAGGTCAGTTTAGGTAGAGATATTAGACTAGTATGTGTTTTACAACTTTTATTTGATAATGGTCATTCCTGACTCATTTATATTAGATTCTGCCTTAATTAGCCATTTTCTCACTTTTCTCTCATACTCTCATCAATTATTTTGTTTTATCTATTGCTGTGTGGCCTTTAGAGGGAATGGATGTGGAAGACAGGGCAAGATCCACTTCTTTGTTAAATGGTCAGATTTGAGACTAGGGTGATTGGGGGTGGGTCCTAATCCCTGTAACACAGTGGCTCCTGGTGTAGTATCTGGGGATGGGGGTGCTCGCTTGGAGACCAATGCCTGTGTGGCTAGGGGATTTATACCCACTGCCTGGGACCAATTATAGGCTGGTGTGGGCTGACTCAGGAATAAGTGGTCACTTGGCAGGGTGGGGTGAATTGGTGTTCAGGAGTGGAGTTTGGGAGGTTACAGCGGCACATCAGATTGGATCTGGGGAGCAGCCTGTCACAGTGGCGCAGCGATACCAGCGTATTGTGCCCCAGCCTGATGCTTTAATTAAGTGATTTCAAGTGAGTTATATGTATAGAACCTGAACAGTCAGGAGGTCACGGTTTGTTGTTTTCTGTTTGTTTATTTCGGGTGATGGAAATAAACACAGGGAAAGTGAAAGATGTCTGATGCAGTTGCAAATTGGAATCTTCCAGGCAAAAGCCTGCAGCTTCTCCCTCAAACTGCCTCTAACTTTGTTTTTACAAATCACACAATTACATTGCAAAACTGAACAGAAAAGTTACATAGATCATGCCCAAGAGGTGCAGAGATATGCACCCCGTGACAGTCCCTAAATGCATGACCTTACACTTTCCACTATTAAATTTCATCCTATTTCTATTATTCCAGTTTACAAGGTCACCCAGATCTTCTTATATGATATTCTGGTCCTTTTCTGTATTGGCAATACCTCCCAATTTTGTGTCATCCTCAAACATTACAAGTATACTACCACTTTTGGTACCAAGGCCAGTAATTAAAAGGTTAAATAAGATTGATCCCAAGACTGATCCCTGAGAATCCCCACTAGTAACCTCCCTCCAGCCTGACAGTTCACCTTTCAGCATGACCATTCTCATTTCCCCTTAAACCAGTTCCTTATCCTCCTTTGAATTTTCATATTAAACCTCATCATTTCCAATTTAACCAATAATATCCCATGTGGAACCATATAAAACGCCTTACTGAAATCTAGGTAAAATTAGATACACTGCATTCACTTTGTCTAAAAACTCTGCTATCTTCATAAGGAGATCAGGCTGGCCTGGCACAATCTACCTTTTGTAAAACCATGTTTTATTTTTTTCCAATTACCATTAACTTCGATGTCCTTAATTACTTTCCCTCTCATTTTTTCCCCAACACCTTGCATAGCTGAGATCAAATTAAAAGGCCTATAATTAACCAGATAACATTTTTTTTCCTTCCTTAAAAACAGAAACTACGTTAGCAATTGTTCAGTCATACATTACAACCCCTGAGTTTACAAATTTATTAAAAATATTTGCTAATGGGCTTGCAATTTCATGTGCCTGTTCTTTTAATATTCTTGTATGGAGATTATCTGGCTCCCCCTTACTTAGTCCCAGTAAACTGTTTGAGTTTGGCTTCTACCTGGTATATGGTAATTTCTACCTCCATATACTCATTCTCACCAGCCACCCTGCCATAATCCCTAAACTATTCATTAGCCTCATTAAGAATTGAGGCTAAGTATTTATTTAGATATTGGGACTTGCCTAGATTATCCTTAATCTCCATCCCATCCTCAGTGCTTAGTGGCCCCACTTTTTCTTTCTTTGTTTTCTTCCTATTTATGTGGCTACAGAACCAAACTCTCATGTTTGGATTCAATTTCCTTTGCAAGGTACAGCTCTACTTTTGGCATTTCTCACTTTATCCTCATATGTACTAATCTCCAAGAGGTAGCTTTCCTTGCTGATCCCTCCCATCTTCCACTCCTTGTAGACCTCCTCCTTTCTCTTAATCATCTCTTGTAAGGTATCTATCCCCATTTTATGAGGAGAAAATAGCGAAAATGAGATCAAGTGCTTTGCCCAAGGTCAAATAAGAACTCTGTGTTAGAACTGATTTCTGTGACTCCATGCACTGAGCTTTAGGCACAAGACCACTTCTTCTCTTTCTGTAGCAGAATGTGGAAGTTTACTTTCATAGCATCCAATTGTTCTATGTTCTCTAAAATCAATAAGACATATGGAGGGAAAGGATCTTATTGATTTACAGATGATAGAATAACTGGGGACATTGGAAGGAAAGCTTCATATTCCAATTATTTCATAGTTAATGTTCAATACAAAGCTACTGGTTTTGCTACTTCTGTATTTCTGATTAAAAAAAACAACCCTCAGGCTGATTCTATGAATTGTTACATCCAGTAAGAATCACACTCCACTGTAGCTGAATATAGATGTCAATTTAATACTATATCATGAAACTGTTGCACCCTGTGTGGCCATAATTGTCAAGAAAAATGTTGAGTTAGATTTTTTTCCTGTATACAACCTCTTCTCATGAAATGTCAACGATCTGCTTATGGGTCCCTGATTCTGAAAATTGCTTTACATCAGTCCTTGCCCTCAAATTGGAGCAGCCTGTAGGCAGTGCTAACTTATACAACTGGCATATGGTCTGCAAGGAGCCACACATCAGACAAAGATCAGCTAAGTAAAGTTTGAATGTGGGCCCTCCCTGATGCCTCCCTATACTGGGAAGGTGGAGTGGGAGGAGCTGTTGGCACAGGAGCCTGCTCCATTGGGGTTGTGTTAATGGGGAGTTCCCCTCCAGCACAAGAATTCTTTACTGGCCAGATACAAATTTGGGTCCCTTTGTACCACTTGAGCAACACAAAGAATCTTAAGACTGTATCTTAAGACAATATAATTAAAACAGTACTCAATTATATCTAAAAGTATCTTTTTTATTGCAAATGTAGTAAGCAATAACCAAGCAATAGAAAACTGGCTAGATCATCAGGCTCAGCAGGTAGGAATCAATGACTCAATGTCTAGTTGGCAACTAGTAATGAGTGGAGTGCCCCAGGGATTGGTCCTGGGGCCGGTTCTGTTCAACATCTTCATTACTGATCTGGATGATGGGATAGATTGCATGCTCAGTAAGTTCGCAGATGACACCAAGCTATGGGGAATGGTAGATATGCTGGAGGGCAGGGACAAGATTCAGGAAGACTGAGACAAATTAAAGCATTGCGCCAAAAGAAATCTCATGAGGTTCAACAAGGACAAGTGCAAAGTCCTGTACATAGGATGGAAAAATCACATGTACTGCTACAGGCTAGGGACCGATTGGCTAAGTTGCAGCACTGCAGAAAAGGATCTGGGGGTTATGGTGGATGGGAAGCTGGATATGAGTCAACAGTGTGCTCTTGTTGCCATAAAGGCCAATGGCATATTGGGCTGCATCAGTAGGAGTGTTGCCAGCAGATCGAGAGATGTGATTATTCCCCTCTATTTGGCACTGGTGAGGCCACGTCTGGAATATGTGTCCAGTTTTGGGCTCCCCTGTACAGGAAGGATGTTGACAAATTAGAAAGAGTCCAGCGGATGGCAACGAAAATCATTAGGGAGCTGGGGCTCATGACTAACAAGGAGAGACTGAAGGAACTAGGTTTATTTAGTCTGCAGAAGAGAAGACTGAGGGGGGATTTGATAGCAACCTTCAACTACTTGAAGGGGTGCTCCAAAGAGCAGGTAACTAGGCTGTTCTCAGTAGTAACAGGGGACAGACCAAGGAGCAATGGTTTCAAGTTGCAGCTGGGGAGGTTGAGGTTGGATATTAGGAAAATTTTCTCATTAGGAGGGTGGTGAAGCATTGGAATGGGTTACCTAGGGAGGTGGTGGAATCTCCATCTTTGGAAACATTTAAGACCTGGTTAGACAAAAACCTGGCTGGGATGATTTAGTGGGAGTGGTCCTGCTTATAGCAGAGGATTGGGCTAGATGACCTCATGAGGTCCCTTCCAATCCTAAAATTCTATGATTCCTAGTATTTATCTACTTTACTAGTATTTATCTACTTTTCTCTTTTCTTCATAGACTCTTTCTTTTGATCATTTCTATGGCTTCTATTGTTCTGTTATCACTATCTCTTCTGTTTCAGATGTTTTCCTATTTTTAAGTCTGTGAAAATGTTACATAGTCACTTCAGTTAAATGATCATAATTGTTAGTTTAAGTTTGCTAGAAGTTTAGCAAAACACTACTCATTTCCTACATGACCGTGCAAATTAGTAACAGATTGTGAAATACTGCAAAATCCAGATATTTTCATATCTCAGTGCTTTGATAAAACATATTTCAGTTATATACTTTTAGTTAAAATTTGCACATTGAGAAAAATTTCACTCTAGAGGTGATAACGTAGCCAAGTAGAACCGAGGAATCAATATCTATACATACTTATACTTTTAAAAACAAAATATATTTTACTTTATCTGGAGTCTAACCCACATACTCTATTTTCCTATATTGTTTAGTTAATCTCTATAATTTATTTGTTTTTATACTAAACCTACCATTATAGTACCCAAGTGTCTCAGATAGTGAATTAATTCCATTAAAACGAGGATGGTGAAAAAAAGGTACCAAGGTAAGGGCCATCTTAGCCATATACAATTACAGGATTTTCCCTCTGTCTGCGCAGTAGGCTGCAGCCTAGAAAGTCTGTTGAGACAGTGTGGAGCGACACCAACAGCTACAAGAATGTAGAGAGTTCTCTTTTGTTTAGAATATCATCAGGTTCAATCATCATTGGGATTTTCAGTCTGCATCTGTCCAGTTTTTTGTGTTCTTAGCCTTTTTTTACACTTTGTGAGATATACCTGTACGAGAGCACAGACTTTCACCCGATAAGAGATGAGGAGACTGACCAGATAGATAGGAGCATTTAAAGAGCAGCACCCATCTCAGTACAGCTAAATTGCCCGGTAGAGCTGGCAAGAGATCTATGGAACTTCCCCTTGCTGCTGGGGAGGATTGAGTAGTCTCTTCTAAGAGTAATCCTAATAGCCAGCATCCCAGAGTCAATTTTAGCTGTGGGCACTTTAAGAGGATCAGTTTCAGACAAGGTCATTTGCAGTCTGCAATAGAAAAAGTTGAAGTACAGAAGGTTTATGCCATGCATATGCTTGCTTTGTTACAGAACTGGATTTATTTTTTAAGTCCAGCAAGCAATAATAACTATTTACCTATTATTACTATAATAATAAAATAGTCCCAGTATTCAAATTGTTTTACCTTGTAGATATTTGTCCCTAAATGGTTAGGCTCATGCTCAAAAATCAAGTTATTGTCTACAGCATGCAGTACACTTTCTCATTTCACTGAGCTTTTTAAAGAGTTGTATCCCTCTGGTATAGATGCCCCTGGTCTACTTATAGAGAAATTTCATTACCATGCTGTGCAGGCCTCATGGTGCTGAAAGTAAAATATTGGATTGACAGGCACTTGTAGTGGAGGAGGGCTTATTGATGATGGAAAGACTGATTCAATCTCTAATCCTGAAGAATGACCTGCCACCTGGAGTGATAGTATACAGATGGGTGCAATCTAAACTCTCTTTCCGCCTCAAGTTGCATTTGGCTGTAGATTATCAATGTGATTCCATATAATGAAGATGGTTGTTCGGCACTCTGGCAATTTTCCATTACTGACATGCAATGTCAACAGTTGTGATATAACTATAAGGACAACATTTAAATGTGCTACATCTGGCTGGGACTGGTGCCAGGTTATTAACAGCCCCATTAAAATTACCTGCAGTGAACTGTTTTGGAGAGAGAATGTAGAATACTATTTCCCCTATGACTGACCATTCGGTTGTAATAATAGGTCAGTGATACACAATTATTACAGTACTGGTAGCAGTGTTTTCACGGGCTTTATTTTGATAAAATAATGCTTTTTATGTTATATATTTAATTGTAGTGAGACTACTACAATTACCACCATTCTTCCTCAGGCAAAATTCTCATTGAAGCCAGGACAGTTTGGTCAGACTGCAAAATAGAAATGTTTCAATTGTGGGCCCTAATAGTGAAAATCTTAAAACTTCCTTTCCCCCCATTGTCCTTATGATTATGGATACCACTGACCATGTAACAATTTCCAGTGTAGTAGGCTAAGTATTAAAAGCTATTAAGTCACAACCTCTGAATAAAGGGCATCATACTGCCCAGAGGATGTTATAAGAGGCACAGGCCTTCCAGATTTCCTGGGACATGCAACCACTGAGCCACCTTGTGGGTGGGTGGAGTCAGGGCCCTGCCTCCCCATAGCCATTTTTCAGTTGGTCACAGGTTCAGAGGTACTGTTTCTGAGCAGCCTCCGTGTGTAGCAGAGAACGAGGGTTGAGCCTCTGGTAGGCCCATGTGCATGGGTGGCAAGTAAAGGGAGAATCCTTGCATCTCTCGTTTGTATGCACGTGCAGAATCTATCCACAGCCTAGCCCCAAAGCTCTGGTGTTATCTTTTCATAGATATCTGACGAATGGGGCCAAATAATTTCAGTGTCTCACATCTTAGGGCAAGTCTGCACTGAAAACGTTGCTTTGCCACAGCTGCACCAGTGCTGTGCTTTAGTTAAGACGTTATTGCATCATCAGGAGAGCTTCTTCTGTTGGCATAGTTAATCCACTTCCTAAAAGGCTCTCCTACTAATGCATTGCTGTCTACAAAAGAGGAAGGGTTAGGTCAATATAACTATGTTGCTCAGGGATGTCAGTTTTTCACAGGCTCTCCTGTTGGCATAGTAGCCTCTTCAGTAAAGCTGCATGTGAAAACAAGTCCTCTGAGGGCTTGTATGATAAGGTAAAGAGAAGTCCTAACTTGGATCCTCCATATCTGACAAAATGAGAAAGGGAAGAGTAACATAGCAGAGCTCCTAACAGTTGCCACTCATAGAGCCCCTAAATGTGACTTGCTTGGGAAATAATAGCAGAAGCTATGTCTGGGATAGAACAGTGGGACAAAGTCTATTATGCCACAAACATTTCCTGCTGCTGGCATCGTAGAGAAAAGTGTCATAGCTGGAGTGAAAGGAGCTGGGATGGGATTTCCTTATGTCACACTAATCTATGGCTGTGCTTTTAGATCCTTATATCTGTTAGAGCCCAGTGAAGAGCTCTCAGGTCCTGCTGATATAGTATAGGTGGCCATAGTACAGCTACGTACTATGGGACTCAGGTGAGATAAGAATAAAAAGGTAGAATCCGTTTCCTGACGTGGTTTGTTCAGGGTAGCTGCACAAAAGTGTATGTCCTCAACATTATTAATGCTACTTTTCAATACTTAGATGACCTTCAAAATACTGTGATATGTGTCATAAGTATCTAAGATGTTAATAAGAGTTCTATGCAAATACCAAGTGTACAATATAGGTATTTATTGTCCTAAATTGTCAATGAAACATTTATTTCTATGATGAAAGCTACAGTTTAGTGCACGACCAGTAGCCAACATGCAAGAAATGAGAAATTTTAAAGGCTATTAAACACTGTATTTCACAGTGGAGCAGCACAAAGTTTCTTAACACAAAAGTTTCTATATCTTTAAAATTCATAGTGTTCAGTGACCCTCAACATGTAGCCTGTTGTGTTAGTCTGAGGGAGCATGCAGGGTAGAGCAGGACTCATGACTCATGTGCTAGGAGAAGTTTTTTGGTTTCATTTTATATCACTGTTTGTGTCTCTTAATGCATTGTGTACTTCTCCATGCACGTTCAACATGTTTGTAAAAAACACAGAAAGCTTTAAATTATACATGTTATTCATATACAGCACTTTAGTTATTGAGGCAGGAAGGGTCTTGTTTGGGATCACAATGTAGAGAAAAAAGTGGAAGAAAAATATCACATGAAAGTCACAAGTCTAGCTTTCGTTCCTGTGGTGAAAGTTCCAGTGGTGGAAGATTGAGCTATGCTTTAAATTATGCACAGAATATTGATGTAAAAGGGAAATATCTGGTTAAAACTCATGGGCCACCTGATACACAACTGGTGCAAACAAGTGTAACACCAGTGACTTCAATGGAGTTATGCTTATTTTCACCAGCTCAGAATCTATCTCCTTATTTTTAAAATAAATGTTAGAAATAGAAGCTTACTTTATTGAAACTGACAGGGTTATTTTTAAAAAAAATGTATGCTGACTATTTACCTTTCACACTTTTCTCAACTTGAATAATGAAAATAGACTAGTCAGTTTGTTTTTCAGGTTATGCTAATAATGCTACAATGTTTGGGCTGGGATTTTATGGCTCAGTATCTCAAGCCTTTCTGGGGCTAATATTAGTCAGTGTTCCATGACTTGTCTGAGAGAAGGGAATCTTCGATAACTTCCATGAATACATTTTAGCCGATCTTGGGTTTTGTAAATATCATTTGTATGAAAACAAAAGTTTCAGGCAAGTCTCATCTGATAGTTTCTCACAGGTCAGTTATTTGGAAATTGGTCTGAGCTCTGCAATCTCTTCGCTTTCTGTCTGGGAACTGGAGACAGTTTATTTACAAACAAATAACCCACTACTTCATGGGTAAATTAGATACCTAACAATATACTACTAGGTACCATGATGAGTGTGCCTATGTACTGTAGTATTATATAGTAATTCGTGCAGCATATGTGAGAGATGATACTATAATTTATTAATTGGGATATGTACATACGGAGTATAACATTTTGAAAGAAGTACATTATCTCTTTACTTTTGGTCCTAGATCAGCCATCAATTTAATTTTTCCTCACATCCTTCTCAGTCTCTGATAACTAATAATAAATCTCATTTCAACACATGCTACTAGTTTGACAGGTTTCCTCTTTCTTTTCCTGATTTAGACTCTTTAGCTCTTCATTCTTTATCATATGAATCCTTGATCCACATCCTTTGCCACTTCAGGTTTTATTTGAACAAACCTTTGGATTCTGCTGCTGTTCCCTCTTTTTTCCATCAATTTTCTTATCTGAACTGAAGTTCTTGATCAGTTTTCCCACTTACAACCATGGTAATTTGTTTGACTTGGTATTTGTCTGGTGCTTCTTTTTCCACAATCTCTTACATGTAAGTTCCTCCTCTGCAATCAACATTTTATTTTGTTTAACATCGCTTAGTTCCTTGCTATCTCTCTAACATTCCTATGTTCCCTCCATAACCTCCAGTTCATCAATATGACATTTTTTCTTTTTTTGACTGTCTTCTCCCACACACCCTTTGCCTCCACCCTGCCTGCTCAAGTCAGTCTGCAGCGTTGGCATGCTCCTCACATGTGTTTCCATCCCTATAATGTCTATCAAGAATTGTCATATTCCCTGTCACTCAGGATTACAACTTGTGTGTCATGTTTGACATTTCTCTCTCCACATCCAGTTGCCACCATATCCTGTCATTTATTCCTGTATAATTAAAAAAAAAAAAAAAGGCAAACCTTTCCTCTCCATTCCTACAGCTAGAACTGTCATCCAGGCTTTGGTCATTTTGCCTCTTGAATACTGCAATCTTGCTTGCCTACAATCTGTCAAATTCACTACTATGAAAATCCTCCCATCACATATTATCTCTACACTGGTATCTTCTTCCCTTATACAACACTTAAACTTGTTCTAAGGTACCATTCAAATATGGTCTGGCCAATCTCCAGTCTTTCCTTTTCTTAATTCACTACATCTTAGCTCCTTTTTATCCACAAATGCTTTTTTCCCCTTGTACCTTCTCCCATTCTCAACTCTCTGGCTTTCGTTCATCTTACTGGCAGGGCTATTATCATATTATGTTGACATTTTTTTCCTAATTCAGGTTACTCTTGCAGACAGAATAAAATGTTTCTTGGTGGTGAGTTTTCAAGAGTTGTCAGTAACTCCCCATCTAGGCAAAGCTGTAGTTGCATGTGAAGCTTATTACAGAGAAGAAAACATTCATTCAAAACACAATTTCCATTCTACTTTAGGATTTTGTACTGGCACCTCTCACCACATTGTCTGAGCCCCAGAGAACCTGAAGTGAAATTACATATTATGGTGCATTCTAAAATCAGTTAACAACCATCAGATGTTTTTACATTCTAAAGTATAGGAGCTTTTAGGGATTCTTGTGGATTCTAAAAATTTTTACAACTACTGAAGGCTCCAAGTCTAGCAACTGCTGTTTTCTTAAATTTGCTTACCAATGTTTTCAGACTGTTTTAATTATTTTTCTTTCCTTGAATTGATTTAAAAGGTTGTGAGCTATAAAATTTAAAAAGTTCCATGGTTTTTTTCCCGTGTCTTTTCTCTCTTGATTGCCTTTCTTCCTCTTTATCTTTCTTCTTCTTAAAGTCTTAATGTAATCCCCACCCCCACCCAAAAGGAATTAAATCCCTTGACAGCATTTAGCACAGAGCTACATAAAAGGTTGGCACAAAATTCAAAGGGAAACAAAGGCAGAAACATTTCAAGTAAATGAACTGCATGAACAGTATATTTAGCTAGAATATATATATGTGACATTTATAGATCTCACTCTTGTAACCTTAGCAAAACAAATTGAGATATTTGGTATCAGCAATTGGAAGTACCTTTTAGTTAAAGACTCCTCCCTCTGTATCTTTATTTGCCCCCCACCCCAATCCCCATTTTCCCTGTTATCCCTCATTCATTTTCAGGAAGGGTCGCCTCTGAAAGGCTAATTAAGCGATAGCAAAGCACTGATAATTGCTAATAATGACAGTGTTTGTCACCAGGGCCATTGTTTCTCTCCTGGCTCCAAAGCATGCTCTGCGGGTGCCCATTCTCAGTCAGGGAGGTTTTATTTTCATAAGTGCTTAAAAAACAGACAGAACATAATCTTAACTCATCCCTTGGTGAGACGCTTCAGGAAGGACCACCCCTCCCAGGGGTCTCTGGCACTCTAGTTTCTGGCAGTCTCTGTCAGTTCTAAACCCCTCTTGAAGAAGCAGCCACAGGGATATGTCCCTGAGTTCCTGGCCCCTTGCTCCAGGGACCCACCACAGAAGCTAGTTCCACTGCACTGTGGCTTTCCATGCCCAGGGTAAGGATATCTGAGTCCTTCCTCCCATCAGCTGTCTATAACAGCCCTTTAGAGGCTCACATAGGCTATGTCTACACTTGTAAAGTTAAGTCGACTCTATGAAGTCGACTTAACAGAGTGGTTATACTTTAAATTGACTTAAGTCAACCTTGTTCAGTTGACTTAACTGTAGACATAGCCATCCACACTGGCTTTAAGTCGACTTAAGGCTTAAGTTGACCTTCAGAGATGGTGTTATTAAGCCGACTTAAGTTGACTCCTTAAATCAATTTAAAGCCAGTGTAGATGTTGATTAGTGCCTGAATCAACCTTATTAAGTTTGCTTAAAGCATTAAGATGACTTAATAAGGTCAACAAGGTGCTATATCTACACTAGAAAGGTTAAATCAACTTTGCTAAGTCTACTTAATAAGGTTGACCTTGTCGACTTAAAGTCGCCCTTATGAAGTCGACTAAACAAAGTCAACTTAACTTAATTTCTTGTGGGGTTCATGCCACCTATTTATGGCTATGACACCCAGACTTAACAACCGCCCAACCAATGACCTATGGTATGTCTACACTAGAAAAGTAAGTCGACTTTATTAAGTTGACTTTATTAAGTCGACTTAATACAGTCGACTTTAAGTCGACTTAACAAAGTTGACTTAACTTTTCTAGTGTAGACATAGCCCCTTGTTGACATTATTAAGTCAATGTAATGCTTTAAGTCGACTTAATAAGGTCAATTTAGGTGCTAATCCCTGTCCACACTGGCTGTAAATCGACTTAAGGAGTCGATTTAAGGCTTAAGTGGACCTAAAAGTAGGTGTTATTAAGTCGACTTAAGCTTTCCTTAAGTCGACTTAAGGAAATGCTTAAATTGACTTAATAAAAGCCCAGTGTGGATGTGGCTTTGTTTAGGTTGACTTAAGCCTCCTTAAGTCGACCTAAATTGCCCTATGTGTGCATCTGAAGGCATGCAAAATATAATTTCATGTATGTGGAGTAATATCTATGTAATACAGTGCAGAACCATGTGATAAAATACTTTTGTCATTCATCTTAATTACTTCATTTACTCTCTAAATATTTATTCCTCTCATCTAGAATTTGTTTTATGCCGACATTACAAATCACTAAGCAGATTAAAACAGTGACCCATCCCCTGAAATGTAAAACACCTTTCTGACCTCCAACTGACATCATCCTGAGGTCCACAGTGAACAAGATTCAGATTCAAGTCAGAGATTACTTCTCCATGCATAAAAGAAGTGTCAAGATTTAGGTTTGTTATTTCAGTCAGTCCTTGAAAGATAGAAATTGAAGCTATACAGTACAATATACCTTCCTGTATTCCTAATGAGTCTCGTTAGTACTAGTGTCAATACCATACATTTAAAAATCATGAATGATGTCTCCAAAAAATCTGGAGATTGCCTTTAAAATCATGAAATTGGGGAAAAAATATACTTTTCCTTATTTGTCTTCTGGGTTTGTTTTTAAAGTATATATTTACAAGCTCTTCTACATAATTTAAGATAATTTTTTAAAGATTTCTTTTTTTAAGAGACTAATAATAAAAATTCAGGCACAGTATTCTAGGATTTGTATCTTTAGGAAAGGAGACCAAATATGATGAGCTGAGAATATTTGCAGCATTCACTTCCAGATATGGAAGGTTCTAACTTTATCAAACTTTAAAATTAGAATTTTAGATACAGAAAGTTATTTTAGATCATTTATAGAAGTGTTTGAGGAACCCCTATACGTGTACTCATGGCAAGTAAGGAACCTGACTTTACAGGCAGAGAAATGTGAATGAATCCCTATAAAAAGTGTTTGACTCCTTAAAATATTATTTAACTGTCTTTTCTGTAACATGTGACATACGCAGAATACATGATAGTGTCGTTTAGTAAAAAAAAAAATAGGAAAAAAATACTCAATCCTGGCTTCATTATTCATGAGCAGTGTGCCTGTTCCAAACACATGCCAAAAAACTCCTCATCACATTATATATGTATGCACATCTGAAAGAACGGGAAAGAGAAATGGTTAATGGAAATTTCTATATGTGAACTGGTTGGAAAAGACATTTTGTAAGAGAAAACATATTTCTTTTCTGTTCTCTCCAGTTACATAGCTTCAGTTCACATAGTTCCTGGTTGAGCACAGTTTT
Source organism: Pelusios castaneus (assembly GCA_007922175.1). Lineage (NCBI taxonomy): Eukaryota > Metazoa > Chordata > Testudines > Pelomedusidae > Pelusios > Pelusios castaneus. The sequence goes on from ML685791.1 coordinate 19,672,846, forward strand.
GGTACGGGAATCTGTAGTAGACTTAATTGACAGAAGGGGAATTCAATGGCATAATAGTGTATATGAACTGGAGTCTTGCAAACATGCAGCTCTTTCTCAACATTCCATTTTTCTCTGCTCCAGTGAAGTAGTTCTAGTGAAGAGTGAAATACTCCTTCGCGTAGTTAAGAATGTTGTGTACCTGAACAGATGCAGTGTCAATTGGTGTATGAATCTGAGAGTTGATTTATCTTGCTGGGATTTTTAACCCCTTTTTGTCTGACACAATAGTGTTATACCAGAAGGAGAAAAAAAATATTAAAGGAATAAAAGTGGGAACAGAAACCTATAGATTACTGATTTATGTTATGACTGTTTGGTCCAGGGAAAACTGATGCAGAGTTTGTCTTATCAACCATGATTTCAAATTCTTCATTTTACTGGGTTGGTTAGGTTTGGAGCGATCGCTGCATATCCAGGAGTGAATTTTTCCCAAGAGCTTTTGCTATAAAGGCCATGGAAGAACAGATAGAAGCAAAAATAGACAATGTCGGTGGAGATCTAAAGCTGATATAAATTGCCATACGTTTATTTGTTGAAATGGAATGATGCTGTCTTGTCTAGAAGAGAGCTAAATAGCATTTTTCTACCTTTAAAAAGGAAGTTCAAATGGCTTCTAAAACTTGAGACACTTTACTAACTGAAGTGCAAATACATATGGCAGTAACTGAGGCACTTCATTTTTAACGATTGCACTCTTAAGAAAACTTAAATGATAGAAAATAGCTTGTGTAGTTAAAAGTTGCTCTTTGCTGTTGATTTTGGGAAATCCAGCTGTTGCGAACTTAACTGTTCATATTCAGGCTATACTGCTGGAAACAGATTTGATTCACCTTTCTAATCAATAAATTATATCGTTCCTGAAGCCTCTTGCAATCAAGCTGTGGATAATTCACACAAAATTGTCATGACAGCAACGACTAGTTATTATAATAACTGTTTTGTAATTATTTTGGAATAAAGGAACGTCTCCCTCCCCACCCCCCCAAATAAAGTATCCAAAAAGGAGAGTTATAGCAGCATAGCTATACTGGTATATATACATTTTTTTCTTCTATAGCTTCGCCAGTCAGTTTTCCTGTGTAGACAAACCCTGATATTGCACTAATGGAAGGAAGAAGAATATAGGACACTTGCTGAGTTCTTCACCACCTCCTTCCCAAACATCTTCAAATAAACATTTTAGATGATTAGAAAAGTTTTGATCTGGAGCAGCAATCAGTGGAACATAGTGAAACACATAAGTGTTACTTATAGATTATTGCAGTTGTGTACAACTAAAATATAAAGGAGCAATGCAAAGAGATCTAAATTTGCAAAGTGTCAGTTTTTGAGGACATACATTTACTAATGCATTTGTCTTGCCACTAAATATTCAGAGAGGCACATTGGGTTTTAGCTTAACAAAGTCCTACAATTAAAGTAGTTAAACACCTACCAAAAAAAAAAAAATCTTTAAGAGTGCTGGAGCTAATAGCTGTCACAATTAAAATATATACATATGCACACATATCAGGACTTTTACAGACGTATAATACTACATCTCATGCTAGTTCATTCACCATGCTAATACACTTAAAGGAGGATTTTTATTTACTAGTCATTTCTTTGTAACTAAATGTCTAAGATACTGACTTTTTTTTTAAAAAGTATGAGATTTAAGAATTACATTAATACATCTGAAATAAGAGTGCTTACTTTGCAATAAGACTTGGATGACAAAAGAATATCAAGGTTTCAAAGTCCTCCCCTCTGTAGAGTTACATGTAGAGTTCTGTCATTGTAATTCAAAGTTTGGACTCATGAATCCTGGTCTGGATCTTAGTGGTAAAACTTACTCACATTAAAGAGCCCCCTTGCATCACAAAGGGGGGTTGTCATATATTTGGTGCCAGTACCTCTTGTAGGCCATCTGTTTCTGGACCCACATCTTCTGTGACTCAGTTCTCCAGCTAAGTCATTAGAGTTTTGGTCTCTTCTGGAGTCTCATAAACAGCCACAATTTATCCCTCAATGATTATATCTGACAGTTTGGCAGAATTTTTAACAATTACTGCTAAGAACAGATTCCTTCTACTTATTAATGGTAAATGCTGTGATAGAAAGAATAGGTTAAGATGCTTTGTTTACCTAGCCTTGAGAAAGAAACAGTAATATTATATTAAATGGAGGAATGCCATTTTAGTAAAAGGAAAGACCACAGGCTGTGACAGGACTGAATGCACACTTTGCCAATGAATTTCATGGACATTTGCTGACCAACAAATGGTGAGATTCAGGAATTCTGGGTTCCATTCCAGGCTTGGGAGAAGAGTATGGTCCCTTCTGCCTGTTTCCCTTGGAGTCTGTTCCCCTGCTGCACTGTTTAATCACTGTTATGGCCCTTGCTGCTCTCGCTCCTTGTTTCAGACCCATTCTCCTCTCTCTCTACTTCTTAGGCTTTTCATCCCAGTCCTCTTGTCTGGCCTGTCTTAGTCCTCACCTTACCTTTCATCTTAGCTCCTTATTAGATTTACTTCCTCTTCCCACTCCCTTCCTCCAACATCACTGGCTCCCAGTCTTTTGTTCACCCAGCTCCATTCTTCTTGCCCAACTGGTTCTAATCTCCTTTAATCACAGGAGGAGAATTAAGAGCACAGAAGAGACAGGATACCTGCTTTCAGCTTTGGTGCTTTGACCTGGCAAGCCATGTAGCAACTAAGAGCTGCAATTGCAAGGAAAGTCCTGATCAGGTCCAGGCAGAAGCATGCCAGTGCGGTTGAAATCATTGGGGCTTTTAGTTCCTAAAAATCTTAGATGTCTTTACAGAGCATATGAAAACTGCAATTTTTCAAATGCTCATAACTAAGACAAATTTGGGCAAACTTTTATGCAGATGTCAAAGGGCATGTCCAAGACAAAATGTCCTCTCCTCCTCAAATTTCAATTCTGTACTTTAAAAGATGGAGTATTAAAGCTTCTCCAAACCAGCTCACCAGAATTTTTAACATGGACAAAACAATGTATTCTCCCTTAGCCACTCGGAAATGACTGAACTATTTTGGCCATCATCATCATCATCAATCATCATCATCATCATCAATGATATCATTCATCAATCAATCATCATCGTCAGCCAGAGAGAGACATCTGACACAGAAAATGTCATCCTAAATGGTTTCGTAACGCCATAAGCAACTGTAAACCGTATCCTATAATGGTTTATAATGGGGACTGTCAGGAAACCTAAATAATAGGCAGCAATATATGTATTATAGGATGAACTGGTGACTTCTATAGTTAGGTTGCCTAACACTTTCCATTTTAGGACTGGTTTTGATTTTTTTTTTTTTTTTTGGACAAGCTCTCACCACTGTTTGCAGCAGTAATTTAATTTTCAGAGAAGGAAACCCTCTCAGAATACAAAAGTGTCTTTCCTTGTCCCATAAAATTCTGTTCACCATTTCCTTTCTGTCACTTGCCTTCAACAGGAAAAAAAAATCGGTAGCTTGCCAAATTGCTGTGTATTCTGAGGCCAATCTCATGTTGGGAGCAAAGCAACATCACAGACTGCACTAGGAAGCTGCTGGTGCGGCTGTGTGGGTATTTCAAGGGGAAGACGAAGAGAGGAATGAAAGAGAGCCAGGCAGGAATCCCCCACCCTCCTATCCCCCAGACACAGCAAATGGCCCCAGTGTCTCATTTACACATACACCACCTGCAAATCTGGGCTAGATTAAGGCCCTTAGAGGCCCAGGGGTGCCCAATCTTATGCCACCCCACCCCCCAGTAGTGCCCACCTGGGAGCAGGGTCACAGGCTGGCCAACCATAGGGCTAGTGCTCAGCACTTGGTGGGGGAGGCAGCTGGTGCTGGGGGTCCTGGGGCCAGAGGCTGCATTCCACAACACTCCCACACTGCCCCTCGAAGCTGGCTGGTCTGCTGGCATGCAGGGTGGCCTTCAGCAGCGGTGCTTCAGGGCCAGGAATGCTGTTGGGCTGCTGCATCAGGGCTCCTGAGGGATTGATCAGGCCAGCCTGGCCATAGAGCACAGTCACTAGAGTCTGTCCAGCTTGCCAGCCAGCTTCACCCCTGGAGTGCAGCTGTTACATGGCAGCGTCCCCCCAGACCAACCAGCCTGGGGGCAGGGTGCGAGTGCTGCAGACAGAAGCCCTCCCAATGCTCCCCAGGCTCAGCTGACACTGAGCCAGCTGAGCAGGGCTGGAATTTTGCTTGGCAGTGGGGGCCCAAGGCCCACCTTTCGCTTTTGCCCAGGGCCTAGGGCTGAAACCCCTAAAGCCCCTACCTTGATTTGGCTCTGCTGCATGTATATCAAGAAGAGTTGGGGGAGATTCAGAACCAGGCTTTTCTCTGGCCATTCCCTGGAGCCCAGCAACATATTCCTTCATCTTTTGGGAAACCAGCCTTCTCCTGGCACCAGTAAATGCTCTTAGTCATGTTATACTAGTGGGAGCAGTCTATGTTACAATGCTGAAAGTTCAGCATTCACATGTTTTAATGATCATAATAACTGAGGGGGTATTACAATAGAAATAACATAATTTATTTTTATCTTTTCCTTAAGCTCCTGCCTCCTCCCGAAAAATTACTCAGGTTGCAAAGAATAACACTCAAAAGTTAGGAATTGCCAGATTTATTTTGCCTATGCTACTTTAATTCTTTCCCTTTACACGTATGCATTTTGATATAGTCTTTAATTACATGATTATATGTGATTTTTTTAACACAGAAGCCCTGTTTCATTCAATGCACAGAAATGACACACACGAGGCTGAATTAAGGTTACATGGATATCATAAATTTGCTTTTCCCTAGTTTTAAATGTTGGAGTTTGCAGGATAAATCACATTCTTTTGATATAGTTTGCATGTCTGTATACAGTGTTCAAGTTGTAATGAAAGAGGTGCCTGTGCTCAAGAAAATTTTTACTTTCATAATCAATATGGGAAGCCTGGAAGTGTGAGGGATAAGAACAGCCAAACCTAGAGGAGCTGGGGCTCAGCCCTGGCACAAGTTAACCACTGTGTGTGTGTACTATATAAAATTATTTTAAAAGGGTTAACTTGGGAGTCTCTAATTTTAATTTTCCAAACTACAATAGCCAAGAATTTATCATATTTAACAGGATTGTTCAAACTGTCAGAATGTACTTGTTCTTCTAGAGAGAAAAAGCATTATTTATGTCTCATTATGAAAGTATGATTGCTTGCCTGAATACATGACATAAATATATCTTATTTCAAAGAAGTGCAAATAAATTATTCTTAAATTGTAAATTTAGGGTGTTGAGCCAAGATGGCAGATCTGTGTGTACCCCATTTCATTCACAATGACTGCAGGGATTCAGTCAGACCATCCATCTCATTACATAACCTAAGACATAACAGGAAAAAAAATCTGAATTTTCACACAACTATTAAGCAACCTGTGTGTCTGTCTGCAGTCCCAAAGGAGAAATTATGGCTTGGATTCAGCATTTTTAAATGGATGTACATTAGTATTAGCACAATCATATAAACAAGTGTGAAATCAAAATCTTGTTTTGTAGAAATAAAGATAAAATGCAACACAAAAGTACACTAATGAGGAAAGGTTTGAAGTCGGAGAAATAGTTATAGCAAGGAGAATATTAGGTTAAAAGCCTCTAATTGTATAAATCATGGTGATTTGACAGATAATTCTGTTTATGGGAAGCAATAGCAGCCGATGTGTTTGGTTTCACAGAAATGTCAGGAACAAGGGAGATTTCTTTGTTAGCTTTACTGAAATGTTTTAATAAACACAAATACCATACATAGACGCTGGGATGCAAAATAACTTTATGTAAAACAAACATAATTAAATTTATCTAACCTTAAGGAGCCATTTCATCACTATAAAAATTTAATTCTTGCTCTCACTAACAATGATCTCATTTAGAGAGGCAGAATATAAGACTACTTCTAGATAACAATGCACTCAGCTTTTCTGCTGTGGATGGGCCTGGGTAGTTTTGAAATGCAACTACTGGCAAGTGTTCACATTTTGCATCTAATCAGCAGATTTGAGTGTAATTATGTATTTTGCAGGTGAGATGTTAATGTGGGTTATATGGCACATCAGCTGTGCACTGCGACTTGAAATGGTCTACTGGAAAATCTTGAGACAAACAACATTCAATTAGGCGCACAGCCATGAGCAGCTGTGCTAAGTACCACTGGCATTGCCTCAGATGTATAATTCTCAGTGTGAGCCTACTGCTATCTGCTTTTAAAATGTGTTTATATTGGTGACAAAAACTTTCCATCATCAAGTCTTCTTAAACCTCTGTGCCTCTTAGCTGAAAAATTACAGCTGCCTGAAAGGAGAGTGAGGCTTGGTCCTATTAATTTTCACTGGATGAAAAAGATCCTTGTTTCCTTCAGGGTAAAGGTTCAACCTTTATGAGTTCCATGAGTAACGAAGGGCAGTCAAATTTTTATTACATGGAGTACAGTTGTGCATGTGTTTGAAATAATCAGCGTTGGACAATCTGCCATACATCGATCCACAACACTACTACTGCTGTAAGTTGTTTCTTTTCTGTCTCCTCTTGGCATAAGGAAAGAAAACAAAGTTGTTTAATCATCAATTTTCAAATGCTTACTCTATATGCTGCTACAATCTGTTGGGGTTTTTTTTAAGGCTAACCACAGTAATTATATTTGGGAAACTGCAATCAGGGATTCTATAAGATTTTTTTCCCCAAAAATCATATTTACATACATATTCAGTAGCTGGCTGAGCATGCATGTTCTCATACAGTCATTCTGATCTGCTCAGGGACCAAAAGCTTAGGACTGGCAGGACTTTGCAATTGACATCCAACTTCCACAGGTGTTGAATCTCAATTGATTCCAGCTGCCTATTGTGGAAGGTGAGGCTTCTTCACTTCACTCTAGATATAAGAGAGATGAGCAAGCAAGGATAGAGTTGTTTCTGGAGGGAAATTTTGAGAGTAATAGTTTTAGGAGTTTAGTTTGCTGTTTCTTTTATTATTTTATGAATTATAATGAGACAATCTAGGGACAGGGAATAAGGGGTTACTGCCTCAAGGATGTTGAGGATGGAATAGGTGTTATCACCCCTAAAATTAAACAGCTGCTAGGAAATCTTGAAAAGAGGCTTGTAGTTCAGAGTCAGGAACAGGTTTTTCTAGAGCCCTTTCTAGTTAATAAAATAAATAGTTATATCTTTTGGGGTAGAGTAAAACCTACTATGTTCCAGGTATGTGAGAGAGAGAGACAAAAAGGGTGAGCTCATGCTTTAAAGACAGGCAGACAGTGAATACATAAGCAAGGGAGGTGCAGAAACAACATGTCTGTCTTTCTTCTTTTTTAATGGAGGTTCCTGTTTGGCTATCTGTAAACAGCACAAGGAGAGTGGAATTTCAAAAAGGATTTAATGTGGCTACTGCTCTCAGGAAAGTTGCATGATTGTGAACAGCATGGGGAAAAGGCACTGAGGTGATCGTATAGGAAGCTGACTAAGTAGTCAAGGGTGGAAAACTTGGCAGAAGGGGAGCAGGCAAACTGAGGCAAGCTAGATCACTGTTTCAGAAGCAAAGATGACTTACATATGAAGGGCTGTAGAAATACACTTTCAGCCAGCATCTAACCTCTGGTTGTCAGGGAAGCATCTAACTACTGTTCCACATGTGATTACACACTTCTATATATGATCAGCATTTTAATGAATATCTGACACTCCCTTGTTGTAAGGATTCTGTGTTAATTTTAAAAAAAAACAGTATGAACCAGTATTTAGTGCCACAACTTTAATGGAGCAGTAGAAGTATTAAGCAATAAAAATAGTCTGAAAAACTGCAAACTCACATTATACTAAATCTTACTTTCTGTTAACAGCAAAGTTGTAGTCCCCACAAATTATCCATGAAATATTACACTTTTTTTTTTTTCTGGTGCAACAACCTTAATGAGCATTTGTAACAAGTTACTATTACTACTGTGTCAATAAACTTACCTGGAAATTTAGTGTGGGATTTTAGGCATCTGAGCTTGATGCATGGACTAAAGGTATGTGTGTCTGTGCATAGATAGTGTAATTTGCCTGACTAGGAGACAGTTTGGTCCTCACCAGAACTTGCTAATTAACTCCTGACTCTGTTCTGTGGTAAATGTAGTCTTTTTAAATACTTGCTACAGTTGAATAGAGCCTGGAAGAGTTGTATTTTTTCTATTTATCTTTTATAAATCCAGATAAATAAATACATCCAAGTATACCACATTAGATAACTCACCTCACTCCTTGGTGTTAATACCATTCAGAAAATTGTAGTCTGCTGTCACGTTCAACTCCTTTCCCACTCTTACTAATCACACCTCCTGGCTGTACATATTTAGCTCTTTACAATTTTCTTAATAAATCAGCCTCTCAAGTCACTTTATTTTTATTGCCTCTTACAGTGCCAGTGTGCTACATGGACCTGATCACAAAATTCTCCAAAGCCATGTCAAGCGGTAGCTAAATTATCCTTTCTAATATACCTCTGTACATTCTATCTCTGTGGATCAGCAAGGGCCACTGTCTAATGGAGACCTTTTTTTATTCCCAGGCAACAAAGAGTAGGTACCTTGAGGTTGTAACTGCACAGGGAACCCTGCTAATGGAAGCTATCTGAAAGATATGTGAATAGCTGCACAACCTGTTTGAGTCATGCTCTCTCTCTGGCTTTTGACCACTTTTGAGATTGCTTGAAGGCTTCAATTCTGCTAGAGAGCAAGAGTTGCAGGTGTCTTACAAAATTGTAACCTCTCGGGGATACACTGGAGAGAGGTTTGGAGGCTGGTCTTCCTCTGTTGCCACTGCTGGAGACAGAACATTGGGCAAGGTGGGTCAGAGCTCTGTGGTACAACAAGATTTCTCTCTCTCAGGTGCATAGTTGACTAGTTCTTGCTTCTGTGCTAAGGGTCTAACTGCTCAGCATATGAGAGGTTGGAAAGGAATTTTTTCCCAGGCCAGATTAACAGTGACCTTACAGGTAGGCTTTGCAACATGTGGGTGTGGGTCACTTTTCAGGATTATCTGAGTATATCTCAATTAATCATTCCCCTAATATTGTGGGGGCTTCAGGCATTCCTGTGCCTTGGTCTTTCCTAGTCTCTCACTTTGTCATATAGTAATCTAGTCTCTGTGGGCTGCAATAATTTTTTTGTCCAATTTTGGTTGTTTGTGAGCAGGCGCTGAATGGTGTTGGTGTGATAAACAGAGTAGATAACCTTGTGGTCCCTTCTGGCCTTAAAATCCATTACTCCCACTACCAAGGAAACTATGCTTAGATTGATCTGTCAGAAGCTGGAATAAACTGGAGTAGAAAGTAGTCCAGGACTGTATGCTCTTTCACATAATATAGCCTCAAATTACTTTTCTCAAGCCATTCTGTGCTATTCTGAAGCCATAGTGTGAAACTCATATCTAATTTGCTTTCCATTTGTACTCCTGAGTTTCTTTCAGAATTACAGGACTCAGGGTTTTTTTCCCCTCTCAATTGATTATGGGTTTTATTTAGTATTTTTCTCTGGATACACTGTGCTTGGAAAACTGTAAAACAACCTTTTGGTGTGTTTTTCTAATCTCTAAATCCCTTATGTCTGTGTCCTCATGGTTATCTCAATGCCTCCTGATTAAGTATCATCTGCACATTTCATTAGCGTTCTATTCTATGTGCAGCAATGCAGGTTTCATTCCTAGTTGGCCAAGCTATTTTTTTTTAACTCAAATTACTCATATAAAGTAGTTTTAAGGCCATTTTAAAGGTGGTACTGTTACTTCTAGGAAGCTGCTTTTCCATATTCCCATTCCTTGATATTTAATGAAAATTCTGTCTGGTTGAAATGCCTTGTTTTTAGCATCTACTAGCCCTCTTTTCTTTTCTTTCAGGATCAACGCTCAAGAGCAAGTTTTTTTTCTTTAAAAAACTTTAGGAAATGATCAGTGAATTAATGTTAACCAAAACTGTGTCACACAAACTCAGCTTGCATCATCAGAGAATTATAAAATCTCTCCACCTCCAAACTGTTGAATCATATTTGATTTCATCTATTTGTAGGGCTGATATATATTGCAATCATTGTTCAGTGAGATGAGGACACACTGTGAATGGAGTTTACTTTTGGAAATAAGAACATAAGAATGTCCATATTGGGTCAGATCCACAGTCCATCTAGCCCTGTATCCTATGTTCTAATGGTTGTCAATGTCAGTTGCTTCAGATGGAATGAATAGAACAAGGCAACTATTGAGTGATCAGTCCCGTTGTACAGTTCCAACATCTCACAGTCAGAAGCATGGGATGCCCAGAGCATGGTGTTTGTCTGTGACCATCTTGTCTATTAATCATTGATGGACCTATCCTCCATGAATTTATCTATTTCTTTTTTTTAAACCAAATTATATTTTTGGCCTTCCCAACGTCTCCTGGTAACAAGTTCCACAGGTTGACTATGTGTTGTATGAAGAAGTACTACTTTTGTTGGGGTATTTTGTACAATGGCCTCACTTGACATATTTCTTCTGTTTTGAAAGATTCTGCCAGTCTGAGATACAGTTCTTAAAATCAGGAACACTAGTAAAGTCAGCAATCTGTCACACTGGTAGACCTTTTGATTGATTCTACTATGTATTAATGAAGAAACAAATTTTGTGCAACTCATTACTTCTGGAAATCCCATAACATTTAGTCTTCTCTTCAGAAATATAACAATCTCAAGAACACTCTAAAAATGTAGCAAAAAAGGCTAATGCAGTCCTTGAGTGTATAAACAGGGGAGTAGAAGTAAGGAAGTAGTTTTATGTCTGTATAAAACATTGGTGAGACCATTGTAAAAGAACACTGTACAATTTTGATGTACCCCTTTTAAAATAGATATTGTGAAGTTACTGAGCAAGCGGAAAAGAGCCACAGTCGTGATTCAAAGGCTGGAGAAGATGCCTGTCAGTCAGAGACTTAGTGTATGTAGTAGGATTGATTTGAGCAGGCTATGGAGATAAACTCAATCAATCCTGGAAGTGCTCTCCAGCTGATGCCATTAATCCATCCCCGCTCCCGTCCTCAAAAGGGAGTAAGGCTGCATTGATCAGAGGGCATGTCCAGTGAATACAGCCCAGTGGAGATGCCTTGGTACAGTAATGTAAGTAAGTCAACAAAAGATATGCAAGGTACAATGTAGCTTCCATATCTCCCATTGACCATCAGAGCAGTATAAAGCAGGACTTAGAAAGCTCCATCTGTTTGATTTATCTAAAGAAGATTGAAAGGTGACTTGATTACATTTTATATGTTACTTCTTGGGACAAAATACTGAATAGTAAAGGACTCTTTAATTTTGTAGACAAAGACATAAGATCCAATTGCTGGAAGCTGAAGCCAGATAAATTCAAATGAGAAAGATTCACATTTTTAGCAGTGAGTGTAATTATCAGTTGGAAGAGACTACCAAGGAAAATAGTAGACTCTATCTCCTTATGTCTTCAAATCAAGTTTGCATATCTTTCTGGAAGTTATGCTCTTGATATATGCAAGCTTTGTGATCAATATAGAAATAAGTGGTGAAATAGAATGATCTGAGGGAGGAACTCAGATTAGTTGATCTAATGGTCCCTGCTGGCCTTAAGCTTTAAGAATCTCTATATATGAATCTTTCAAAAATTGAACATATCTATAACAAATAACAATGAACTCTCCCTCTTCCCCAGTCACAACATATGACTGATCAATGCATCTCCACAGTCTTAGTCACATGCTCCTTATTCGTATAGCCTTGTCTTCAGCATTGGTATTTTTTTTTGTTTATCATTTATCATGAATATTTGTAGTGCTAATAACTAATCTTGAGCATAGGTTGATAAAAATTACATCAGTAGGAAAGAAGCTGAACTAATGGCAAAAGAAATCACAATTTAACTTTAGGCAGTGGCAGTACCAACCACACAAAAATAAAATTAAACCTGAACCTTCATCCTAAATTAAAAATGTAAATCATGCAAAAGTTTTTGTAAGGGTTTAAAATTCTTGGTAGCATTTTTTTTTTATAAGTTTGTGTTCTTGATTGATTAGTTGGTTTTCACATGCCTCTAAATCTGTTGTTCAATACTGAAATAGTTCAATACTTCCTTCTTTTCTATCCTGACTGGAAACAGGAAGATGTCATCTGAGAAACCTAGCTACATCAAGGAGATGGCTTATCAAAGGCTATGTCTACACTTGAAAAGTTAGGTCAACATTATGAGGTAGACTTAATAAGGTTGACTTTAAGTCGACCTTATTAAGTTGACTTAACAAAAGTCAACTTAACTTTTCAAGTGCAGACATGGCCCCTTTTTGGCCTTATTAAATCGACTTAATGTTTTAAGTTGACTTAAAAAGGTCCAACTAGGCACTACTCCATGTCTCCACTGGCTTAAGTCAACTTAATAAAGTCGACTTACGTGCTTGTTCGAATTAAAACAAGGTATTATTAATTCAAACTAACTTTTCCTTAATTCGACTTAAGGAGCAGCTTAAGTCAAATTAAGGAAAGCCCAGTGTAGACATGGCGTAAATTAAGTTGACTTAATTTCTAAGTGTAGATGCACCCAAAGAGTTTAAGATAGCTGCTAGGCACAGTTTTGTTGATCTGAGAGGTTTGGATAATTCTATTAAGAATCCAAATTGCTAGATTCTTTTCTGAAATGAACCCTAAATGTTTTGAAGTTTTCTAGTCTCTTCAGATAGTCAGAGCTGGGACATGTGTAATTATAAACCCCAAATAATGACAAGTATATAGAACAAAGGCATGGCTACCTTTGAATTGTAGATTGTTCAAGATCAGACAAACATAGCAATGGCTGTTCTGACAATCATCTCTCTTCCCTTTTGTAAAGAAGATAAATGTTTCTTGTTGTCCAGAAACTAACAATGCAGAATAGTCCAAAAGTGTTTTATTGGGCATTGTTCAGGCTAAGATCACATGCATAGCTTGTACAGCATAGTGCAGTATAACAAAGTACATTAGACTATGGATGAACAACTTCAGCAGTGCTATGAAGACTGTGAAACATCCTCAGGAAAATAAGAAAAGATTTGCAGCTGGGATAGACTCAGCAGGCCTTTTGCAGTTAACCTTTAAAAATGCCATTTGAAGCTATTGAAAAGAACCTATAGTTTGAGGGAGAAAGAAGTGCAACATTATAAAATGTTCTTTTCAGAAAAAGTTACTACTGCACATCAAATATACATGGGTATATCTAGCAGTGGTTGGGAATGGTTTGCTTTTGAATGTGAAACAAGAGTATTATATTTCAGTGGTAGAAACAAGTAGTTAGTTTGTTTACAGCAGATAACATTTCATCTGCTATTATCTCACCATGTCTTTATGCAGCTATCATCTCACTGCCTTCCTGTATTTAATGTCTACAACCTGAGAACATCAATGAATCTATAATTATGTTTCAGCAGAAAAACTATATGAACTTTACTCTAGGTGGTATTGTATTTTGTGATGTAGATATTTTCAACATGATTACTTTCTTTAAGCCATGCAGAAGTTACAAGCCATCCTGCCCTCATATAGAAATATGCCTTGCAGTGCTAGCATTGGAAATTATCCTCAAGGAAGACCAAGATTTATAATAGAAGCAGCACAATGAAATGACATCAGCTGCAATTGTTTACAAATATATAAACTTTAAGCTTTAGTATGAAGGCTTGTCTTTTTTCATACAATGCAAAATATCTAAAAAGTATTAGGGAAAATGTGCTATGTCCTTTCTTTAGCTTTAATCCCCTGTATTACCTGAATAAAGAACATGGATTTTGCCTTTTTTTTTTTTTTGTGCTTATCTATGGTGCAGTTCTACTGTCATTGTCTGATTCTGCTTAAATCCCTCTGTACCTAAAGGTACAGCCTTATCAATTGAAAAGCTAATGCTATATAAGAAGTGAAAAGACCACAGAAAGGTTTCCTAGCAACTACTGTGAATCCTTCTAAAGTAAGTCAGTTAAAACTGTATAGTACGTGCAATGGGTGTAAATTAGAAGAGCTAAGCTTATCCACAGATTTACAGATGCCACTATAAAGTACAATAAAACCAGAAGGTGAATTGCTCAAGAAGAAAATCACATCAAAGTCTTGACAGCTTTATCATTATTTAAATGATCCAGCTTAAACTCTACTGCATAGCATGTAAGGCTGAGTGTCAGAGCTAAAGTGATGGTGTATAAAAGTGGTTAATAGCATTGGTTGGTGTTACTGCTAAGGTTCTCTTACTGCTCTCCTTAAAAACAGCCAACAAATGGGGGGGGGAGGTGGAGTAGGGAAAGGAATCACAGGAGTTGATAGGGGAGACAGATAAATAGAGAGTATAGGCATGGTAAGGACTTTCAGAGACTCTCTTGTACTACACACTTGTGTGTTTTCTGTCATTTTACAACATCTCTGTCGTATACCTGTTCTGAGTGTACATCCATTTTGGGAGGTGAAGGGATAAACTACTCAAGCCTTTGGAGAAATAATTTGGTTACTGTCAAGTTCAGTTCTGAACTAAACATTTGCTAATCTCCAAGCTGCACTTTCAGAATTTGTAAGTGTAGAAAGACTCATTAAGTTTTTTCTTTAGCTCTTGCAGATGAAGTCATGCACAGTTACACCTGGCAGGCTGATTGTTAATGATGTGCAAAACCAGAAATATGCTGGAGGCAAAACACATGTTAAAGATTTTTCCCTCATACATACATTTTAGAAGGAATCACCTGTTTTCTCCCCTTTGGCTTAAGAAATAGCATTAATATAGGCTCGTCATCCTATCAAGACATCATTCTACACAGAATTATACCAAAGGAAACACTTTGAGTTCTGCATTTTATTTATTTGTTTATTCAACTTTTCAAATCCCATTATAGTGAATGGGAATCAAAGTTAAAACTGTCAGCAATTCTTTCCAAGTTTCTCACATAATACATTGTCTTGCAAGAGGATAAAATTTTAAAGAACTGAACCTCAACTTCCTTGTTTTCTGGTGCCATATTTTTTCCAGGTCCCATAAAATGAGTCACCATTTTTCTCACACACACATTATTTCAAAGCAATAATCAGGGTATTTACATGGAAGGAAACCATGAGAGAACTTGAACTACTTGATTGGCTTACATAAGTGAACTGAATGTACACAAGGGCAGTTCAAAACTTGTACCCATTTATAAAAAGAAAAGAAAATAACACTCTCCTTTTAAAAATTTGGTTCAAATGAAACCCATAACAAGTGTCAAGGACACCTATTTTAACACCTCCCCTTCAATCCCTAGATTATGATCTGTTTTCCTGTGGTTACATAATCTGATTTCATTATGGTATTATTAGTCCAAAAACAATATTGCCACTATAAATATAAATGTAATTATAGAAATGTCTTTGTCAGTATAGTTCACAATGAGTATTCCCTATACAAATCAATGATTGCTACTAATCAATACAAATTGTCTTTTTTTGCTGTATTGAAAGTAAGAAAATGATCAACTTCCACATTTTTTTTGTTTTAATTAAAAGAAATATTATCAATCTATTACTTTCTGAAGGTTCCAGAATACGTTAATTTCATTTGAAGACCAATGTACTGGAACCAAAAGAGTGTCATAAAATTAGTGTGCAGAAACTAGTGCATTAGATATTATTTATGAAAACTCTATCATAGGGTACTACTTAGTGGAGCAATCAATATCTAAAACAAAAACTCTTCTGGGGTGAGTTAAGGAGGAGAGAAGGACAAAAGGGAACAATTATTTTATAGAAAAGGATGGACTAGATGATATAGTGGGTATTTTCTGTTACTAACATTTCTGACTCTTTCTAAACATTTACAAAAATCATGTGCACTTAATGTCTTTGGTATAGACACTAAAAGCTCAGTTCTGTCCCATATGGATTATAGTTGTCCACCTTTTACTGTGTTAGCTCGGAGATCTTTTGTGATCACAGATATCTACCTAAATATTTGTGACCCTATCAAAAGTGTATTTCAGTAGATATTGAAGTGTTCCTTCACATGAAATACTAAAACTTAATACATAACTAAATAGAAAGTTGCATGTGGAATGAAGTTGCACAGTTGGGTTTGGACCTTTCTGTATTACAATCAAGGAACACAAATTTGAAACATGCGAGCTTAATTCATGCCAATAAAAATGCACAAAAACATCTTGTTTCGATCAATATTCACAAGACTTTACATTTGTCCAGAGCATTCTTTTTAATAACCCTGCTCTTTACTTAGTACTTCCTTTCATATTGCTTCCTAATCTTTGTTCAGCTTCTTTTTTTCCTCCGCACCAAGGGCCCAATTCAATGACCTAGGAAGGGATTCCATTGACTTCACTGAACACTGAATTGGTCCTAATTGTCTGTTCCAATACAGATACTATATTTTACTGCTTTGTATTTGAAGAATGATGCACAGGTCTCAGAACATATAACTAAAAATAAATAAATAGTAATTTAAATGAGCATGTACTGTTAAGAAAATGCCTTACTAAGATTGTTCCTTTTATCTGTTAATTTACAGATGAATACCAGTTTGTTAGTCCTGTTACACACACAGTCAATAGTTATGAAAGAGTGAGCTGGGTTCTCCTCTGTGTAGTGCATCATCTGTCAAATTTACAACTCAGTTCTGATTGCAGAATCTTTATTGTGATTGGAAGTGATGATGCAAGATCCTGAAAAAATGCAACTTGACTTTAAGATGTCCATTTATTTTGCTATTTTTAAAAAAAAATCTCTTCACTTGAAAGACATAAGACATAATTGAGTGGGAATAAATATAAAATTTCACAATAATTTTATAAGGTGACTTTTAAGTGTACGCCTGCACTTGCATCTAGAGCTAAAAGACCATCAACAAGAAAAGAAGTGTGATGCTCCCTAAGGGTGAAGATCTCGGTATGGAGATCCAGTACAAGACTTATGCACCACTTAAGACCTACTGAAGCCTTCAAATCAGAACATAAGTAGGATATAAGGAGTGCACAGGCCATTGCACTGGGATGAATTTCACACTATGAAACATAAAAGGGAGTAGAAATCTTGAAATGAATAAATCATCTTAAAAACTTAGTAAGGTAAAAAAGGAGCGCTTTTTTATGTACTGAGATAATTTCAAAGTGGCCCATTTCATTAGCAGTTTTAGTAGGAATTTATGGAGATAATGTTTGGATTCTCTTGATCTGTATCTGCAATAATTCCTTAATGAAAAGTGAGTATTATTCTGGTAATTATGCAAAGTATCTTTTTATTTTTTTTCCCCACTAGCCACAAACCAATAATTCTAATGATATTGCTTTTGGTTTAACATTATATATGTAAATTATGAAAAAAAAATACTTTTCAGAAAATTTGCAAAGTCACAGTGATTTGAGGATGAAAAGACAACAATTGTAGGAAAATGGAGCTCAAAATTGCATCTCCTTCTGAGAATTTGTTCTTGGTGTTCAAAAAGTATATCAGGTATAAGCCTATTATACCTATTTCCTGCTTTTCAGTTAAAAATTGCTGCAAGCTGTAAAAATTAATGTTGTTCACACTGCTCAAGTTTTATTCAGTCAAGATAGATTTGTTGATGCTCCTGTCTTTAATAAAGGACATTCTTCAGGAAAGTGAACTCATCTTTCATTCCTTCAGGGTTTTCTACCCTCTTATTTCTTACATTTCCTCCTAGTGAAACCCAGCTGAAAAAAAGTGGTAGCACAACCGTCACATGCTATTTAAAATTCTGACATGGCATTCATTTTTTGGAGTTGTTGGATATAGATATTACATAGGACACCAAATACTTTGAAGGATACCCAAACCAATGTGAATAGGGCTATAGCTTGCTAAGTTAGTTAATATTTTGATCTTGGCTACAACAAATTCATTATAACAATGAAAAAAGAAAAGGTAAGCTTGATTTCTGAGATCTGTAAATCAGAACTTCTAATATACCAGCTGCTGTGAACATTATTGAATCTCTGGGAGCTGGGGTGGGAGGCATATCTCTTACATTTCCTATATTATGTTACATTTCTTCTTGATAAGTCTATGACTTATTTCACAGTTCAAAATGATTTGGACAAATTGGTGAAATGGTCTAGGTAAACAGCATGAAATTCAATAAAGAAAAATGCAAAGTACTCCACTTTGGAAAGAACAATCAATTGCACACATACAAAATGGGCAATGACTGCCTAGGAAGGAGTACAGCAGAAAGGGATCTGGGTGTCATAATGGACCACAAGCTAAATATGAGTCAACAGTGTAACAATGTTGTGTAAAAAAGAAATGTCATTCTGGGATGAATTAACAGGAGCAGGGCCTTTTTTCTGCTGGTACGCACCAGTACTGTGTTATCTTTCCCTGGCTGGCTTTGCTGCCCAGCTGGGGGCCAGGGTCAGCAGGGCAGGGAAAAGAGCAGGTCTCCTTTCCCCTACTGACCCCGGCCCCCATCTGGGCAATGGTAGGGGCTAGGAGTGGGGGCCGTGGGCCAGGATCCAGCCTTCCTTTGACTGGGAGCTGCAGCCAGGCTGCAGCTTTTTCAAATCTTCCACCCTGAGCCTGCTCAGATGCTCAGCTCAAGGCAGGAGCGGCTTGGCTAGGGAGCGACTCTGACCACCTCTGCAGCTTCAGTCAGGTAAGGAGGGAGGTAAGGGGGGGGGGAAGGCGCAGGAAACAGAAGAGTGGGGAAGGGGCCCAGGGAGCAGTGGGGGGAAAGGCGGGTCCTGGGAAGGCCACTGGAGGCCAGCAGTGGTGGAGGATCCTGAAACCCGCCCCTCCTCCCCCCACTCCTGCCGGCATACTGGCACTTTTTTTAGGAATAAAAGCACAGAACAGGAGTATTCTAAGTAAGACATGAGAAGTAATTCTTTCATTCTACGCTGCATGGATTAGGTCTCAACTGAAGTATTGTATCCAGTTCTGGGCATCTCATTTCAGGGGACATAACAGTTTTCATGTACCTAAAAGGTTTTACAATGAGGAGGGAGAAAAATTATTCTTCTTAAAAGCCAATTATAGGACAAGAAGCGATGGGCTTAATCTACAGAAAGGGAGGTTTAGATTGGACATTACGAAAAAAAATCCTAACTATCAGGGTGATTAACCACTGGAGTAAATTGACTAGGGAGGTTGTGGAATCTCCATCATTAGAAATTTTTAAGAGCTGGTTAGACCTTTCAGGGATGCTTTCAGATGGTACTCGGTCCTGCCATGAGTACAGTGGACTGGACTCGAAGACCTCACAGTTTAAAATGCAAATTACAGTGTAAAATGGCCATTCTCAAGGTTTGGTCATGACAAACCTAGCAACTTGCACAATATGTCATGGATTATTGTATCCAACAATGAATATCTGCCTAAATCGAGGGATTCTAAAAATGGAGACAGGCAGATTAATCTAAGACCTACTCACCATGTTTATGTATTACAATCCCTTAAGATGGCTCTAATTTCTAAAAGGGTATGAACAAAAGTATGTTTGCACTTCTGCCTGAGCCTATTTTGCATAGGCAATATTACCAGTAAATGTATTTGTCAGGTTAATGCACACATATGAACTCTTGACTTCCTAATCCGTGCATATTGCATACACATTATTCGGTATGCTTGCCAAGATGCCTGAGAACTTTTAGTAATTGGTAGTTATATGTGCAAGTCTACTCCAGAAGATGCCTGCTTGCCCCCAGAAGATGACACTTTTCATATTTTTAGTATATATATGAAATATAGCTCATGCAATTGGTGTGAAGGATCTGGAGATAGAAGTCTCTTTATCCACAAAATAAGTACAGCATGCACAGTGACAGCGAGTAGTAGTGTACTTCACTAAGGCCATGTACACACTACAGGAATCATCATGCATCAAGCCCGTTGCGCTTTAAAAGTCACGTGGTTTTTGTAGAGCAGTATCGCGTCCACACTGAGCTGCTTGTGATGGAACAGAGCCCCCTCCCCAATTTGCGATTTCACAAGAAACCCAATTGAATTGTGGGAACCTATCTTACAGTTCTATCCATCCTGATTCGGCGCTAAGAATCCTGGGTAGAAGGAGAGTAGCGCTGAGCACCATGGGTAAAGTCTTGGTTTCCCATGGTGCATTCTGTTTCCCTTGTGTCACGAGAGTTGCTACTTGCAACTTGCGCCCATTTTCAACAGTAGTGCGTTGCTTCCCGGAACTCCTTTTTGCAGCAACATGGATCCAGCTCTGATCTCGACTGTCACCTTCATCATAATGAATACATCTCAGCTGGTGGTACAGTATGCGTTCAACTCAGAATCAGACCAGGATTCGGATGACCCTGGACTGGTGACTGCCATGCAGAGCAACAGCACTGCATTGCTGAGCTCCTTCACAGAGCATCTGCACACGGTGCACTGCCGGTTCTGGTCACGAGAGACAAGCACCGAGTGGTGGGACCGCATCATTATGCAGGTGTGGGATGATGAGTAGGGGCTACAGAACATTTGAATGCGGAAAGCCACATTCATGGAACTCTGAGAGGAACTAGCCCCTACCCTGTGACGCAAGGACACCAAAATGAGAGCCGCCCTCGCCGTGGAGAAGCGTATTGCAATCGCACTGTGGAATATGGTGACTCCAGACTGCTACCGGTTGGTCGTGAATCAGTTTGGAGTTGGCAGGTCGACCATCGGGATAGCTCTTTCACAAGTGTGCAGAGCCATTAATCGTGTTCTGCTCCGAAGGACAGTGATGTTGGGTAATGTGCGGGAGATCGTTGAGGGATTTGCAGCCATGGGATTCCCGAACTGTGGAGGGGCAAGAGATGGCACACACATCCCTATTCTGGCTCCAGAGCATCTTGCGACTGAATATATTAATAGAAAGGGCTACTTCTCTATGGTGCTTCAGGCACTTGTGGATCACAGGGGGCGTTTCACAGACATAAATGCGGGGTGGTCGGGTAAGGTGCATGATACTCGCATTTTCCGAAACACGGGCCTGTACCGGAAGTTGCAGGCAGGGACCTTCTTCCCCAATGATAAAATTACTGTTGGGGATGTGGAGATGCCCACATGATCATAGGAGATCAATGGAAGAAAGGAAAGAAGCAGAACACACACCCTGGACTTCAGAAAAGCAGATTTTGGCTCCCTTAGGGAGCTGATGGGCAGGATCCCTTGGGAGGCTGATCTAAAGGGGAAAGGTGTCCAAGACAGCTGGCTGTATTTTAAAGAAACCCTGTTAAAGGCACAGGAAGATAACATTCCGATGTGCAGAAAGAACAGCAAATGTGGACGGCGACCAGCGTGGCTTACCAGGGAGCTCTGCGGGGAGCTGAAACATAAAAGGGAAGCTTACAAGAAGTGGAAGCTTGGACAGATGACAAGGGAGGCGTATAAAGATATTGCTCGAGACTGCAGGGATAAAATCAGAAAGGCCAAAGGACAATTGGAGTTGCAGCTAGCAAGAGATGTGAAGGATAACAGAAAGGGGTTCTATAAGTATATCAGCAACAAAAAAAGGATCAGGGATGGTGTGGGTCCCTTACTGAATGAGGCAGGCATCCTCGTGGTGGATGATGCGGGAAAGGCTGACGTACTCAATGCTTTTTTTACTTCAGTTTTCACAGGGAGGCCCAGCTCCCACACTACTACACGGGATAACGCGGAATGGAGAGAAGAGCGGCCCTCGGTGATGGAAAGTCAGATTAGGGAACACTTAAAGAAATTGGATGTCCACAAGTCCATGGAACCAGATGAGCTGAATCCGAGGCTGCTGAGGGAGTTGGCAGAAGTGATTGCAGAGCTGCTGGCCATTATCTTTGAGAACTCGTGGTGAACAGGGGAGGTCCCAGAGGATTGGAAAAAGGCAAATATAGCACCTCTCTTCAAGAAAGGAAAAAAGGAGGATCCGGGGAACTACAGACCGGTCAGTCTCACCTCAATCCCTGGGAAAATCATGGAGTAGGTCCTCAAAGAATCCATCCTGAAACACTTGGAGGAAAATAGAGTGATCAGGAACAGTCAGCATGGATTCACCAAGGGCAAATCGTGCCTGACCAACCTGATTTCCTTCTATGATGAGATTACTGGATTTGTGGATGCGGGACGAGCCGTTGATGTGGTATACCTTCACTTTAGCAAGGCTTTTGTTAAGGTTTCCCACAGCATTCTCATCGGCAAGTTCAGGAAGTATGAGTTGGACAAGTGGACTGTAAGGTGGATCGAAAACTGGTTAGATCAACGGGCTCAGCGGGTAGGAATCAATGGCTCGATGTCTGGTTTGCAACCGGTAATGGGTGGAGTGCCCCAGGGGTCGGTCCTGGGGCCGGTTCTATTCAACATCTTCATTAATGATCTTGACGATGGAATAAACTGCGTGCTTAGTAAGTTGGATGACACCAAGTTTGGGGGTATGGTAGATACTCTGGAGGGCAGAGACAGGATCTAGGGAGACTTGGAGAAATTGGAACACTGGGCCAAAAGAAACCTCATGAGGTTCAACAAAGACAAGTGCAAAGTCCTGCACTTACACTGGAAAAAGCCCCTGCACTGCTACAGGCTGGGGACCGATCGACTAAGTAGCAGCGCTATAGAAAAGGACCTGGGGGTTATGGTGGATGGGAAGATGAATATGAGCCAACAGTGTGCCCTTGTTGCCAAAAAGGCCAATGGCATATTGGGCTGCATCAGTAGGAGTATTGCCAGCAGATAGAGGGATGTGATAATTCCCCTCTATTCGACACTGGTCAGGCCACATCTGGAATACTGTGTTCAGTTTTGGGCTCCACACTACCGAAAGGATGTGGACAAATTATAAAGAGTCCAGCGGAGGGCAACAAAAATGATTAGGGGGCTGGGGCACATGACTTATGAGGAGAGACTGAAGGAACTAGGCTTATTTAGTCTACAGAAGAGAAGACTGAGGGGAGATTTAATAGCAACCTTCAACTACTTGAAGGGGTGGTACAAAGAAGAGGGAGGTAGGCTGTTCTTGATGGTAACAGAGAACAGAACAAGGAGCAATGATTTTAAATTACAGCTGGGGAGGTCAAGGTTGGATATTAGGAAAAACTTTCTTACTAGGAGGTGGTGAAGCTTTGGAATGGGTTACCTCGGGAGGTGGTAGAATCTCCATCTTTGGAGATTTTTAAGTCCCGGTTAGACAAAACCCTGGCTGGGGTGATTTAGTTGGAGTCGTCCTGCTTTTTAGCAGGGGGTTGGACTAGATGACCTCCTGAGGTCCCTTCCATCCCTATTATTCTATGATTCTATGAGACCCAGCCTACCCACTGATGCCTTGGCTCATGAAGCCCTATACTGGCAATTTGGATCCAACCAAGGAGAGCTTCAATTACAGGTTAAGCCGGTGCCGAATGACTGTGGAGTGCGCCTTTGGGTGCTTAAAAGGCTGCTAGGACTCTTTGTATGGGAGGCTAAACTTGAATGAGGACAATATTCCAGCCGTGATTGCGGCGTGCTGTGTCCTGCATAACCTCTGTGAAAATAGGGGAGAGAAATTTCCCCCTTCATGGGACATGGAGGCTAAGCAGCTAGAGTTTGCCTTCCAGCAGCTAGCCACTAGGAGTATCGGGGGGCACAGCTGAGAGCCATCCGCATAAGGGAGACACTTAGGGAGCATTTTAGTCAAGGGGACTTATAGGATGCATTGTATCACTGGGCAGTAGTGTACCTGCGCACTACTGTGTGCTGATTACGGGGGGGAGGGGGCGACGGCAGTGGGCGTATACTGTACTATGCTCGAATGAATGAATACTAAACATGCAACAACTAACAATTATTGTGTATCAATAAAGACACTGTGCACAGTTCAAGTGATTCACTTTTATTATTAGAAAACCTTAAATAATTACAGTAAGCAGTGCCTGCACCAGGGGCTATAGATGCATGTAGGTGCGTGGCTCAATGTCATAGCTTGGTGCAGGAGTGGATGTAACATTGTACCAGGAGGGTCCCTGGGCTTCAAAGAACTGCTTTGAGGGAGAATATGGCATGGGGGACAGAAAGTGTTGCTGTGGCTGGGGGGGGGGGGAAGGGGAGAGGGAGGGCAGCGAGCCTGGATCAGCTGTGTCTGCAGACCAACCATGGTCTTCAGCAGTTGGGTCTACTCCTGCAGGATGCTTATGAGGGCACCTTCTGTTTCTGCCTCCTCAAATTGTTTTCCTTGCACTCCTGCCAGCATTTCTGCCTCCATAGTCTAGTCTCCCTTGCTGTTGCCTTGTTGGACAGCATCAGCTCTTGGAAGATATCCTCCTTGCTCCTGCTCCTCCTTGCTCCTCCTTTTCTGTCTCAGCTGACACTGGTGCAGACCATCAACCGGCAAAGATCGTTTCTAAGGAAAAATGAAACATCATAAGTAGTGCTATTGTTCTCGCTTTGGTTAAGGAGCCGGTAATATGCTCTGCCGCCACAGTCCGCAGTGCCCACGGGACAGGGCATTGCCGGGGACTGAAAGGGCTTTTGCAAAGGGAGGTTTGGATTGCCAAGACAAGACACAGCTCCATGGACTATTTCCAGTTCTTTGGGCAATTAGTTCACACAGGGCAAGGCCATGGAAGCCAATATCTCACTGCTTAGAGTGCCCCTGCAAGCCAGAATGCATATCCTGCATGTCACTGGATATAAGCTAGGACCGTATGCAGCAGGCTTGTGTGCAGCCATGGTTCCCACTGCCATGCTTTGCAACTGGTGAGAAAGAGTATCCCTCTATGGGGGAGGGAACACAGTTGCTCTCCCATCGAGTTTAACTAGGAGGCTGTGGAAGTACATCCAGGAGACCTTCAGTGAGCTCAATGGAGAGGATTTCTTGAGAATTACAACATGCATTGATTCACTGCTCGTATAATGCAGGGTAGACTCCCCCCATCCAAAAAAAAGAAAGAATGAAACTCAAAAAGCCCATCTCCCTCCCACTCTTCATTTGCTTGCAAAGCTTATCCAGCAAGCACAGAAGCCACTTCCGATGAAACTTACTAGAGCTCCCCTCTGCTTCATCCAAAGACAGCATGGAGAAGGAATGTGGGCAGCACGTGTCAGGTGGCATGGAGAACAGCTCCTGGTTCCCTAGGTCAGCTGCACCACTTTCAGCCTCCAGGTCATCGTCCACCTCCACTTACTCGTCGACGAATTGCTCATCACCGTCTGCTCTGGCATCCTTTTCATGGGGGGAGTGGGGGTGCTGACGTGTCCACAGGAGCTTTTGCGGTGGCTGTGGGATCCCCGCTCAAGATTTCTTCCAGCTCCTTGTAAAATCGGCATGTAACCGGCTCTGAGCTGGAGTGCCAGTTTGCCTCTCTGGCTCTGTGGTATGTTACCCTCAACTCCTTCACCTTCGACCTGCGCTGAAGAGTGTCTCTCTCGTACCCCTTCTCTGATATGGCCCGAGAAATCTGGCCAAAAATATCAAAATTTCGCCTGCTGCCACATAACTGTGCCTGCACAGCAGACTCTTCCCAGATGCCTATGAGATCAAGCACCTCGGCTGTGGTCCACACTGGAGCATGTTTGCCGCGTTGAGCCACCATTGCTCTTGGAGAACACAGCTGCACTCCACGCCGAACAAACAGGAAGAGCGAACAATTCAAAAATTCCTGGGAATGTTGGGAGGGCGGGTACAGTCACATCACAGCCACAGAGCGCAGGAGGAAGTGCAAAAGGGATGGAATTAGAATTCTGGGACATTTCTGGAGGCTTCATATTGCGTGGCAACTGTACACACATGAACTATCGCGAAACAGCTGTTCCGCAGTATCCACTAGCACCCTCGTTTTGGTGGTTTACATGTTGCGCGGTAAGACGGCTGTGTGTGGACGCTGTCTTTGTTATCACACGATAACTTTGTAGTGTGTACAAGGCCTAATACATCTGTACCTTAATCTGGAGAACACCTTTAAAGTTGAGATGTTAGATCTAACTTTTTTTCACCAGTTGTTCCTTGGTGCCTCTTTTGAATCAGTCAAGAAGATTCAAGTTAGTAACAGTTTGGGTCTTTTGTGATGTGGATAACGTGTCTATTAGGAACTGGATAAGGCCACTAAACTCATTTCACAAAGGTCACTGAATAACTATCACATAGACTCATAGATTGTAAAGTCAGAAGGGACTAATATGATCATCTAGTCTGACCTCTTGCAAAATGTAGTCCATAAAACCTCACCCACTCACTCTTGTAATAAACCTCTAACCTATGACTGAGTTATTAAAGTCCTCAAATCAAGGTTTTAAAACTTGAAAGTCCAGAAAATCCACCAGCAAGTGAGCCATGCCCCATGCCACAGAAGAAGACAAAAAGCCACCAGAGCCTTTGTTAATTTGCTCTGGGGGAATATTCCTTCCCAACCCCAAATTTGGTGATCAGTTAAACCCTGAGCATGTGCTCAAGACTCATCAGCCAGACACCCAAGAAAAAAATGATCTGTAGTAACTCGGAACCCACCCCATCTTATGTCTGATCTTAGATCATTGGCATAACCACCATCAGTAGTCAAAACTCGGTCAATTGCCAAACTAAACTGTCCCATCATATAATCTCCATAATAAATTTATGAAGCTCAGTTTTGAAGCCAGCTAGATTAGTTGCCCCCACAGCACCTGGGGAAGGCTATTCCAGAAGTTCACTCCTCTGATGGTTAGAAACCTATGTCTAATTTCAAGTCCAAATTTTTAGATGGACAGTTTATGTTCATTTGTTCTTGTGTTCACATTGACACTGAGCTGAAATAATTCCTCTCCCTCTGTTTTTTATTCCTCTGATGTATTTATAGAGAGCAATCACATCTCCCCTCAACATGGTAAAACTGTCAGTCATTGTCAGCCAAGGCGATAATAAAGTGGCTGACCAAGAGGTGAAATGCTTTATGTACCTTTACCCTGTCCCCTATGTCAACCAATCCTCTAAACTGCCAATGACATAAATGAGTTGTTGCTGCCAGTGAATCTTGATTGTTCTAAAGCTAAAAATTAATTTGTGGGACCATGTGTGACTGAGATGGTATAGTGCAAAGAACTATTTTTAGTGCAGCAAGGGGATATCTCCAACTCGAAACTAAACAGGAAGTTGAGATCTGTCTTTTCTCTCATGAGGCAATGGGAAAGTCAGTCATAACTACCGTTTCATCTCCACACCATATAAATGGCTTTTATTTGTTTTAAACAGTTACACCACACAGTTTAGAGAATCAATGCTGATTCTGTAAGTAACTCATTTCTTGTATCAAAATCAGAACGTGAAAAATAACACTTCACAGACTCAACATCCTACAGAAAATAAAGCCTGTGTATGGTCAGAGAGCATCCCATCTGAACTAATGGCCTGATCTAAAGCCTATTTAAAACCAATGAACATCTAAATCTATTACTATCTTTCTCTGTAGCTTTTATGTGAATATGATTCACTTGTGATTGTTTGTCTGTGTATGTACATAGAAACTTAGTTTTTGTATACAGCCTTTGCAATAATTTAAGTTTCTAATTTCTTATTAGCAGCATAGCAGAACATAAAGGGACTGACTGGAAAGCCTCCCACAATCTATTTGAATCTATATAATGTTTTGGGGGTCAGCAAAGGCAATAGTCTACTTCCAGTGCCCATCACAAACTTTACGAATAGACTGCAATCTATGTTTAATTTATTAGTTAATCACTTTCACTGTTCTATTGGTAACAGGGTAACTCATGCTCAGAGTGCGTGCATCTACACTTGTAAATTAAGTCGACTTAAGCTTGGCTTAAGTCGACTTAATGTGCCCTACATCTACACTACACTTTGCTTAAGTCGACTTAAGCAGCTTGCTTAAGTCGACTTAAGGAAAATAAAGTCGACAATGAAAATTAAGTCGACTTTATTAAACCACCTTTCTAATCGACCCAAGGCGTAATTCGACTTTCTAAAGTCGAATTAAGCCAGTGTAGCTCTGGGGTAGCCCTAAGTCGACTTAGGGCTAGCCCAGGACTACACCAATGCCCTCCCTGCCGGGGGGGGGGGTGCAGGGGGAGCCTGGCATGCCCCCCAAAGGGCAGGGCATGTGGGCACAGTGTGACACTGTCTGCATTTAGGGAAGCATTTATGATATTATTTTCAATGGATATCTCATAAATGCTATAATCCATAGGAGCTATGTCATGTTTGGTATCAATAGAAAGGTAGTAATTTGCTGGGAATGATTATATAGTTTATGTCTAGGAATTCTATTTTGATTAGAAGTTAGAATTAGATGTTATATCCATACTTTAACTTTTGTCATTCTGGAGAAATGTCTTAGACGGAGGGTGTGAACAACCATTGTCTCCTTAATGTTTAGGAATTTGCCAGGTGATATGATCCCAGGGAGTAAATTGATGAGCAATTAAGGATACAATGGTTGTATTCTTTAAGGAGACAATGGTTGTTCACACCCTCCATCTAAGACATTTCTCCAGAAGGACAGAAGTTAAAGTATGGATATAACATCAAATTCTTAACTTCTAATCAAAATAGAATTCCTAGACATAAACTATATAATCATTCCCAGCAAATGACTACCTTTCTATTGATACCAAACATGAAAAGGTTCCTATGGATTATAGCATTTATGAGATATCCATAGAAAATAATATCATAAATGCTTCCCTAAATCCAATTCCAAAGGGGTAGCCGTGTTAGTCTATTGTAGAAAGACAACAGAGTCTTGTGGCACTTTTAAAGACTAACAGATTTATTAATCGCATGAGCTTTCGTGGGAGAAAATCCCACTTCGTCAGACGCTTTGAAGATAGGAAAGTTACAGAGTGGGAGGAAATTAAATGCAGGGGAGTGTATGACATAGCATCAGGTCAGGCTGTAACAGCAAATCAAAGTGGGTGTTAGGATTCAAAACACTGGGGAACAGCACATAGAGGGGGGGGAGGTCAATTCACTTGATGTAATGCGAGAAAAATCCATAGTCCCTGTTTAACCCCAAGGCAACTGAGTCAAATTTGCATATAAGTTCGAGTTCTGCAGACTCTCTTTGAAGCTGTGATTTGTTATTCATCTGTGTCAACACAGCTATTAACAAGTCGTTAAGGGAGTGAGCAGGGAGGTTGAAGTGTTCCCCTACAAGTTTTTCAGTATTGCAGTTTCTGATGTCAGATTTGTGTCCATTGATTCTTTGGCGCAGAGACTGTCCTGTCTGTCCAATATATAAGGCAGAGGGGCATTTCCGGCACATGATGTCATAAATCACATTGGTGGATGAGCAGGTGAACGAAGAAATCTCTTCTACATCAGTTGATCAGGTTCAGAGCCAGTCTTATATTATCATTGTTCTAATCTAGTCTCCTTTTGCATCCTCTATCATTGGTTACTAGTGAACCATGCTGACCTGTGAGGGTAATGTAGAGAGATAGGGTCCTTTGGGTGCCAGTGTTTCAACTATCATGAGTAAAAAATGGTTGTAATGCAGAGAATTTTAGGGTCAATGAAGGGAAGATGGGAGGAATGCACAGAAAGTGAAGACAGCTATTGTGTGAGAAAGGATGAAAACAGAATGGAGGGTAAAGGAGTAGTTTAGAAGAGTGATCAAGAATGGAGAAAAAAGAAGCACGGAGGCATTGATAGGAAAGTCCTGAGTAAGAGAGAAATAAGGTTGAAAGTGATTGAGAGAAATGGAAGTAAACAATGCAAGAAAGGAATATGGATTGGGGAAGAAGAAGAAAAGGAGGAAATTAGTTTTTTTAAATGTATAGAAATATTAGGTCCCAATCATGAAACTGGATTCAATCCATGAAAGTTCCTTTGACTTCAGTGAGATATCTTGAAGATGTAAGGATCTATACACGTAGATCAGATTGCAGGATAAGGGTCGAAGAGTGGGAGGGAAAAAAGGGGGGACACCGACAATAATGATATAGCAGAAATTAAAACAAAGTGGATTGGAGAAGTAGAAAAGATCATTTAAAAAATAAATGCAAAATCAATATGCCCCATTCTTGGAGTTTACTCTGTGTGGGCAGAGGGAGCTGCATAAAAAATAATTGTACTAGACTTAGCAATTTTATTGTCTGACACTTCAGTCCAGAGCACTGCACTGTATTCACAGATTACTTAAAGGCCGAGTCCAACTTGCATTAACAACAGTGAGAAGATCCTCACTGAGAGATTGTTAAAGAAGTTGGATGGGTGTCCTAAATTGTCTTGCAGCAGCATTCCATCCTTGTATGCACTGAACATAGTTTCAAAACATTCTACTTCATGTTTTAATTAGTCCAGGAGATAAAATATCTTTGACTATTTTAGGGTACATATTGGAGAAATGCTATTTGCTGCATGGTAACAAATATGGATGGCTGACTCCTAAAACTCCAGGATCAAGAACCTCTTTTTTTGTAATATAGACCGTAACATTGCTATTTTTGTTATACAAAGAGTTAAATACATTGCTATTCTTTTTAGCAATGTTTGGTTTACAGTTAGTTTATTCAACCTTGTTTTTGTTATAGTTCATACATAATTTAGTTTTTGTTGTCAATCATGTTATATGAAATTTTGTGTTAGTTTTGGGATCATTTCTGAATAAATTAATAATTTTTCCCCACTCTACAAAGCCTTTTCAGACATATGTTTAGGTTTATTTAATATGCAGACACACTGTATTTTTCAGTGGCATGAAAAAATAAATAAACAATGGAAGTAATTGAAGGTTTCAGAAAAACAAGACCTTATTTTGAAATTATTCCATAAGTTATATTTTTTAACAAATTAGTATGTGAAATTCATAAGAGTTCAGTATAATCATTATAACCATAAATTTATATACCATTTATTTAGTGCCTTAATTTAAGGGATTATGATATAAATATGATATCCTTAAATGTGAATTATGCATACAAATCTGATATTAAAATTTGTCCCAACATTTATGGTGAAGGAAGTTTTGCTCACCCTGTCAATACATGAGACTACATGTTTATGGCTGTCTACACTTACAAAAGCTAATTTTAGTTAGTTCGGATTAACTTAATTTGAACTAGCATGGCCCCACTAGAATGCCAGTTCAAACTAGCCAAGGCTATGCAGGGCACTTGCTTAGTTTGAATTAGTCAGTTGCAGGAAGGTCAATCTGCTGATTAGTTCGAACTAACATGGCCACATTGGATTAGTTCGAATTAATGGATCGAATTAACCGTTAATTTGAACTAAGCAATCGAATTCATTAGTTCGAATTAAGGAAGCCCTTAATTTGAACTAATGAAAGCCTAGTGTGGCCAAGGCTTAAATTAGTTCGAATTAAATTTACTTAATTCGAACTAATTTGCAAGTGTAGACATAGCTCAGGGATTAAAGTAAGGGGGAACACACCGGAACGCAGTTCCAGGGCCCACAAATTTGAGGGACCAGAGTTCCAGGGCCCCTAAAAATAGAAAAATCTGGCAGAATGCATGTTCCGCCCTGCCTTGACTGCTGGCAAGTCCTATGACCCACCGTTGTTAATCACAATACTTATTGTGTTATGCAGTGTTTGCTAGTTTGTGACAATAATTGCTCTAGACATAAATGCCATATAAAATTATAAATATTTTTATGGTGTGATAATCAATGCATGTGGTACTGAGAAGTAGTTGCAAATGCCTACCTGGGCTGGGGCCCGCACATGCATAAAGGGGGCCCAAACAATACGGGAAGGAGATTAGGAGGGTTCCGGGGCCTGTCAAATTATACTTTTACCACTGACATAGCCTAATACATCAGATTAAAAAAAATATATTCTACATCTCCAGCAAATGGGGCTGAAGATCAGTATCAGTGAAAATACAAAACAAATGCAAATATCAATGTATTTCTGCTATATTTCTGTTGCATTCTCTGGGCCAGATTTGATCTCAATTATAGAAGTGTAAATCCAACAGAATTTCATTAGACTTCACTGGAGACATTAGACATTTACACCAGTGTTACTTGAAATCAAAATCTAGCCGACTATTGTAACATTTACAAAGAAATTATGTACTGCATCTTTAAAAGGGTGACACACCGATGGAAATTTCCTAGAATTTAGCTGAGGAGAGGCTGAGTGCTTGTGGTGTCATTGATAATCTCGCTGTACCTGTGTTCATGTCTGTTCGTAACAGTGTCTGAGGAGTCCTCATACCATCAATGAGTACTTCAGAAGAACACTGTGTCATTTCAATTATATCTCCACCAGTGACTAATGTGCCAGGAAGCATCTATATCAAGACTCTGCCCACTGAGTTTATGCCAGAGCGTTAAGAAGCCTCATCTAAGACAGTGTACCGAAGTGTGAAGCAGAGTTTCACATTACTGCAGATTTTTCTGGAGGAGGGTATACAGTTGCAGTTAAGTTAGTTGTTTTTTGTTAGTTGTTTCTTGGTATGTGTAAATTTAAGGGGGAAAAAAAGTCTATTCCAGAGATCTGAGGGTGCTAAGCACCTAGTGGAGTCTGGCAATTAGATACCATGATCATCCACCTTGACAAAATATATTCCTAATCCCATAATTTCTGATCTCCCAAATAAAATCAGCCACCTAAACTATTCAGGGCTCTTCTCTCTTGTCCTAGATTCTGCTACATTCCCAGAACTGCTCCCTTGTTGCTCCTGAAATTGTGCAGGAATCCTCTCTGTTCACTATTTCTAACCTCCTCTTATCTTGACAACTGCAGGGCCCATGCTCCTCCTTGCTCCTCTTTTCCTTATAAACCACAAGCCTTGATTTGCTATCGTCTTGAAATCATGGGCTGCCCTGCTTCATTCTCCCTTTGCTTTGGCTTCCCTGCCTCAGACCCTGCTGCTGCCCCTGAGGTAGGCTAGCACGTTTGACCAAGGGCTGCTCCAGACTCTTTGAGCCTAAAATATTTTAATCTTAAAGAGGATTAGAAAAGTGGCCTGTGAGCAAGTATAATTCTAAGCTTGGATCTATACTTTCAAGAGCAGGAAGAATTCTTTTAAGAGCCTGTCCCACACCAACTTCCATACTGAAAAAGATTGGATGCTGCCAGTCCCTCACTTTCTTTGTCCCCTTTTTAATTTATGCATAATTGGGGAAAGAGGCAGAAAATAATTATGATGTCCAGTGAAATCGTAAGTTTGTCCAGATGTTAGCATGTTTCCTTTTGTGTAAATGGACATGTTTGTTAAGACATCCACAGACGAGAAGACTCTTAGTTCATTGACTGTCTCACAGAGCCAGAGAGCAACATACAGGTCCATTACTCATGCCAGTCAGATTATATCAGAGACAGACACCACCAAGAATATAATAAAATGGACTTTCCCTGCATATGGCATCAAAAGTCACAATACTGTAATTTTGCCAACTGTCAGGATTTTTATTAAAAATGTTAGAATGTTTGGTGTTTCTTGTTATCCACCAGCTCCTGGAACCCTCTGATTACAGGATAATCTCATCTTTCTTTCTTTCTTTCTTTCTTTCTTTCTTTCTTTCTTTCTTTCAACAATTTCTAGCCTTCATGGTTGCAGAGAAAAGTTAAAATGTGAAGCAGATTCACTCTAAAAGCTCAAATACCAGACTGTAAATGAAAAGAATATAGCATTTATTACTGTTGTAAAAAAAAAAAAATCTCATGATTTTAAGACAATTTCAGGTTTATTTTGTTTTTACAGTGTCACCCAATGATTGAATCATGCTACCAAAAAATCATGTTTGGCTTAAAAACCATAAAATTGTGTTTTTAAATAATATACCTGAGGATTATTTTAGTTGGTGTTTGAGCCTTTTGGGTACACATTTTCAAGCTTTTCCCCTGCAACACGAGGACTAACAAGAGCCATCTAGCAATTAATAAAAGCTAAAATTGTCTCATTATGATGTGAGCTGGGACTTCAAGAACATCTGATATACTGAGATTTATGACAAAATCATGAGAGTTGGCAACGTACTAGGTTACCAGTTTGGATAGGTACATGTCAAAAAATGCTCATCCAACAATCCAACTAAATATTTTTTGTTTTCCTGAAGTAGGGGACATGCTACATGTAGAAGCAGTATTCCTTCTTACTGGTGATAGTCTTAAATGCATTTAAAACTATAGAAAGGCCTACCAATACATACCATAAATCACACACTCTGAAAAGTCTCCCTTGTAGTTATTGCACCTAAAAGGAAAGGTGTATCATGATCTCCAGTAAGTCAACCTTCTGCATTTCCTTTTCTGTCAAACCCTTGATATATGTTCTATATGGTACTGTACTGGTAAAGAGATTTAAAAATCATCTAGTATCCCATTGATTTACTGTCTATGGGACAAATTTTGCCCTAGTACACCCAGTGCAAGTCTGTCAGGGAAGAATTTGGTGCTAGGAGTCTGGCTGAGGAAAAAAATGTAAAATTGGCAGATGGTAGACTATTTTTTTTTAATATTTTCATTTCACGCCTCTGCACGGAAGAGTAGAGAGAATAAATGATGTCCATGCAGTCACTTTAGCTTAGCAGGCACAACATGAGTGGTACAAATATTTTTAGCTGTATTTATAAATTTTGCTGGCACATCACTAAATTAGCCAAGTGACAGAATTAGTTGGTAGTTTGGCTAACAACCAAAAAGAATTAATTTGAACCACTGATGTTACTATCCCTGGGCAGTGAAAGGCTTTTAATAAACCACAGAATCAGAAAGGTTAGAATTGGAAAATGTAGCTTGCCACAAGCTTTGTTTGTGGGAATGTAGGTGTATATCAATCACAAATCATTTAACAAATGAATATAAGAGGTGGAAGCAAATTGGGGAGCAAGGAGGAGGGTAAAGTAAAAGGACCTGATTCTGTTTCCATTGAAATCAATGGCAAATCATATGGATTTTAATAGAAACAGACATATAAGAAGCACATGTATGAATGTTTATCTTTATGAATCAGAGACTTCAGGAAAAAAATAAAAGCAAATGTTCATTCTAATATTGCATTTACTTTCCATTTAGTTAGAAACTGTGAGTTGTACACAATCTTCTGCACCTGGTAAAATCAATTCAAAGATAGATCTATAAACAACGTTGCTCTCTGCCTGTGCAGTACATGTATATATAATGAACACAGTCTCACAAAGCCTAGAACCAATATAAAAAATTTACTCAAAGTTATAGTTCTAAGCCATATATCTCACATATGGTGTAATTAAGTTTCTGTTTCAAAAAAGAAAATCAATATCTTGTATCAAATCAACACTTCAATATTTTGTTCAGCTCTTCTTTATTTTACAATTTTTTTGTTATACTGTGCCGGCTAAAAGAAACGGTTTGCACATAAATGGCAAAGACACTAGACATTCATTTCTTATGCAGGGCACGCTCTAGTGTTTTGAAAAGTTAGAATGAATTCTGGAAATGTGTTAGAAACTTGAAAGCTGTTGTATTGCATTGCACTGGTCATATTGCTATATTATACGCAGAAAACATTTGAACCCCAGAATCCTGAGGAACTCTGTTTACAGCTCTATGTATCAAGATCTTATATGACACTATTTAGTCCTCTCTGATGACCTGATGCCACCACTCCTGGAATGACTCCTTTTGTCATGGCTGCTTCCCATGCAGCTGTGCGGAAACAACCATAGAGGGCATACATGAGGGGATAATACTCATGGTGCTTGGTTGTGTCCTCAGGTATTCTTGGAACTTAGAGGAAAGCATGCCATGAAACTAGCTATTCTCCTTTTCTACCATCTCTTTTCCCTATGCTGCCAAATTTTCATGAACTCCAAAATTACAGTCCTCCTAAGGAGGAATTTCCCCCATATCCTAGAATGAACGAATCAGACACGCCCATGGTGCTGAACAGGTTTACAGCCCCTCCATTATAAATTACAGTGGGTTCTGTTTTAGGAGAACGTGAACAAAAGAAAAATGTATCTGCTGTGAAGTGAAAGGAAAATGTACTGAATATTCTGATTTATGTTCACTTACATGTCAGTAGTATTGTAAAGTTACATCCTTACAGGATAGCTTACTGAGGAAGTCTTGCATCAGAAGTCTTGCATCAGAAGAATTATTGCCCTGATGTTTTGGACATATTCCACCTTTAGCTATTAATTTCTATCTATATACAGTCCCTGTAGAGTTTCATTTGGATGCACTGCTTATCATTACTTATTAAGTCAACCTAAGGGCAGTTAGGTCAACTTAACAAAGTGGACTAAGTCCACGTCCATGGAAACCACTTTAAATTGACTTAATAAGGTCAACTTTAAGTCGACTTAAAGTCAAACTTATTAAGACGACTTAACAAAGTCGACCTAACTTTTTCTAGTGTAGACAAAGCCATTGATTTTAACAGGACTGTTGTGTGAGCAAATAAACATTCATATGAGGAAGGGTTGCATACTCTAGTCCAAACTTGTAAAATACTTTAGGATGAAAGCTGCCCTAGAAACATGAAATACTGTTGTGTCGATGCAAAACTGTAGCAGGGTTCAAGGCCCTGTTGGTCAGTTTCCTGTCTGGAGAAGATACCAGTGACACCCTCATCCCCACCCCCAACCAAACAAAAAACAACTAAACAAAAAAATCTCTTGTTCTGTTTATTACAGTTGCTACATTTTGTGCCTTTTTGGTAAAGAGTCTTCCCACAGTCCTCCAAGAAGCTGACCATCATTATGCTGATTATTTAGTGGCATGGCAGAAAATATTAAAGCGGCAATTCTGGTTAAAAGTCAAACTCATTAAGGATTTCAAATACACTATAAGAATTCTATTTTGCAGATTGTTTTTCACCCGCTCTTTGGATACTGCAACCTAATAGATTCCCAGTCATGCAACGTGCCTTAGTTTACCATCACTTACCATCAGTACAAATACAATCAAATATTGTTCTATGTGTATATTTACTGTTGAGGGAGTGACTGGAGAAATCATGATAAATACACTGATTATATATTTCACGACATCAAATGTCAATTCAAAGCCAAATGACAAATCTCCAAGTCTACTTGAGTAGGACATGAGAGGAAGCTGGCTTTCTATCACTTTTGTGCCTCCTGATTCTTGGAGCTACTGGGAGCGGTTGTTCAGTTCTTGGTGTAAGACAGCACAACCTCCAGGCTTCTCGCATTTGCTATGTGATAGTGTCCAAGACCAGGTGACTGGACCTACCAATGTCACTTTATGCCTCCCTGGGCAAGGGAGCTTCCCAGATGGCTCTTCAAGCCAGATTTAAGATGACTGCAAAGAGAAAATGAAGCAGTGGAAAGGATATGCCCCCACATTTCATAAGAACATAAGAAAATAAGAAAGGCCGTACTGGGTCAGACCAGAGGTCCATCTAGCCCAGTATCTGTCTACCGACAGTGGCCAGTGCCCAGGTGCCCCAGAGGGAGTGAACCTAACAGGCAATGATCAAGTGATCACTCTCCTGCCATCCGTCTCCATCCTCTGATAAACAGAGGCTAGGGACACCATTCTTAACCCCTTTCTGGCTAATAGCCATTTATGGACTTAGCCACCATGAACTTATCCAGTTCCCTTTTAAATATTGTTATAGTCCCAGCCTTCACAACCTCCTCAGGTAAGGAGTTCCACAAGTTGACCGTGCGTTGTGTGAAGAAGAACTTCCTTTTATTTGTTTTGAACCTGCTACCTATCAGTTTCATTTGGTGACCCCTGGTTCTTGTATTATGGGAGTATTTAAACAACTTTTCCTTGTCCACTTTTTCCACATCAGTCATAATTTTATATACTTCTATCATGTCCCCCCTCAGTCTCCTCTTTTCCAAGCTGAAGAGGCCCAGCCTTTTCAATCGTTCCTCATACGAGGCACTCTCCAAACCCCTAATCATTTTAGTTGCCCTTTTCTGAACCTTTTCTAGTGCTAGAATATCTTTTTTGAGATGAGGAGACCACATCTGTACACAGTATTCGAGATGTGGGCGTACCATGGATTTATATAAGGGCAATAATACATTTGCAGTCTTATTTTCTATCCCCTTTTTAATGATCCCTAACATCCTGTTTGCTTTTTTGACCGCCTCCGCACACTGTACGGACATCTTCAGAGAACTATCCACAATGACTCCAAGATCTTTTTCTTGACTCGTTGTAGCCAAATTAGCCCCCATCATATTATAGGTATAGTTGGGGTTATTTTTTCCAATGTGCATTACTTTACACTTATCCACATTAAATTTCATTTGCCATTTGGATGCCCAATCACTTAGTTTTGTGAGATCTTTTTGAAGTTCTTCACAATCTGCTTTGGTCTTGACTATCTTGAGTAGTTTAGTATCGTCTGCAAACTTAGCTACCTCACTATTTACCCCTTTCTCCAGATCATTTATGAATAAATTGAATAGGACTGGTCCTAGGACCGACCCTTGGGGAACACCACTAGCTACCCTTTTCCAATCTGAGAATTTACCATTTACTCCTACCCTTTGTTCCCTGTCTTTTAACCAGTTCTCAATCCATGAAAGGACCTTCCCTTTTATCCCATGACAACTTAACTTACATAACAGCCTTTGGTGAGGGACCTTGTCAAATGCTTTCTGGAAATCTAAGTACACTATGTCCACTGGATCCCCCCTGTCCACATGTTTGTTAACCCCTTCAAAGAACTCTAATAGATTAGTAAGACACGATTTCCCCTTACAGAAACCATGTTGGCTATTACTCAACAGTTTATGTTTTTCTATGTG
The DNA here is from genome assembly GCA_007922175.1 of Pelusios castaneus. Classification (NCBI taxonomy): domain Eukaryota; kingdom Metazoa; phylum Chordata; order Testudines; family Pelomedusidae; genus Pelusios; species Pelusios castaneus. The sequence goes on from ML685791.1 coordinate 19,711,521, forward strand.
ACTGACAATTTTATTCTTAACTATTGTTTCAACTAAAACATATATGGCTATCCTACATTCTCAGGTACAGTTTCCAAGCACCTCTGATTAGATATTTTGCAGTGGGTAAAAAATGTCCACAGGAACATAACAGAGTAAATAAACAGCTTTAAACCCACTGTTTTTTTTTATTATTACATCCTAGTAAACACACCAGAATTTTAGTACAAATAGCATTTAAATCCTGAGAGACATTTTATACAAATCTACCCATTTCTCTCTCTTCCAGTCCTGCAGATTAAATTGTATATTGTATGATATTTTTATAAGCACTCAGTACTGGCTGATCTCTTGTCTGTAGTAAAACTCAAATTGATTTCAGAATGGTCAGTGCTGAATGCTAATGTCACCCTACTTTCAATCAGGCATACAATTAAAAAAGAAAACGGTAGACATTTTTGTTTGGGCACCATTTGCCAAATATCCTGATGCATGTAATATGACCACAGAAAAACATTAATTCCACCTATAGTGACTCAGTACGCAGTATTCGCCATTTAGATCAAGATAGAGTTTCATATTTGTCTCTACTGCATCTTCATGTTCTTTATAATCCATCTTGTGAAAGTTCGGTGCTGCCCTAATGCTTCTGGCATTTTGTCAATATAGCCGTCACCCAGGCAAAATTTGGCCACCCTTAATTTAAACCAACTTTTTAGATGGCTGAGCTTTTGTGATAAGACCAGAAGAAATGAGGCCATCATCTTGATATTGTCATAAATGTCCATGACACATGTGTCTAAGCTTTCTCTCCAAATTTTTAAAACATTATGAACTGTTATGGGGGTCAGAAAAGAAATTGCAGAATATGCAGGGATAAAATCAGAAAGGCCAAAGGACAATTGGAGTTGCAGCAAGCAAGAGATGTGAAGGATAACAGAAAGGGGTTCTATAAGTACATCAGCAACAAGAAAAGGATATGGGGTGGTGTAGGTCCCTTACTGAATGGGGCAGGCATCCTTGTGGTGGATGATGCGGGAAAGGCTGAAGTACTCAATGCTTTTTTTACTTCAGTCTTCACAGGGAGGGCCAACTCCCAGGCTACTACATGGGTAACGCGGAATGGAGAAAAGAGCGGCCCTCGGTGATGGAAAGTCAGGTTAGGGAACACTTAAAGAAATTGGATGTCCATAAGTCCATGGGGCCATATGAACTGCATCCGAGGGTGCTGAGGGGGAAGTGATTGCAGGGCCGCTGGCCATTATCTTTGAGAACTCGTGGCGAACGGGGGAGGTCCCAGAGGATTGGAAAAAGGCAAATATAGTACCTATCTTCAAGAAAGGAAAAAAGGAGGATCCGGGGAACTACAGACCGGTCAGCCTCACCTCAATCCCTGGGAAAATCATAGAGCAGGTCCTCAAGGAATCCATCCTGAAACACTTGGAGGAAGATAGAGTGATCAGGAACAGTCAACATGGATTCACCAAGGGCAAATCATGCCTGACCAACCTGATTTCCTTCTATGATGAGATGATTGGATTTATGGATGCGGGAAGAGCCATTGATGTGGTATACCTTGACTTTAGCAAGGCTTTTGATATGGTTTCCCACAGCATTCTCATCAGCAAGTTAAGGAAGTATGGGTTGGACGAGTGGACCGTAAGGTGGATCGAAAATTGGTTAGATCAACGGGCTCAGTGGGTAGGAATCAATGGCTCGATGTCTGGTTAGCAACCGGTAACGAGTGGAGTGCCCCAGGGGTCGGTCCTGGGGCCAGTTCTATTCAACATCTTCATTAATAATCTTGATGATGGAATAGACTGCGTGCTTAGTAAGTTCGCAGATGACACCAAGTTGGGGGGAATGGTAGATACTCCGGAGGGCAGGTACAGGATCCAGGGAAACTTGGACAAATTGGAACACTGGGCTGAAAGAAATCTCATGAGGTTCAACAAAGACAAGTGCAAAGTCCTGCACTTAGGACGGAAAAATCCCATGCACTGCTACTGGCTGGGGACCGATCGACTAAGTAGCAGCGCTGTAGAAAAGGACCTGGGGGTTATGGTGGATGGGAAGATGAATATGAGTCAACAGTGTGCCCTTGTTGCCAGAAAGGCCAATGGCATATTAGGCTGCATCAGTAGGAGTATTGCCAGCAGATCGAGGGATGTGATAATTCCCCTCTATTCAACACTGGTCAGGCCACATCTGGAATACTGTGTCCAGTTTTGGGCTCCCCACTACAGAAAGGATGTGGACAAATTAGAAAGAGTCCAGCGGAGGGCAACCAAAATGATTAGGGGGTTGGGGCACATGACTTATGAGGAGAGACTGAAGGAACGAGGCTTATTTAGTCTACCGAAGAGAAGACTGAGGGGAGATTTGATAGCAACCTTCAACTACTTGAAGGCGTACTCCAAAGAGGAGGGAGCTAGGCTGTTCTCGATGGTAGCAGAGGACAGAACAAGGAGCAATGGTTTCAAATTACAGCTGGGGAGGTCAAGGTTGGATATTATGAAAAACTTTCTCACGAGGAGGGTGGTGAAGCATTGGAATGGGTTACCTAGGGAGGTGGTGGAATCTCCAACTTTGGAAACATTTAAGACCTGGTTAGACAAAACCCTGGCTGGGCTGATTTAGTTGGAGTGGTCCTGCTTTTTAGCAGGGGGTTGGACTAGATGACCTCGTGAGGTCCCTTCCAACCCTATTGTTCTATGATTCTATGATTCTATGTTGGAGAGGCATCTACTAAAGGAACCCCACATAATAAGAAAACTTTTCTTTGAAAGAAACCATCAATCTGCTGGCAGCTTATCCTCAGCCTATGCCTTATTGCAGACATGAGAGGAGGAAGTGTAACAGAGAGCAGAATCTAAAGAATTAAAATGATTTTGGATTATAAACTGCTTGGGATAGGGAATGCATCTTCCTAAGTGTTTGTACAGAGACTAGCCCAAAAGGTCCAATTCCTGACTGGAGTTTAATAACACTATCATAATTCAAATAATTAATAATGACCCTGGATTAAGCTTTGGTGGCTTTATCTCTACAGACTACCTTCTCTGTGTGTGTGTGTGTGTGTGTGTGTGTGTGTGTGTGTGTGTGTGTGTATAAAATCAGATATTATGAACAGAATTCTCTCTCTTATGGTCACACCTGTTTCTCATTTTTTTTTTTTTTTTGCCTTTCCTTTCTGTTCATGCACTCTGTATACAGCGGTCTTTGAGCAGGGTAGGAGGACAGTCAAGGGACACATGGAGGTTAATTTTTCTTTCAGCGGCAATTACATTCATGTACTGGAGGGCAGATTTGGTTCCAGTGGCTTTATTCAGTTTTACTGATGAAGCATACATGAGAAGTAGACATTGGAACAAGATGTTTACTCCTCCGTACTTTCCATTCTGCTGTCACAAAGTTATCTTCTCTGCTCCCAAACCAAACTAAGGATTATCAAAGGACTCAGCTACTTTCCTGTTTTACTTATAGGTGGATATAAATTATATATATAAAATATCTCACAGAAAAAAGTTTAAAAAAAAAAAGAACAAATTATATTTTAAAAAACACACTGAGATAAGCTTGTACAAAAGTTCTCGACACTCATGACAAATATAGATAATAGAAAACAATAATTATCAATTCCTTTCTTTTGTCCCAGGCTTGAAAAAAGGAAATCAATAGTAACCATCATTATCCTAAATCTTGGGGTGCATTTTAATTGTAAAAAGAGCACTGTAAATAATAAACACCTAGAGATAGAAAATAAAAAGGTGCAATCAGATACATTCAAGTAGGATTGAGACTTGTTATACTTCCTCTCCAGACAGGATTTCATTTTTATATAAATGGGATGGATTGGTCTGATCTTAGTAATAAAGCAAATAACAATAAAAAAACAATGGTTTGCTGTCCTTAGTTAATCTAAGTTCAGATGGAAGCAAAGCTGATATTTAGAAAAATAAAAGTCTGAAATTCTGATCGTAAAAGAAAAGAAGTGTCTTCTTTCTTGTATGAATCATTTTGATTTACATTGTAAAAGTTATATGCATTCTTGTATGTATCTCTCAGAAGAACATTTTCTTTCTGCTTCCAGACTCAGTTAATAATTCACTTGTGATCATTTGCTGATCCTAAAGGAACAATGATCATCCTAGCTGAAAGCAGGGAACCAGCAGGAGAAGTATTTTAAAGGGGCCAGTGATCAATTAAGTCCTAAATGAGCTCAGTAAACCAGAAACCTTATCTTTTAGATCAATTCTATTTATGTTCTCTGCAGTAACTACAAATAGATATTGCATTACTTTACCAAGTTTTGCAGACTCTCAACTTTTAAGGTTCCAGCCATGTTAGTCTGTATACAGCAAAAACAATGAGAGTCCTGTGGCACCTTAGGGTGCATCTACACTTACAAATTGTCGATTTAAGATTGCTTAAATCGACTTAATTTAATCTGTGTCCACACAACACTTTCCTTAAGTCGACTTAAGCAGCTGCTTAAGTCAATTTAAGGAAAAATTAAGTCGACTTTATAAAACCTCTTTTTAAGTCGACTTTGCTGGCTAAGTCGACTTTAGAAAGTCGACTTAGCCAGTGTGGACGCAGAGTAGCCCTAAGTCGACTTTAAGTCGACTTAGGGGGCTTTAGGGCTTCCCCACTGCTCTCCCTGCCAGGGTGGCTGGCACAGCCACAGACTGGCGTGCCCCTCCACAGGGCAGGACAGAGCCCTGCCCACCCTGCCCCTAGGCCCTGACAAGGTCCCTGTCCCCCTTTGCCCCATTGTACCAAGGTACAATGGGGTAAAGACTGAGCCTCCTGGCAGTTGGCAAGGAGTGCCCCCGTGCCACCGTGGACCTGTCCCAGGTCCACCTAGCCCCTAGAAGTCGACCTAGGCATCCAGTGTGGATGCTCTAGGTCGATTTGGTAGGGTCCCCTCTAAGTCGACTTAAATTTTGAGTGTGGACATGCTAAGTTGACTTAAATTAACAAGTGTAGACATAGCCTTAAAGACTAACAAATTTCTTCAGGCATGAGCTTCCCACTTTGTCAGATGCATGCAGGAAAGCTTATGCCTGAAGAAATTTGTTAGTCTTTAAGGTGTCACAGGGTGCTCATTGTTTTAACTTTCTAAGGGTTCGTCTGCACTTAAAATGCTACCTATGCTGACAGAAGAGCTTCTTCCATTCATGTAAATACTTCACCTCCATAAGAAGCTCTCCTGTTGACATAACTTTGTCAGTTATGGTCGGTATAACTGCATCACTCAGAGTTATGGATTCTCTAAACTCCTGAACAGTGTACTTGTACAATAATTTTGTAATGTAGACTAGGACTAACTAGAATTATGCTGCCTTTTATCAGTGTTCCTTACAAGAATGGGTTAAATACTCTTCCTTGCAAGAACTGGTAAATTCAGATTCAGGAAAAAAGAATCCCTTTTTAGCAGATTGTATGTAACCCGAGGGACAGAATGGTATATGTAGGGACTTTTCCAACACACTTTTCACCAAACTGTCTTTTCTTAAAAGATATAATTTGTGAGGGGTAAAGGGAAAGGAAAAGGACCACTTTATAATGCCACAAATAAAAATAAAAATAAAAAAATAAATTGCTTGGTGGAAAATATCAGGATTGTGGGGTTTTTTGTTGTCATTGGGTTTTGTTTGTTTGTTTTATAATCAATATTGTTGTATTTCATTATTTTAGTTATATTATATTATATTATATTATATTATATTATATTATATTATATTATATTATATTTATTTATTGTAGTTGTATTTTATTATTATTACTTAAGTAGCCCATGCTCTATCTCCCAAAATCAGAAACAGAAAAATAAATGGACATCATATATTGAAAGCAGATGCAACACTAAATAGCTTTTTGTGTCCTGATGAGGGTGGGTTTAGCTGTAGGTGTACTTGGGGCCAAATTTTCAAAAAAAGCTTAATTAGTTTGCATTTAAATACCTAAATAAGGGCAAGAGCTTTCTGAAGGTGTTCAGGAGCTAGTCACTCTCATTCTGTAACTTACAGCCAAATTTCTAAAATAACTCAATACCCAAAATGATGAGGGAGAGAGAAGCTGAGTTTTTCATTCTCACTAGAATACTTTCTGTTAAAGCGGATAGGACTTTGATCTGGAAGCTCTGAGCATCAATCAGCTGGAACAGAAATCTACCTCACATGTATTATTGACTCTTTTGCAGCCACTGAAAATGATTTATAAATAGATGCTCAATTCCTTTTAAAAAAGGCTAATTACTGCTAATAGTTACAAAAATAATTTATGAAGAATTATTTAGAGCTGAGTGAACAGATTGGGTGGGTATCTGTCCACTGATTTTTCTGCTCAATACTCATAAAATTATATTTTAAAAACTCTCCTTACAAAATATTAATAAACAATCACAAAATGTTACGAGGAAATGGCTACATAAAATGGCACCGTCTTACTCAAAGATCTGCTATATTTGGAATCATAGCTATTTTTATTTTATTTTTTGTAATTTTTAACAGTGGAGAGGCAGCACAAATCTGGAGCAGTTAGCTAGGTCCCATTCTGCCTCCATTTCTCATTCTTAATTAAGGCTTTGTCTACACTGGCATTTTTGTCAGCAAAACTTTTATCAGTTAGGGGTGTGAAATAGCACACACCTGATATAAGTTTCACTGATAAAAGAACCAGCGTGGACAGCACTATGTCAGTGGGAGGTGCTCTCCCACCCACATAGCTATCAGTGCTCATTGGGGATGGTTGAATTATGCTGGTTGGAGAGCTCTCTGCTGTCAGCATAGAGCAGCTACATGGCTACACAGCTGTGCTGCTGTAAGGTCTCTAGTGTAGACATAGTCACAGTTTCTGTTGCAGAACTGTCACTATTGTGCTGCCTGAGCCAGCAAGATCCTACCTTGCCTATCAGAGCCTAGGGGCAAGTCTATACTGACGGCAGCAAAGTTGCTGCCGTCAGTGCGATTTTCAGCTTTCAACTGAGGTGTCTGCGTAGTTGTGCTCAATTGATAACCAAACTAGAGCTGGAACACTAGCTCTATAATCGCACTTACAGTACACCGACTGGACGCCATTTCCGGTCAGCTTAGTGTAGTGTGTAGGGAGGATTTAAGAAGTGTGATGGGGTGGGGTTACCCTGCACTAAGGGAGCCCAATATACCTTATGGGCAGTGGAAGCCCCGCCCCTTAAACCCTGCTGGGCATGCTCAGACTACTGCCCCAGTTCAGCTCAGTCCAGGCTGGCAAGTATGGAGGAAGGATGTGCGCCAGGGGCTCCTTCCCCAGAGCTGAGACAGCCCTGGCCATGGTGAGGGAGCAACCCCAGTGAGCCCAGTGAGGAGCAGGTATTCTACAGCGACTGGTGAGAGACAGTGTCCCAGGCAGTCACCCCAGATAGATGGTCCCAGGAGCCTCTGGAGTGCCAGATCGCAATCAAGTCTGAAGGAGGGAGCAGGCAAACTATAGCACTGGGAGACCATTGCAATGGCCAGGTAGGAAGTAGCCCAGGGGGCCCAAGGGGAGTGACCGGGGATGGTGCATGATCTAGGTCAGCATGTTGAGGTCTGGATCCCAACTGACTCAGTGCCATAACCCTGGCACCAATAGGGCCCTGGGCTGGGGCTCAGTGGAGCGGGAGGGCCTGAGCCCCCCTACCTGGGTGCCACACCCTGTGGTAAACGCCCATAGAGTATTGACTTTGTGACTACTAGGCCGTACTGCTCTGACCTCAGGGCCGAATAGCAACTATGTTATTGACCTTTTGGTCATTAGGCTGGGTTGCCCTGCTCCTAGGACAACTTATGGACCGTAGCTATTGGGCTGTGTGAAGCCTGTGAACTGCTTAAAGCCACAGAGATGCATATTGCACCTGCAACCCCCAGATTTTCCCCATCAGTTCTACTACAGACCTTTAAGGATGCGAATAATCCTTTTTTTCATGCTAGCAATTGCATTCTTTTTAAAAGCATTTCTCTCACTTCCCCTCTGCACCGGCTTCAGTGTAGTTATTCACAGTCTTGAAGTTATGCATGTGCTTTACACTTTTCCTGGACTGATGATGAGATAAAAACAATAGGATGGACAGATTCTGGTAGCCACTCAGCTTTCTGTATTATTATTTATAATTATAGGTTTAAGCTATCATCTATACTAGGGTGAAGTTTTACACCTTTAATCTGTGAGAGTTCAGACCCCAAGATTGACTACAGTAGAGAGGTTTTCAGTAGAATCCCATGTTGCACAACAGAGACTACACAGTGTCCTTTCTGTAATAATTTTGGTTGGATATTAAAATAATACACTCTGCAATCTGGTGAAGGAGAGAGAGAGACCAATATAAAATAATATAGGCCTTACTCACACTGTACCACCTGTAAAAACCTAAGGTGTCAGTCCTCCTCTTCTTCTTCATCATCATCATCATCATCATCATCATCATCTCACCACCAGTGGTTGTCACCCCGGAATCACCCCTAACCTAACCATGAAGGCCTAGATACAACTTTCATGTTATGCTGATGTCAGCTAGGGTTTGTACATATTTGTGAACATATTAACCTCTTTTCCTTATTTGAACTTCCACACCTCACTACTTTTGGAATACCTCATTTCTTACAGGCTAATTTGTTAGTACTTCATTTATGTCACCTTATCACCATAGTAAAAGGGCTGTTACATTGGAAGGCTCTAAAATTTCACCCCAGCTACCAACAGTTATCTTGTGGTGTGTACTGCTCTCCTGTAGTTACATATCCAAAATCAGTAGCTATTATCAAAACATCAACATATCATAAACAGAGACACAAGTTCAACAGGTTTATAATTAACTTACTTAGATTATTTTATCCCAAATGCTAAGATCTAATTTTGCTAAGCTAAATATTTTACAGGCCTAAAGGCTGTAGGCCCTTAATTGCAACATTAAAATAATCCTCATATTTCACCTCTACTAAGTACCCTAAGATGCCACTGAAATTGCTGGGAGTTAGGGGTCTCAGCACCATATAGGATTAAAGCATTTGTGTGCTTTTGGTTTCTTCTCATTCAAGCCTTTTCACTTTTTTCTGTAATTTGTTTCTGTTCCCTGTTGACTTCAGTTGACTCATATGAGGATGGGCCATGCAAATGAATGAAAGGTTATAGTATCAGGCCCCAAAATTAAAATCATCCTGATGCTGAGAGCTAGCCCAAGTCCTATGCACCATATTGCATAACTCTACATACAGATGAATTTAACCATAAGATAATAAAACAAATGTAAGTGCATAATATAATAAATTTAAGGGTCACATTCAATTAAGTTGTCCATCAACCATAACTATATTAATAAATGTAGACATAAGTGTGAATAAACATATAACCCTGTTTATTCATTCAATACTTTATCTACATTTAAATGAATGAATAAATATTTTATTTAATTCCAAAAACTGAAAAAACACATTATTTATAAAATAACAACCAGCTTCTACAGACAGTGTATTTTAAAATACAGTATACGCTCCAATAATAATATTAAACATATTGAGATACGTATTAAAACAATAAGGCATACGCAGAGGTACTTGAGCCACGAAGCTAAAAATCTTTCACTATATTTTAAGTAACTGGATAGTAAACTACATAGTATCTAGTCTCCGGTAAGTATATGCTCAGTACTTCATTACTGTTAAAAAAAAGCATACTCAATATATGTGGACATTAATATTGAAGAGACCACTTATAGAAAGTTGTTATATAACTTTGTTTTCTTTGTTTTACTATTCAATAAATACAAATAATTTGAACATCGTTATGATGGCTGTAATTGCCTTTACATTCTTTCCAGCCCTTTCTGTTGAATAGTGTTAAACATCATACAAATGGCTATTGGCAGACTAAGAAATAGTTTACTAGTGAATTCTAATACTTCCTTTCACCAGGACATCAAAAGTCGTGACGAAGTGGGATTTTCTCCCATGAAAGCTCATGCGATAAATAAATCTGTTAGCCTTTAAAAGTGCCACAGGACTCTTGTTTTTGTAAACATCCAATCTGGGGAATTTCCCAGAATCGCACAGGTTGAAATATGGATATAACAAACATATTCCTAACTTCTAATACAGCTGCAATTCCTACACATAAACCATATACTCATTCTCAGCACATTACAACCTTTCTATTGGTACCAAACATGGCATAGTTCCTATGGATTATTGCAATTATGAAATATTATTTAGAAATAGTATCATAAATGGTCCCCTAAATCCAGATGGTGTCACAGCCCAATCCTGCAAAGTTCTGAATACCCTGAGTGGAAAATATGCACCTTAAATTCTCATGTTGTAAGGAAAGATATGCTCATAGTTCCGTAACTCACTGTTTCCTCACCACCACAACATAGCTCACATCTGTGTCTTAAGGTTACATCCAACAAAATTTGATGGTATTTAAATATTTCTTCTTTTGATCCATAGAGTACAAGGCAGAGGGGCAAATTATTGATTTAAAAACAATCTGCTCAGTATCATGGATATTTGGAGGAATTTGAGGACAATTATCCCACTTCAGGAGATGCTCAACTCCTTATAGAATTTGACCCTAAAAATTTAGCTATTTCCTAGTTGTTCTAATAAAAGACATCTTAAAATAAGAAAGGAAATAATCTCAATAAATCACAGCTCAATACTAGCATTAGAGGATAGAATTAGGGCCAAGAAGTTGAACACTGAAGATAGCAGAACTGATAGAAAGAAGCATCTATTTATTACAAAAAAACCTGTCTTTGCTTTAAAAAAAAAAAAAAAAGACACTTTTTCTCCATAGAAGTTGGCATAAATCCATCTGTCACAAATATGTTATTTTAAAATTCAGACAGGAGGCAGGAATTGTGTCTACTCTTTGCCATAAATGATGATGTTCACTGGCTGAAATGAGGTTATTTTCCCCTCAGTCAGAATTAGTGAATTCCTGCAAAACTCACTTTGGACATGTGGAAATCTGCAAAGCAAAAATAGCTTCATCCAGCTCTACTCACCAGCCAGTCAAAAAATAGATAATTCAAATGCTATGCTACTACTGATGGCAAAGCTGACATCTGTAACATATTCAGGGCCCTATTCCCTATCGACCTGGACCTTGAGTAGTTATTTATAGATAAGGGCAAAGTGAGTGCAAAACACTACCAAATGCAATCACAGCATTTTACATCCACTTTGCATTTGTGTGTAAGTGATTAAATAAGGAGCAATGTAGAATACCAGAAGGCAGAATTAGAACCCCTGATACAGGAGAATATGAGGAGATTCTTGAAACTTTCTTCATTCCAGATTTAAAATTGATTGTTCAACACCTTCCTTAAAATTTAGAAACTCAAAGACTTTCTTCAAGGTTCACAGGAGCAAAGAGCTTTATTTAGCTATAAATCAAGCAGACATCTCTTATTAATGTGACAGGAAACTGCCTGCATCATTATAAACTATCTTCATGTATCAAGGTATATACTTTGGGAGGGACACAAACACCTGAGTCTGTAAACCTGTGCCCCAAAAGCTTTTTATAGTAAGAAACCCACAAAAGATTCTCAGTCCTTTAAATGCAGAGAAGGGTAATAAACAACCATTTTGGTCCAAGGCACATGATCCATTGGAAAAGAATCACAGCCTAAAGAGTGTTATGAAACAAGAATGCAACTTTTGTAAATGATTAACAATCACTCAGAAATTAACCAAACATAAGTAGAGCAGCTTGTAAGTTTTGCAGCACATGGAGGCTTCTGCCCATTATCTCAACCATAAGCTCCCCTTTGATCCAAACAACCAGAGCATTTGAACACTGTCCACCCCTAGAGATATACCCACTGAGACCTGGCCACTAGGCTTAGGCAATAAGCCAATCTTCTGTCCCCATTTGATTGCATTGGAAGGGGCAGGAACTAAACAATTTTCATTTTAGCAAACAACCTTCAGGAAACATCCTTCACCAGGTGACTCTATGCTGCCTTCCTCTCAGATTGAGCAAACAATATCTCGTAGACTCCATTTCAAAGTTCTTTTGACTTATGAAAGAGAAGGGCAACAAAACTCCATATTATCCATCTTTCACCTGAAACAAAGGAACCAGCTTGCTGATTTTGAGAAACAGACCCTGACTCGGGATTTCAGCCAGCCAATTTAATGGCAACATGTGGTGAGAATTTTACCTTGAGCCAAGTCTATCTTGTTAAGTTTTTGTTACTAGAATGTGTTTTTTTTCCTTATTTCTATTGTAACCATTTTAATCCTTATATTAGTACTCACTTAAAATCTTTCTTTTTGGAATGAAGTAGTTTTATTTTATATCTAATCTAAACCAATCCAGCATTCTGTTTGAACTGAATTGTTTGTTAGCTCCAGCTAAAGTAACAAAGTGTTAGATAGTCACTCTTTAACATCCCTATGATTATTTCAGGACAGTTCTGGTCATTTTAGAATACACATTTCTAGGAAAATTTCCAGCTGGGAAGAGGGTGGAATCACCTTATCAGTTGAAGTCTATGTTATGGCAGGTGGACTTCTGGATCCAATGCATTGGACAGGGTTGCTGAATACATAGGCGAAAAGTGTATGCTTGGTGCTGCTTCTGATGTCCCAGGCAGAGAGCTACATTAGCACGGGTTATATGGTAAGAGACAACACAATTCTTCAGTAGTTTGGATGTCACCCCAGCCGAGATACAAATACAGATATGGAATAATCACAAATAGCATTCCTAACCAGTCTATACAGTTATAAAAATAAGAAAAAAACTGTTGAATAATATAAAATTGAATAAATATGAGGAATATGCAGGGTATTTTAATTTATGGATACTTTGTATGTAGCAAAAGAGGCTACATTCGTTTTTTAAATACTGGAGATGACCATGAAATGGTTGGATGTATAAATAATAATAGACACTATTATTTACCAGATTATTAAACTTCTGTAGTAAGTCAGATATGTTTAGAATTAATGATTTTATAGGCCAGAATTTTAACTGGTGTAACTTGGCCATTTAACACAATTAAGTTATACTGATTTACTAACTAATGGTCTGTGTGTGTGTGTGTGTGTGTATGTGTGTGTGTGTGTATATATATATATATATATACACACAGACCATTAGTTAGTAAATCTGTATAATTTAATATATATATATTTCTGCAGAACCATGTTATGTGCATCCCAACTCTCTTGATAGTTTAATGTGTACATCTATTAATATTCCTGACAGTACATAATAAAATGTTTCTTCTTTTGTGACTTATTATTTTACTTTCAAAACATAATTTTTTAACATTGAATAATAGCACGATTGTAATGACCTGCTTTAATGAGCCTGTTACAGATCTCAGGTTGATTTGACATACAAAATGTCTTAAAATGGTCTGAGTAGTATCACATTCATATTGTAGGACATAAAGTTATTGTTTATGAGAAATAAATAATTGAACAAGAGAGTCTAGTGATTTTAGGGTTTTTTTTTCCTTCTTCTAAGGAATAGTTGTGAGTTCATGAGATATTTCAAGGCATTAAATTCCACTTTATATTTAGGAGCAATGGTTTGATATTCTATAAAAGCTTTGTATGTGTGTGCGTATATTGGGACATAGTCATATTAAAAGATGCATTAATCTCTTTGAAATTTCTATCTCCATGAATTAGACACTTAAGATCTCTGCATTCAAGGATTATGAGGGATGAGACTGTGCTCTCCTTGCCTTCTTTCTACCCTTTTCACATAGTACCAGTCACAGTAATAATGTCTTACAAAAGTCGTATGGAGGTAGCTATATGAGAGAGAGAGAGAGAGAGAGAGAGAGAGAGAGAGAGAGAGATTACTTTCTATATCTCCTCCTTAGTAGTTTTTTGTCCCATAGATTTGCATTATATTTATGTAGTCTGTATAAAGGGTTGTGGCACTGAATGCTGGAAAGAATGACTTCTAACATTGGCTCATTTCCTTTGAAAAGAAAATGTTAAACAGCCAATGAGAGCTATTCTCTAGGTTGGGCCTTTTGTGTTGCAGAATGTGGGTTGTTCACCACATGGGCAAATGAGCTTCCCTTAGACCTGGTCAAATACTGTAAATGCAGTGTATTTATGAACTTTTTGTGCATTTATTTTCCATTTATTTGTACTGAACACCTGTCTGGTAGGGGTAGTTTAAACCATTTGTCTGCTATCCAGTCTATCAAGCTTTCATACAGATATTTGGATATTGACATTCTTTATATGAATATACTTATTTTCATGTACAAACAAACTTGTACATGCATAAGAATATTCATTATTTATTATTCAAAATTCATAATCCGCTATTCAGCATTTGGTGTTCTCTTGTTTAAAAAAGATTCCATCATCCAGTCAGAGACCAACACCAAATATTACCTGAATCATGTGATTAACTGCACACCACAACTGACCAGTGAGTAGTCAAAATGAACATTTTTCAACACTGTTCAATAAATGTTTACGAAAAATAAATATATTTTCAGAAATCAGAATAATTTAATCAATAATTCATAAACAGTGAATTTATTCACAAAAATAATTTTATCAGCTCTACAGTATGTTATGTGCAAATTTATTAACTTTTTCCCAAAGAGCTGAGAACCAATATCCAAATGAAGCAATAAGTGCCTGAAAGAAGACTTTTATCCCAAATATATTAAAAAAGCTAACAAATAACAACAACAGTTTTTCTGCAACTACTATTTCTACCAAGATTATAAAATAAAAATTAGTTTTTAATTAGGTATGTATGATTTATCATAAGTAAATCTAAGATGAGATCATGTTAGATGAAGGAACATCTCTCATACTATTTAATCTGCATCACCTAGAAGGGTCCCAAAAATATTATCCATAACATGTATATAATGTTGCTTTGCACACCTCCAATGAAGAAACCACAATTATATTTCTAGAAAAATGTTCCACTGTTTGCCTTTAACATCTAAAATAGTCTTATTTTTAATTAATTAGCTGTCATTCAGTTTTCTTCACCTATACAGAAGTGTATAAACAGTGCATACATATATGGAAAATAAGTCCATGTAGCCTAAAATGACATTACATATTCAAATATTGTTTACAATATATACACTCAATTTATTTTTCAAATAGAACAATATCTTTTTATATTAAAACTATTATACAGTGTAAATATGATTTTTTTTTCATATATTGTGCCTTTCCCTTTCTGCTATTTACATCTAGGTTGCAAACATATTTTTATACCCCCTAGAATTATCAGGTATCACTAAGCTTAAAATAGTTATGAATCTTTCTAAGCTGGAAAAAAGGCCATAATAATCAGTTGCTATACATGTTATTTTTATAAGCCTTTACCAACAAGTTTATGCACTTATTCCAATAAATTACACTTATGCACTTATTCCAATAAATTACAGATACTGAATATGCCCAAAATATACACTGCAGAAAGAAATACACACACACACATCTGTGTGTATGTGTGTGAGTTTATATTACATTTCGCACATTATATGATGGTCTGTCAATATGTATATGGCATGTGGCAAACATAACTTAGGGTAATTTTGTGTAATATTAATACTTTTGTATTGAATATGGAAATATATCAAGGAAGACTTAATGCACCCACTTTGACTACTGGATTGACATTTATGCTTGAGAAAATTGAGGCCTAGAAGCTCTACAAAGCAAGTTAAAAAGGGCAATAGCAGCCTCTGACCCAAAAGAGAACATTTGAGTTCAAGTTTAATCAACTGAAAATGCAGAAAATGCAGGGCAAAAGATATTTTCAGATGATACAGTTTGCATTTCAAGAACACACAATCAGAAATATATTTTCTAATAAACTGAGCTAATACAGGTTTGTGTTCTTCTGATTGGGTATGCAGAATAATTGTGGCATACATACTTCCCATTGGGACTATTGTTCTTAGGATAAAAAGAATCCTAATAAGTCCCAGGAAATTCTGTGAGTTTAAACTTTCTCTGAACTTTCTTCATCTGATGTCATCAAGGGGGAGCAAAATACAAAGTTTTTCTCTCCCCTCTCCACAGAAAAAACAAGATGCTGCACCTCCCTATTAGTCTGGCATACTGACCCTCCCCCCAGGTCTCAGAAGACCCACTGATGTATTAGTTCCCAGCACATTCATTTTCTTCATAACACCATGGCTCTGAAAGTAGCTGTGCTGCAATGACATCATGGTGGCTGCTGTCCAGCCAGCATCTCCTCAGGTGGTTTCTAAGCATGGGGAAGAAGTATACAATAATTGTGTCAGGGTTAATATTATCTTATGCTCCACAGCTTTAAGATGAGACAATGCCATGACAAATAGCAATCCCTCTAGCTCTGGCATCTCATTACTCAGCCATGCACCCACTTGGCCACAGAACCCTGACTCTGCACGGGGCCTTTCAATTGATTTGAGGAATTTAATTCAAAAGCAACTAGGGTGCTCAGTACCACACAGGATCAGGAACGAAATTACCAGCAGAAGATATTGAGACTTGGATGGTAAATTACAATGGAAAAAAAAAGATAATAAAAATGTATAAAATCATTTAAATAAGATAACAGAGTCCCCGATTCTGTGCCCTAAAGCCAGCAGAGCTGACTGTGGAAAAATTATTCTGAGTGTATTTAGTCAGCATGACAGGTCCCCTGGCAAACTCCCATTCTGATGTCACTGTCAAGGTTGAGGCTGGAGGAGAGGAAGATGTTTGAAGATTCCTTATTATTCCCCGATCCCTGAATACTATCTTAGCAACTAGACACTAGTAACAGCTATTATTTACAGCAGTCTTTACGTTTTTCTCACTCCTGGGGACCAGAATAACTGAGAATTGATCAGTCTGGGGAGGTGCAAATGTGGTCTTTTTAACCCCCTCCCCCGCCCCCCGACCTTTGCTGTGCGTTTCTAAACCACAGTTGTTTATCTGGGGAATAGAACCTAATCATGCTATAAATGCACACTCAGAACCACCAAATGACTTAATTTGGAGCTTGGCACTTGCAAGGACAACACAATATATTAAAGTATAAACTGACTGGGCCAAATCCCAAGTTAATTTTGATGCCAAAGAAAGTAACCAAGTAACATAATGTTGATTACAAAGTGCAGCAATAATGAAAGCAAACATTTTGACCGGTTCCCATTTAGAGCTTCCAAGGTAAGAATAGTAATGAGTGCAAGACATGCAGTACCGAGATACTGACCATATCCTGCCAGGCAACCTCCTTGCTATGCTCCAGCTACAGGCAACCTGCAGTCCTTGAATTTAATGGATTCTAGTGACTCTAATGTAGTTGTATACATTAGAGTCACCTCTTTTCCCTGATACATATAAACTTATAAGCAACTACATAAAGGCATATAAATATATCTTTACATGATCATATGTAATAGGCTGGGTTATTCCCATTATAGTTAAAAAAACTAAATATAAAATAAATAAATACAATAATCAAAAAAAAATGAGATATGGGGTTCTCTGGCTTCAAAGCTGATGAATAACTTGACCTTAAATGACCAGAGAAAAATGTGGAGCAGGGCTTTCACTTGCAACACTGGATGTGAGGAGAAATGAAGAGCACAATTGTGATTGAAAGTGTGTCTTGTAATGGGACTGCAGCCTCCACACAGTGTGGACAGTGTCATTTGAACATTTAGAGTAATGACTAGAGAACAAAGAGCAAGAATGGAAGGCTATGCCTACACTTACAAAGCTAAGTTGACTCTATTAAGTCAACTTAACAAGGTCGGTTTAAGTCGACCTTGTTAAATCAATTTAGAGAGTCTACACTCCCACAGACAGCTCCCTTGTCTCCGGAGGGAGCTGTGGCTTCCTTGTCCCCAGCCCTAGGTCAACTTAGGGAATTAAGTCAATTTAGGGAGTCCATGCCGATTTTAGTTCGACTTAACGAATCGATAGAGTGGTAGTTATTAAGTTGATTTACGGAAGTGCTTAAGTCAACTTAATGAAAGCCAGGTGTGGACATGGCTTTGTTTAGGTCGACTTAAGGATGCTTAAGTCGACCTAAGATGCCAGTGTAGACGCACCCAAAGAATCTTTGTAAACAGGAAATCAATCTTGCATTCAACCCAATCATGGTATGCTAGGTTTCTTTTTAATCTCTGCATGAGGACAAAGTGGGATTGAATTAAGATTCAAGAAATCACAGGACACCCCTGCAAAAAAGAGGAAAGGAAATAAGACAGGCAAACTCTCCAACCCAGACAGAACAACTAAAAAGCTGCACAAAGCTAGCAGTAGAGTCAACAGTGAAAAGGACTACAACACAGAAAAACCAGGGAGATTGGCTTTGATGATACAGGCTGCAACTGGTGGTGAAGACAAGACAATAAGAAACATTGAAACTAAGGCTAGTCATGTAATAACAAAAATTGCTTTTTTTCAAGGGCCACAGTTCTTTATTATACATAGAGGCAGCAAAGAGAAAGAGTGGGGAGGGGAAATCTATAGTTTGGTAAAAGAGGAGGGTTTGGGTACACATGACCCAGCTTTTTTCTAGCACCCTTAGAGATAGTGACTCTGGGTATGTATATTCTAGAGATTCCATCAGGCTTTAGGTTTAGAATGGTAATCAGCAAATAACCAAGTTAATACTCTACTCTGCACCATGGGATCTGCAGCAGAAGATATCCTTTCTAGAAGTTTCAGAGCTGCTCAGATGAAACAGATCAATACAGTTAAAGAAGATCTCGATGAGCATTTCATGCCATGTGTTTTTGAGCAGGCATGGTTTCATTTCTTCAACAAGAAAAGGATGAAGCAGTGAATGATTTCACAAAAGCCCTGTACAACCTAATCTGACACTGGCTGTGGGAAGATGATTGAAGATGATTACTAAAGACAGGCTTGGTTATGTCTATAAACCTCTAAAAATCATATTGGGTGGTTTCTGAGGATCATACCATAAACCAAGGTCTGTTGTTGAATGAGTTCTGCCTGATGATGTCTATACCCAAACAACAGGAAATCCTTGACTGTCTGTATGATATTATAAAATACCAGGTGTGAGCTAACAGTCTTTTAACATGAGACTCTACCCACCAGAACCATTGCTACTACCGTTCTCTACCAGAGAGACCATGGCAGAAAGTTGTGACTGATCTTTTCTATCTGAATAATACAATCTATCTTTCAGTGACTGATTATTGTCAAGGTTCACTGAAGTTGACTTGTTACTCAACATCACATCAAGCAATGATAATGGTTCTTAGAGGAAAACTGCCTTTAAAGGTTTGTAGATAACTACAGTATCACTCATGTCATATCCAACCCATAGTTCTCTCAGTGACATGATGAGGGACAATGTGAAGTAAAGACAACAGATTTGTCTCTAAACCCTCAGATCCTCTAACAAATGGTTTCAGCCCTCTGGAACAGCTTATGGGAAGGAATTTGAGGCCCACTATCCCAACCATCCCTTCCAAACTAGACCCTTCCTGAAACTACAGTGGAAGGAAGATCAAGATAAATCTGTCAGAAGTGGACTTTGACATGCACCACAGAATCAAACCCTCAGAGTATTGAATCTAGGAGAAAAATGTAAGATTCTCAAGAAAAGAGGACAGTTCAAGGAAGTGCCCAGTTATTTTGATATCTTATTAGGTTCTAGAAGGAATCATTTGTCAGAACCAGCATTGTCATGTTTCACCAGCACCTTCAATGGAAGTAGACCTCCAATAGACCTTGAATGCTACCTTCACACTGAACATATGAACACCACCCCAAATAAAACTTTCAGTGTGCCCTCCAGACCCTCTCTTGCAAGAAAATATCTGGCTAGAGACAAATGGCCTCGAATTTGATAGAATTAGAAGACTAGTAGTCAAATATCTTAAAAGGGAAGAATAAATCCTTAAATATGAGATTGGAAGTTCAGGAAGTCTACTCTGATCCTTCATAGGGATGTTTATTCTTGTTATATGTTGGTATTTTATTCCTATTTTATGTTATTGTTTAATGTAAAGTTTGGATAAGGTTTCATCACTCTTTCTTTTTCAAAAAGGGGGGTGTAGTATTTGTTCTGAATGTTTAGAGTGACCTCTATGGGGCACTGGTTAAAGTATAATTTGGCAGACCTCAGAACCCTCCTAATCTCTGGGCTCCCTTCCAGTATTGTCCAGGCCCCCTACATGCGTGTGCAGGCCCCAGCCTAGGTATGCATTTGCAACCACTTCTCAGTACCATATGCATGTTATCGCTCCAAAAAACTATTTATAATTTTATATGGCATTTATGTCTAGAGCAATTATTGTCACAAACTAGAAAACACCACATAACACAATAAGTATTGTGATCTTTATATGCCCAATATGCACATTTCACTTCATTAAATGCAATGCCAAACAAAAATTTTATGTCATTTCCACCAAATTCCAGTGACAGTTCTGTAGTGAAACGTGATGAGTCAAGTGCTTCAACAGCACCGTAGATGTTTTTTCTCAGTCTGGCAACAATCTAGTATTCATACAGTCTGCCTGGTAAAGGCCTGGTAAAACTGACATTTAGAAATTTCAATTTGCTTGCCAGCATTCACAGACATGTTTACACATACGCCTTTAAAGCAACCTCAGCAATTGACTCACAAGCCTCTTGGTAGAACTCTGAATCACAGTCTCTACGAGCTATAAACACCTGAACTTGTCGACTTATCAACTTACTTGCTGTAGATAATGTTACATCAGACTTTTGCAATGCCAAGGACAGGTCTGCAAGTTCATCCAGAGCATAAAGCATGAGACCCAAGTTTTTAACAAAAACTGGATTCTCCAGTTTTTTTTGTCATGCCAGCATATTCTGCTTTATCTTTTCCTTCTAGTGAGAAATCAGTTGATTTTTTTCAAGTGGCTATGGAGGGCTGCATATGATAACCAAACAGCTCATACAGTGTAGTAGCTAGAGGCAACCCAATGTACATCAAATAAGGGTCCAATCCTATTAAGCTGGGCTTCCTGATCACTCCCACATTCAGCCAACTCTCTCAAGCACTTTGGTGACTGACTGTACAGAGCATAGAATTAATCCACGAATGATTTAAAGTGATTAACTTCACTGCAGCATTTGATGGCATCAGCCACGGCCAATTCCAACCTGTGATTAAAACAATGCCAACTTCTCAAAAGTGGGAATCGTGTCTTTAATTTTGTGGCAACACCAGCCTTACTGCCTAACATGACTGAAGCTCCATCTAAACCAATCCAATTATCTTTAAGAAACTCTTCGATGAGTCCATGTGCTGTCAAACACTGCTACAAAGCTAATTCTACGCCATCAGCATCATTGCTGCCTAGTTCAACCAGAGCAAGAAAAAATGTAACAGAACTAATGATTGCATCCTGTATGCCTTAGCCATTTTCCAATAAGAGATGAGCAGTACCAAACAACTTACTTTAACCACTGCATCAGAGAAAAAGGATATCATGATTCAAGTGTGACACATTCTAATGAAAATCCAAAGGGGTAGCCGTGTTTGTCTATTGCAGAAAAACAACAGAGTCCTGTGGCACTTTTAAAGACTAACAAAAGTGGGATTTTCTCCCACGAAAACTCATGTGATAAATAAACCTGCTAGTTTTTAAAAGTGCCACATTCTTACGAAGGCAATTGAGTTATATTAGGGGTGTATCTGGCCCAATATGTCCATATCACAAAATCATCACATGACGTGGCAAAATTAAATACAATTAATAACATTATGTGTGTGGCGATGGGGGAATCAGAGCCAATATGCCTAACTGGTGCTATTAATGCTAAAGGTGTTAGTTTTGTGGCAGTTTTATATTCTTGTGGCTCTGCGTTTCGTTTACAACAAGCAAAATCTGTTTACCTTTTCCCCTCTCATCTAAGCAACAAATACAGGTCCTGATCTTCAGTCACACTGAAGTCAAAGGATGTTTTGTCACTGGGTTCAGTGAGCAAATTTTAGCTACACAAGGCATAGAAACATTGGAGTGGTAGAAAAGGCAGGAGTACCCTGGCAGGGAAGTGTAACAGGGATGGGTGACAAAGGAGGAATGGCTGGGGAGCTTGGGAGGACAGGGCAGAGGTGGGGTGCCAGAGGGGTATGGGAAGCACTGGCACGAGGTGGCGGGGTGCAAGTGGAAGATCCTCCCACTGGGCCTCCCTGGTGTTGTCTCCAAATGGGGCCCCTCTGCTGCACCCCTCATTGGTCCCCTTGTTTCCCCCTCCCCAGGTCCCTTCCCCACCTGTCCACCAGCTCCCCTATCTTCTCCCTCTCCAGGCCTCTACCCTTCTCTTCTCACCCCCCCCAGAACATCAGATACCTGACTCCTCCCCAAATCCACTTCCCCACCTGCCCGTTGGCTCCCCGACCACCCTGGCCTCTTCGCTGCTCCTCTTTCCCCCGCAGTCCCTTCCCCACCTGACTGCTGGCTCCTCAACCCCCCAGCCCCTTCCCCACTCCTCTCGCCCTACTGGGCCCTTTCCCCACCTGACTTCCAGCACCCCAAACCTCCAGGCCCCTTCCCTGCTCCTCTGCCCCCCCCGGCCCCTTCCCCGATCTTCTGCCCCCCCCGGCCCTTTCCCTGATCCTCTGCCCCCCGGATCCCTTCCTTGCCTGACTTCCAGCTCCCCAAACCCCAGGCCCCTTCCCCGCTCCTCTGCCCCCCATCCCAGCTCCTTCCCTGCTCCTCTACCCCTTCCCCCCGCGGCCCCTTCCCCGCTCTTCTAGCCCTCTCGGGCCCCTTCCCTGCTCCTCAACCCCTCCCCCCTGTGGCACCTTACCCACTCCTCTCAGCCCCCCTTATCCAGCCAGAGGCCCGGAGCTGCAGGGGTGGCTGGCAGAGCCACTCCTAGGCCAGGCTGCTCCTGCCCTGAGCATGCTCTGTCTGAGCATGCTCAGGGTGGGAAATCTGAAACTCCCCAGCCTGGCTGCAGCAAGACAGGGCAGAACAAGTGTTCTGCCAGAGTCTGCAGCTTTTCTGGCCCCACTGGGCGGAATGCATCGGAACACACCGTTCCACCTGTTTTTTCTATTTTTAGGGGCCCCTGAATGCTGGCCCCTAAAAATTGTGGGCCCCGGAACGACGTTGCAGTGCGTTCCCACTTACTTTAACCCCTGCTAAGGAGCATAGAACAAGGAGGTAAGTAAAGGGTCTGTGTAAACAGGAAATAAAGTCAGTCTTATGTTCAATACAACCTGTAATCTTTACACTCAGCACCTGCAGATACAAGTTTTTCTGAAGGGAGCCCTCTTCTTGTGTACACATGTTTCCAAATAAGAAAACAACCAGATATACTTCCTGTTAGTATTTTTAGAAAGAAAGGATCAAAGCCTACCACCTAATTATTGAGAGAACATATAAATAACCTCAGAGGATTTTTATCAGATCATCTATTTCATTTGAACACAATCATTCAATTCCCACATGTCCCACTGGAAGGAATGTTGACAATTATCCTTTTTTTCTCTGGGACTTGAGGTTGTTTTTAAAGGTCATAGGTTTTCTGTTTCTTCTTCCAGCTCACAAAACATCTTGCATATTCTTTCTTTCTTTCTTTCTTTCTTTCTTTCTTTCTTTCTTTCTTTCACTACAAAATGAACAAATGATGCTTTGGACAATGAGTCACTGTCAGATGTACTCAATACAGTAGTCATGATGACTCAAATTATTACAGTGAGGAGGCTGCATTTTGTTCAGTCAATGTTTATTGAGAAGCTCTTTGTATATACATATCATAAAAAGATATTAGGAGTACAAAAAGTGGAATCAATTCAATTTTCTTTTACCATCATATTTATGTGTTCATACAGGTGTGATAGCTAGGAGCTCTGCAAAGATAGTTCCATAAGTCTAACCCAACATGTTACACTATTGAATTCTTCTCTAAAGACTCTTCAAAAGGTCTTCCTGTATTGGCAAAAAGCTTCCAATAACTTCCTAGAATTCCAGAAATGCTAATCAGCAGTTCTAGTCTGCAGCACATTTATTACACCCTGACATGCTGAAGACAGCCTATTACAATAGAACTGCTTAGTGAAAAATGCTGTTCTAGTGTTTTATAATAAAGTGTACCAATTAGATGAATTCATTAGGACAAACTGCTTGTCTTTTCCTATATTAGAGTTTCTAAAAGGTACAATGCATTTCATAGCTTATTCTCCTCTGTATTATTATTAATTGAATGAAGCACATTACAAAGTTTTAATCCAATAACTGTAAATACATAATGACTAATATTTCCTTGGAGATTGCCAGGTTGGCATCAGCTCCACTCTGTAACAAGGGGTACTCACTGTATGATATATTACACTAGCTGAAGTACTTTCTTCCCCTGCCCAACAATTCCCCACAGGTATAGTAGGGATATCATAAGAGGAAATAATACACTGTGTGCTTAAAAGACAAATCTGTCATTTGTGTTAAGAACTAATTAGGAGCCACCCACAAAATGTATCTCCTTTTCATCATGATGAAAAGGGTCATAAACGCAAATATGTACTAATTCTTCATGTTGCCTTGCAGACCCCTAGGTGGCAAAAATAAGTCTGTGTTTTAATTTTAGCAGCATGAAGAGTCCTAAGGGCAGCAGATTATTTATAAAGGGCAAATGGCAAACACTTAGTACAGAGGAGAGGAAACATTCTCTTCCTCTCTGGGGGAGCACAACATTATTATACAAGTCTGTGAATGAGCATAGCAAGATGAATTGAGCTGCTTTTCCTGCTGGCAAGAACATTACTTCTCAGTTGCCTACTTATACACAAACATGAGAAGTCTCTGGCACTCCCACTGACTCTCAACAAGATTTAGGATCCTAAGTCACTTCTGAAAATGGTACTTAGACTTCTAAGTCATGTAGGCAGCTTTGAAAATGTTGCTCCATGTTATTCTTTTCCCTCCCCCCCAGGCTTGATTCTGCTCCCACTGCAGAAAATGGGAGAGATTTTTTAATGAGTATTAGGTGCTCAATTACCACTGACTTTCAATGGGAGTCTGGTAGATAAATGTCATTTGGTAATCTACCTCAATGGTAAAACTTCAGTTTCAGAGGATCACATTCATTAATGTGGTATGCAATACCTATATATATATATAGGTATATATATGTTACCCCAAATGGTACCCCAAGGGGTAGGTTCGCTTTTGGATTCACCACATGCAGTCAGAGACCATTTAAAGTATTTATTGAATGCCAGGATGAGTAAGTAAATCCTTAAGCAAGCAAAGAACACTATGGAGAGTAGCTTACATCTCAGCAGTCGGGGACCCTCTAGACGACAGAGGACAACCCCGAGAAAGGTTCCAAGGCACCTCGTTTTCACAGCAAAGATTGCTGCCTTGGCCCTGCAGTGAAGTCCATAGATTCCCAGGGGCTATGCTAACATACAGACTTTCAGGAGAAGGTGCAGTGATTAAGCCCGCTTTTTCTTCAATCGCTTGGGCCCAAGGCCGACGTAGCTTGAAGGAACAGATAAAAGGAGTATATCACAGCCAAGCCTTGCAAAACAGCAAAAAACAGCAAAACACTTTATATCAGGCCCCAGCCAATTCACACAGGAGACTGACTCCAGCTGGTGCTTTGGGCATGAAGCCCAGCATCAGTTCACAGTCAGGTCACTCATAGGTGTGGTGGGGACAGGAGGGGAGGGAGAATGTGGGTGCCACTACCTGTCTGTCACAAAATCTGAAGTTCTGTAGATAATGGCTATTGCATTTAAAAACCAATGCAAAAGCTGCGATTTTATTTCACTATATCTAGTGATATCATGCAAAGCATCTTGAAGCTAAATACTGTGATACTTCTGCTGATAGCTGTTATTACAAACATATTCCATTCTCCAATGCTCATCTGTTTTCCCCGCTTCTGTTTGGAACTGGTGAGAGTGACGGAAGCACAAAACATTCCCATTTAAAAAATAAATTAATAAATGAGAACAAGGTGACAGCAGAATTCTCTGTCACCCCTTCGGCTGCATGAAATCTGGGCTCTTGGGCTTCTATTTTTTATACCCTGCTCAGCAGTGTTCCCTCTAAGCTGCGTGGGTGTGCGGCCGCGCAATGGCCATCGCACCCCCCACGCAGCACCGAGGGACCCCCGCGCAGCCTGGCAGCCCCCGCCGCTCCCTCCACACCCCCGGGGCTGCGGCTTTGCTTCGGCAGACCTGGCCTGCGCCCGGCCTCTGGGCTGGCCCTCCCCCCCCCCCAGGGTGGAACAGGCAGGCTCAGGGCTGGGTCAGGTGCGCGGGCCTGCCTTGAGTTCCCGGCACGGGGCCGGGATCAGCCTCCAGGGTTGGGGTCTGCTCCGCCCCACCGGCAGCTTCCCAGGGCCGTGGTAGGTTCCTCCCCCGCCAGCGGCCTTGGCTTCTCTCTTTCTTTCTCTTCTTTGCTTTCGTTTTTCTTTCCTTCTTTCTCTTCTTTGCCTTCCTTCTTTTTTCTTTCTTCCTCTCTTTCTCTTCCTTCTTCCTCTTTTTTCCTTCTTTCTCTTCCTTTTTCTTTCCTTCTTTTTTCTTTCTTTCTCTTCTTTCCTTCCTCTTTCTTCTTTCTCTTCCTTCTTTTTTTCTTTCTTTCTTTCCTCTTCCTTTCTTCCCCCTTCTTTCTCTTCCTGTTTCCTCTTCTTTCCTTCTTTCTCTCTTTCTTTGCTTCCTTCCTTTCTTTCTCTTCCTTCTCTTTTTTCTCTCTCTTCCTTCCTTCTTTTTTCTTTCTCTCTTTCTTTCCTTCTTTCTCTCTTTCTTTGCTTCCTTCTTTTCTCTTCCTTCTCTTCTTTCCTTCCTCTTTCTTCTTTCTCTTCCTTCTTTTTTCTTTCTCTTCTTTTCTTCTTTTTCTTCCTATTTGCTCTTCCTTTCTCTTCCATCTCTCTTTTTTCTTTCTCTTCCTTCCTTTTTCTTTCCTTCTTTCTCTTCTTTGCCTTCCTTCTTTTTTCTTTCTTCCTCTCTTTCTCTTCCTTCTTTCTCTTTTTTCCTTCTTTGTCTTCCTCTTTCTTTCTTTCTTTTTCTTTCTTTCTTTCTTTCTTTCTTTAAAAAAAACCTTTCTAAAAATTAAATTTCAATTCAAAATTCATTCAAATTCAATTAAACACAATTAATTAATTCTATTTACAATCACTTTAACTTCAATTAATGCCTATAATTTCTGTCGTGTGAGTTTACACAAAAATTTTATTCAGAAAAAGCTTTGCACATGGCTTGAAAATTTTGCACACAAGCCATGAAACCTTAGAGGGAACATTGCTGCTCAGACCTACTAACTCAGCCCCCTTTGGGGTCTGGATTTACAAGGAAAACAGTAATCTAAAGGTAATGGTAATAAATATCAGTTTCTGGTTTGGGTGTTTTATAAACTTATCCACACCTTTATGAAATATGGAAATATCAATATAAGAATGCTGTGGTGAAATGTATAATGATATATACTAGGTTTGGTGAAAATGTTAAAGCTAACCAAACAATTTCAACAGGTTTCGCTTGTGTTATGTACATTGGCATTTCTGGCACCAGCCATACATGGCACATGCCCCGAGTCACAGCACCAGTGCCTGAGTCTGGTGGGACCTGGGGTCTACCTGCTGCTGCTAGCCCAATCCAGTCCCGACCTCTGGTTGGGACCT
The DNA here is from genome assembly GCA_007922175.1 of Pelusios castaneus. Lineage (NCBI taxonomy): Eukaryota > Metazoa > Chordata > Testudines > Pelomedusidae > Pelusios > Pelusios castaneus. The sequence continues at coordinate 19,739,108 of ML685791.1, forward strand.
GGGGCCTGCTCACTCCCACTGGCTCGATCTAGCCAGGGTCAGTGACCCGGGGTCTGGCCACTGCTGTCGATCCAATCTGGCCAGGTCTGGGGCCACTGCTGGGGACGTGGGACCCAGCTGCCATCACAGGGCCAGATCCAGCCCCTACCCCTGGCAGGGATCTGGGGACAGCGGCGGCCCACTCCAGTGCTGACCCCAGGTGGGGATCTGGGACTGGGCCGCTGCCTGCTGGTAGAAGGATCCGGCCCTAGGACCCTGGCTGAGGACCTGTGACCCAGCCAATAGTGGCAGGATCCAGCCCCGAGACCCAGGGACTGAGCCACTGGCTGGTAGAAAGAGCCCAATCTGGCCCCTGGCCAAGGACCTGGAGCTGGTGGGGGTGCAAGACCAAAACAGCCCCAAGGCCAGATTGGAACCCAGGGTGGATTGGGCCCAGGGGCGGGCTGGATTGGGTCCAGAGGGGTGGGGCCCTGGGTCTAGGGGCAGCAATGCCCCTAGTCATGGAAGACCTGGTTCCTATTGCATTGTAAACAAACCAATGGTTATTGAAAAGAAAATAAATGTAAAACAAACATATAAAAATGTGATTAGTTGTTTATGGATGCATTCAACAAAACAAAGACACCAGAAGATATCACACCCAGAAGATATCAAAGCACAGTGAAGAAACCCTAAGCATCAAGGAAAGGAAAATGAAGTACTTTATAAAGTACTTATACTTTATGCTGGTCTGGTATAACACAGTACACCACCTATGGAAAATTAAGTTGGCAGTCATCTAGAGAACCACCAACTGGACCAGACTGATCTGTCATTTAAGTTAAATTTGGTACTATAAAAGTAATTGTATTCCTACTGTATTATTCTGCTGCATTGCTGCCTTATTCCTGTGTTGCTGTATATCTTTTACAATGTGCACAGTGGTGCTAAATTGTTTCACCAACCACATGTAAGAATTAACAAACCAATGGCAGCAAATAATATAAAATCAGGTAAAAAGCAAAGTGATGAACAAATGAGCAAACAAACAAATTACATGGTAACATATTGTGTTAATGAAAAACCTGTTGGTCCTAGTCAATTTGGGGTTAGTGACACTGTATCCTAACTGAGGCATAGGTTACTCAAAACAATTTTGCTTTGTGTCTAAATACCAAATTTAAGTCCTCGCCCAGGAATTTAATAAACTGATTATTGTACATTCAATCATAAAACTACATTCCCCAATCAAAGTCTTGGACCTGACATTCCCAGGCCCAATGTAAGAGACTATAAATAATTGGCCAATAAAATCTGTCCATCAGTTATACAAGGGAATGTGCAGACTATGGTACAGAAGAGGCATGAGTGTATAGATGGTACCATAACATAATGATGACCACATAACAGTATTTAGCGCACTGGGTCACCTTCTGTCTCTATACTATGCTTTTCCAAGACAATGGGCAACCATTCTCCCCAAAAAAAGACAAAAAGTGGGGGAATGTAGGAGAAAGTAAAAGGTTAAAATTAAGAAAAGACAAGTAGAAACAATCAGGAATGAAGCTTAAGGCTTAGTGAAACAGATCAAAACAATGGGCCTGAGTTGGATAAATGGTCAAGTTGACAGTAGTTAGGCTAAAAATGTCTGACATCACAGAAATTGGCAAGGAGTAAGAGCTACAGTCAGAGTGGAAAATTACCTGAAAAGGTGGGATGTGTTAGATTGGCCTACCACCAAGGAAATAAAGGTGATGCTTTGACCAACCTGACACCTTGATGGATGGTGATGTCCAGTGATGCGTAGACCTATTAAATTAATGGGTGGCATCAAAAAAGGGGTATGTGGATCAATCAAGGTAAATTCAGACTCCAAAGGGGGCCAAGTCAGTAGGTCCAAGCAGGGTATAAAAATAGGAGCACCGGAGACCAGATTTCATGACAGAAGGGGGTGACAGAGAGTCCTGCTGTCAGTTTGACTATTCCCTTGAATTGAGACCATGAATGCTGCCAACAGATCTCTTGAGATAGGTCATTTGCCATTGTGCTACATTGTAATAAAGCCTAACCTGGCACCTTCATTTCTACAAGGTTTCATGGTCATGTTGGTTTCTTCGATTGTGAGTGTTGCCTCAGTTTACCTCTTGCACACAGGGTATGCCTAAGCTTAAGGTCAATGAGCTAACTAAGTTCTCACTAGAGACCTGAGCCAAAAGTAACCCAAAGCATTAACCAAAGGAACACCTTGTCTTAGGATCACCAGGCAAACTCAGTCCCTGCTTAGAGACCCAAGCCAAGCTCTATATCACTGGGCTAACGGAATCCCCACTTAAAAATCTGAGCCAGGAGTAATTCTGAGGGAACACGCATACAGAGACTTATGCACACAGCCAAACAGATATCTGTGTTGGACACAGAACAACGCACTGATAAGGATGCCTTTCACCTGGTATATGGCAATTTACAAGGCTTTGCTATCACATTCAGTTTTTAAGTTAATCACTGTAATATTGTATGTGCTTGGTCTCTCTCAACAGAATAAACCCAAATATTTATACCACACAGTTTGGGACTGCAATATGAAATTAGAAAAACATAGTCACTATTAACACTGTCTAACTCAGCTGTGAAAGCTGGTAAATTTAAAGCCATAGAAGTTTATTACATTATTAATAAGATTACTTGGTTTCTTGTTCTGTCAGAACTACAGCAACTACAGCTGGTCAAATATTTTTGAGAAAATGAGAGAGACAGAGAGACGGAAGGAAGGAGGAGCTTTTCTTTATCACTAGGCAGCAGCCAGGAGTAACAAAGACACGGGACTTGACCCTGGTTGGGAATTTCTGAGTCTAGGTCCATGCAAAGCAAACAAGGGGTCTTCTGGAACTTTTAAGGAGTAACAAATTTATTTATCATAGGAATTTCATGGGAGAAAATTGCATTTTGTCAGATGCTTGAAGATGGAAAACTTACATAATGGAAGGAAAATAAATTCAGGGAAGTGTAAGTCATAGGATCAAGTCAGACAGTTTCAGCAAATCAAAGCAGTTGTTTAGATTCAAACAGTATGGAATAGCTTATTAGAAGAAGGGGAGGTAGAGGGAAGGCAAACTCACCTATTGTAATAAGAAAACCAATCGATATCCCTATTTAAGCCCCAGGCAACAGTGTCAAATCTGCGTATGAATTCCAACTCTTCAGTTTCTCTTTGAAGCTTTGATTTGTAATCAATTTGCTTGAGTTTGCCTTCTCTTTACCTCTACTCTCTACTTCCCTTCTTTCTAATATGCTTTTCCACCCTGTTTAAATCTAAACAATGGCTTTGATTTGCTAAAACAGTCTGACCTGATCCTGTAACTTATACTTCCCTGCATTTATTTTCCTCCCATTATGTAAGTTTTCCATCTTCAAGCATCTGACAAAGTGGGATTTTCTCCCACGAAAACTCATGATAAATAAATTTGTTACTCTTTAAAAGTGCCACAAGACTCCTTGTTTGTTTTGCTGAACTAGACTGACATGGCTACCCCTTTGGAATAGGTCCATGCAGTCTTCTTTTTCCTTTTACTGGAAGGCAAGGCACAGATAAAATCCTCCTGCAGCACATTTTGTGAGAGTTTGGTGGGAGGCTCCATGGGCTTGGCTGTTAGACTAATAGCTTCATTAGACTTGAGGAAAATCACATCTTTCCTTCTCTTCCTGTTCATCCTCTTATCTTTCTCTGAGTTAGAGAATTCAAGGAGCCTGTCAGGTTAGCAAACTCTTTCATGAAAACAATGGGATTCTTCATGCTTTATCAGGTTTGTTAACCTTGGCCTGGGCCTCCTGGTGCTCTATCAATTAATACATGTGGTTGGTAGTGGCTGAGCTGGAAGGAGCTGAAGCTGACTGGGTCTCTTTTCATAGTCAGATCCAATCCTGGGGAAGTTGGAACGCTGGTAGGATTTGAGGATGGAGCAGGGAAACAGAGGGTAAGATTTTTATACTTTATATCATGACAGTTTGATCAGTGGCTTGGAATGTGAAGATCCAGTTTCAAGTCATTTTTCTCTCCCTGGTTCAAGCTAAGTTTTATATCCCAGATCACTGTTTGTTTTCAATCCAATGTAGAATAAAAAATGAATTTTGAAACCTCAATGTTGCAGTGAAATGGAATGATTATCCTCCAGTCAACCTGAGTCATATCTGTATACGGTGTATCTGTTTTAGAATATGTCAGACTGAACTTATTTTTATTTTTATTTCCATATTTATGTTGTAGAATTAGCATTTTTCAAATAACATTAAAATACAGAAAGTACATCTGAATCTGCTCAGCAATCATCTATCTATATATAAAAATCAGAAGATCTTGCTTGGGTATTTTGAGGAAAATACACTGATCCTCTACCATTTGCTATCTCTGAAGTCCTGTTTTTGTTCTTTTTTTTTTATTATTTAGAGCTCATCATCTGATTCTGGCAGCTAGTGGGTAAGAAGTCAGAGCCCGTGGCTTCCATTCCCACCTCTGTCACTGACCTGCTATGTGATTTTTAGTGCACTGCGCTGTGATTTCATTTCTCAAGCTGTGAAATGGAGGTATTGAAACTTACTTTTATAAAATGCTTAGAGGTCTTCTGATAAAAGTGCAATATAAAATCTAAGGACTATTTAGTTCATTATATCATTATTGACTGTGGCTGAGATTTTCAGAAGCACATACAATTTCGCCCTCCTATTAATATTCAATGGGATTTAAATACCTAACTCTTTTTGGTGCGTATGTCAATTATGATAAAAGAAAGAAAGAAGATGGAAGGTGAGATTTTTTTTTATATTAAAAAAAATGGATCTGGATTCCTTTTAACAGTTGAATTTATCTGAATAAAATAAAATAAAAGGCTAATCCTTTAGAGTACTCAATGCAAACCCTTTTCATTTACATATTAAATGTTTTAACCGCCAGTTTCTGTTAATTCAGCAAAATAGGACTTTCTTCTAAAAGTAATTACATTATTAGTCTACCTTGGCAGTAATGGGGCTAAGGGGAAGCAAGGAAGTATTCATATTTCTACCAGTGCCTTTTATTTTTTTTAAATTATAATTACTTGTTAAATTAAACAGTAGATTTCTGTTCTTGAGCACTTTTCCCTCATGTTTTGTATTGGACCATGATTTAAAGACTAATACCTGAAAAGGTAGATTACTAAAGCCTTTTATGTATACTTGCTCAGTACATCTTAAGCCAACAGTCTGATATATTTTTTTCTGCTCTAAATTGCTTTGCCAGGCATGTTTTTCTTTTTCATTAATTTTTTTCTCTGTTACTTTATTTGCTTTTTGCAATGTGGACACAGTAATAACACCCTGATTTATAAAAGTTTTAAACAGCTTTAAAAACAATACCGCATGAAACAGTGCTTACAACTTTCACATAAGTAAATTGATCTCAAATAATAAAAATCATTGATAGTGTACAGGTTGACAAATATTCCCACATCTTTTATCTTTTTTTTGCTTTCATTTATTTTTCTTTTGTTTTTCTCTGGACCTTTATTCACACACTGGGACTAATCCAAATCCTGTTGAAGTCAGTGTGTGCTTTTGTCTTGACTTTAGTCAGCTTTGGTTTGAATCAGGTCTGAAATAACAAACTGAATTCTATTGCAAGGGACTGATCCTGCTTGCATTATTTCAGTGGTCACACTCTATAAATTCAAGGCAAATGTATTCTAAAATATTAGGATTCCATCTGTGTCTTTTTAACAAAGTCCATTGAAGAAGAAAAGTTCATACTTTTACTTTTACTAGTAAAAAATATACCTTTACTAAAGACTTAAGTTCAAAAGAAATGTCCAGCAAGACCCAGAAAAAATGAATCATACTATATTCTCCCTGGAGATTGTCAGATACTGTTTATTTTACATTTTTGGCAGGTCCTAGATAAAACAGATCTTTAACATAGATCCTATATGTTCAACAATATGTAAACAATATGGCTATGTCTTCACTGGCAATTTAAGTCGACTTAAGGAGGCTTAAGTCGACTTAAATTAAGCCATGTCCACACTAAGCTTTCATTAAGTTGACTTAAGAAATTCCTTAACTTGACTTAATGAAAGCTTAAGTCAACTTTGTTACTACTACTCATTAACTCGACTTAACCCTTAAGTCGACTCCTTAAGTCGACTTAAGGATGGTGTAGACATGGAGTAACCCTTAAGACATCTTTATTAAGTCAACTTAAGGATGGTTAGGTCGACTTAACAAAGTGGACTAAGTCGACTTAAAGTTAAGTCGACTTAGTCCACTTTGTTAAGTTGACTTTAATAAGATCGACTTTAAGTTGAGTCAACCTTATTAAAGTCGACTTTACAAAGTCAACTTAACTTTTCTAGTGTAGACATAGCCTATATGTCCTCTTTACATGATATTTTCACATGGAATAGTCCATCAGTTACAAAGATATTGAGCTCATCTGTAAATGTAAAAAAAAAAAACATGAAAGAAGAGAATAATTGTGGAGGCTGCTTCATTAAATGCTACGAGACAATAAAACAGAATTTCTCCTCATTCTGATTGTTTGATTTCTCATCTCATTGTTACATTTTGTCAGTCACTCCATGGTATACAAAAGAAAACACAGACCTTGTAATTTACTATGTGAACACATTTTAGCAAACAATGAATAGTGCTGGAGCCATCAACACTGATATTGTTTCTATCCTCTTTTCCATCATTAACACTACTCACTTCTTCTGGGTCATGAAGACATTACACAATAATTACTTACTTTTGTTTAAAGAAGTCATTCAATTTAAAAGTAGATTAATTGGAGATTTTTAAAGAGGAAATTTAATTAGATCATTTATAATCTTTTCTATTTTTACACCTGGAAGTGTTGTGCTTTTCTACTTGGTATTCTCACTCTTTACCCATGATGTGTATTTGACTGTAGGACAAAACATTGTGACTTTTTTCTTCCTTCATTGTGTTCTGTTTGAAATTTTTGTTCTGCACCATTGTGCTTTCTATAGCCTATTGGCTTTTATTTTTTCTTTGAGCTTTCTCTGAATGGCAGGTTCAGTGATTCAGGTCACAATTCTCCTTTCAGTTCTACACAGGAGTAGTTAACGTTGATATCCGTTCTGCGTACGTGTATGTACCTCTTGATGTTAGTGAGACACCAACATATTGAAGTTAAGTACCACCATCTGAGAAGAGACTGAAGGCCTCATTTTTTATAGTCTACTTTGCTGCCTCTGTTTGTGGCTGTAACTCTGGGAGTTTGGACCAGTTCATTGGTTATTGCAAAAACAATGAGAGTCCTATGGCACCTTAAGGACTAACAGATTTCTTCAGGCATAAGCTTTCGTGGGCTCCAACCCATCAGATGCATGAAATGGAAACTACAGTTGACAAGTATATATGCACATGCCAGGATTGGTTATTGTTCATTGGTTATTATTATCTATCTCTTGTCTTAGTCTAGAGTAGAAAAAGATCAGACTACAAGAAGTGTCCTGCGTTTGATAAAATGCAACTTGTTTCTCGTAGCATGTTTTAGCATCTCCTTAAATTATACATCAGACTCCTGCCATATTTTTCAAGCATCCTTCTTCTCAGAAAGAAGTTATTCTTGGTTCTGTCCTATTACTACACTATCAGGAGACATAACTTAAAGAGAATCTTTCCAATACAGAATGGAGAAGTCTGATCATGATGATAGTAATGACGAAAACTTTCAGTTCAAGAGAACTGGAAATGCCTAGGTATGAGGTCATAACACAAATCAAACTGTTGTTTGGTCTTGGACTTAAGTTTAATTTACAAGGACACCTGAAACTTTGAAAGATGATCCTCTTATAAGCCTCAAGCAAGATCATGGACTCTAAAATTGCCATGGAATTTTGTAAGCAGAGTTAAGGGGAGTTCAAGTTCAAGCAAAGTTAGGACTGGGGGAGGTTTAAGAGTTGTCAAAAAGAAATAGGAGACTATAATATGAAAAAAAGATAGTTGTACAGTGGTTCTTAAACCTAATTGCCAGCATTCAAGCCAACAGTATAGTAGAATGGATGTTTGCCACATGTGCAATTCAAAACAAGGAGAAAGATAAAGTTTTAGTAGGTGCTTACAAAAACTATTAAATATTGAGCATTCTCGTAACATTTAAAATATGGTCATCTGAAGGTATCCATTTGTGCAACTGAATGCATCATTTTTTTCAAATCAATTTTGCTAGAAGAGTCAGGAATAAAGAGACCATATATGGAACCCTAACTCCATTGAAATCAAAAGCAAAAATCCCAAAGACTTCATTAGATCCAGGATTTCATTTGATATGTTATGTTTTTACTGGACTAGACCTTGTTCTTCCTATGGTTTCCTGGTGTTCAGGGAATTCCTTGTGGGGCACTTGAAATGTCCTGGGTTTCCATTTCACCAATCAAATTATTCCTTTTTAAAAATAACTACAAAATATTTGTTCAAGGTGAATTACCATGCAAAGTAGAATTTACTCCATGTACCCAGAACAATTAGTCCAGTGAAAAGTGTTCAATGTTAGGAACAGCATTTGGAATGAAGAGAAAAGTTGTGCTTGAATGCAGATATCAAATACTGTATACTGTTCTCCTGCTCAAAGTGAAAGTTAATAACATTTGTTGAGCATTTCATGATAAAAACATTCTGATCTTTAAGTTATTTAAAAAGTCCTCTACTTTGAGAAATATGCAGAAATCATTGCTCAGTCCAAAACTGGTAGCAATGATACCAACACATATTTAAATATGATGCACTTTATCATTTATGATAGTATTTCATGATGCTTTGTGACATGATGTACCTCCGTGTTCACACCCCACACACTACTGTAACAATCTTTGTGCTAAGTATGCCTGGTCAGGTATCATTTGCAAACTCATTTTTCCTGGTCACTGCTGTCTTGATTAAATGTGAGTAGCAATATTGTATGTGAAGCTATAAAATTTTATTGTATGGTGTTATTAATATATGTTGCAAGCTGAGGTTGGCAAACAGATCTATCTCAAACAAAGGAATGTGTGCTCTGCCTTATTTATATTTAAGCAGTGAACAGAACCATCAAGCAGGAAGGGAAAAAATGAATACTCAGGTGAGGAAATAGCAGCAGGGAATATCTTTCCATAGAGGCTATGTCTCCAAAATTTCAGCTAGAAATATTTTTGAAGAGGGAGACCGACACTGTGAAAAGGAGGAACAAATACCCCAAGGTGCCCCCCCGCCCCCGACCATTCCATTCATGGCACAAGAAGAGAGAAAGGAAACATTTGTTGAACACTTTTTAAAGGGGTCTTGATGTAGAAGATTTGTTCAATAAGAGTACTTAAAGCACATGGTGAGAAAATTTTACTTGATTCTGATACAGTTTAAAATTGGGCATCAGTAGTGTTTTTAATGTTATTTTCTTCAAACCATTTCTGACTTTTATGCCTCTTTACTTGTACTCAGTTAAAATCTATGTCTTTGTAGTTAATTAACCTGTTTTATTGTTTTATCTCATCCCATATATCCAGTTTAAATTGAAGTTAAATCTAACCCAGTTTAAATGGAAATATCTGGAAAACTCCATTTGGAGCGGCAAGTTGTATGCATATTATTTCTAATAAAGAAATAATAGACTTTATATAAACTTGTATTGTCCAGGAGAGGGCTGTGCAGTATAGGACATACATTTCTGGTGGAAAATCTAAGACTGGGAGTGTATTGAGATCATCTTGAAATATAAGCATAGCTGGTAAGAGCCAATGTGTGGCTGGCTGACTGTAGCACACATAGACAGACCTGGAGTGCCTTGCTTGCTGGAGGCTATTTGTGAGCACTGCAAGCTGAAGATGACAACAGCAAAGTATTGTAACAGGCATCTCAGGTTAGAGGGCAGGGGTGATATAACTTTTCATTAGCTTGGATTGTATTTGTGTCACACCGTCTCTGTTGTTTCAGCAGTGACTTTAGTAGATGGATAAGGAACGTGGGAGACTGAAACATCAGATCAGAAGGCAGCACATGATAGGACAGGTAAAGTAAGTAAAGGAGGGAATTTCCATTTCCTCTTACTAGCACCATCATATCATACAGACTGAAATTCCACTTATTCCATAAAAATGTAGGCATTCTTGATCTATTTGCTTTGACAGGTAGTGCACACAAGCATAAAATCTGCACTCTATGGTGCATCAGGAAGAGTCATTTAAACATTTCCAGTTAGCATCTTATAATTATAGATTACTCTAAGCCTCCTCTCTCTTCTGTCCTGTTCCCACCCAGGGTTAACACCTGAAAGATTTAGAAATCATCAATCATCAGCTGCTCACCATGTGAGCTTGTTCTATTTTATATAGCTAATGTGGAGGTTGAGGCAGCTCTGTTTGCCATTATGGAGTCAATCTAGTCACTGAATAATGACATGTAGACTGTTCATAGTGACATGCACAGGCAAAGATGGTGATAATAATCTGTGAAGCATTGCTCAGACATTATCTAGCATTCATCAGAGTAGACAGCCATAAAGATTCTGTAACAACTCCACGAGTTTCACAGGAGTCAGAAATAGACCCGAAGTAAAACATGAACGAAATGTTGTGCTTTTCTTTACGCTGTAGGAGGAATAAAGGATTACCCACTTTTTACTTTCACCCACTTGCTTCTGATCTACCTCCTATTCCTTAAAACAAAGATCTCGTACTAAATCAAACAGGTAGCAAAGAAGAGCTTAGTTTATCCTAAATTAACTGTTCCTATCTTTCACGCATGTGCCTTGGGCAAATATTTTCCCCCATAATTCTTGGTATCTTCGGGCCTTGTGTAATTGGTGTAACAATATCTGAGCCAGAACATTTTCAGATCAAGCTCAAATCTTTTTTCTCATAGAAATTGCTATGCAACTTATTATAAGTGTATCATATTCTCCCTCAAACAAAATAAAATCCCATTACATATACTGTTTACATTTTGTCAAAGAAAACAATTCTTAATAGAGAGAAGACATATATTTGGGCTGCTCTAATAACTGAGGTTGTGTTTGTACACTGGATATAACTGTTTTTTGCAAGGAACAATGTACCATTCAGTTAAATTCAAATTATCCCGATGATTCAGTTCTTAACACCAGCAAATATCCCTGCTACATCAGTGGACAGTACCTGTGCAGGACTATATTAGGAAGACTTATAAATGGAAAAACAATGACTCAATATTCCTGTCTCAGAATTAACATTAAAGAAGACTTTGACTTGAGAAGATAGATTAATATTTAGCTATTGAGCTGAGACAATCTATACCAAATGTCCATAAATTAAAATGTTTTAAAAAATAAAATGTTTGGATATGAAAAATAAATGAGCAGATACAAGAATAATCAGTTTCAAAGTATCTTTTTTCCAGTTTAGATAGCAATTTTATATGACTTTTATATTTTAAGATACAACCATAAGTTGAAAATGGTTGAAAGAATTATCTTGCTATCTAGGTAATGTCACTATTCTGAAATCCGCACCAGAGCTATTTAAGATTGAAGATACCATTCTTACTACTTAATTCTAGATGAGAGTAAAGATTGAAAAAATAAGTGCCATGCTTCAGAGATGTAATTATCCTATCCACAAAATGTATAACTCATCTAAAAATAACTTATTCAGAACAAAGGGACCAGATTCTCTTCTTTCGCATATGTTCACAAAGAGCATATGTAGGGAAGTGGCCACTCACTCTCCCTAAAATTCTATCTCCATGCTACCACAGGTTAGAGCATCTGTACCAGTGATCATTGGTCCCCAAGGACCATGTGCCTTCAAGGTTAGCCAAAGTTCAGTATGCTCTAGCCACTCCTCCTCTCCACTCTTGCAATCACCCAACATGTTTCATGCACCAACCAGAAGGTCCAAGGAAGATGGTGTAGGATCCAGCTATATAGGCTGTATGCCATCTATATAGGCTGAGGCCATGTCTACATAGGGGAAGGATTTAAAGTTGCCGCTGAGATGCCAAATTATTAAATACAGAGGAGTGTGTTCATACCATAGTCCTTACTCTGGGTTCTTGCACCCTCATTATTAGCTGTTTTGGTCAAATGTAGAAATGTTGCACTCTGGGTAACTGTCCCACAGTGCAATGGAGCGCTGCACCTTATGGGAAGTCTGTTGTTCACCCATGATGCAATGTGCCTTCTCCCCTGCCCTCCTTCTCACAAAAAACCAGGAAACAGTTTTCACGCCATTTTTCTCTGCTGTAGGCATGGAGCCCACCTCATCTCTGTAGTATTATGGACAGCATTTCAAAGACATCTCAGTTTATTTTGCAGTATTTCCAGCAGCGCAGAAGGATTGGCAGTGCAGAAACATGTGACGTTTCTGAGGTTGCCATGCTGGAAGCCATCAACCAAAATAATTCCCGCTTTCTGCAGGTTGTAACTTAATCTGCAGTCTGTGGTCCACCATTTCTGGGCCCAGGAAACAAGCACAGAGTGGTGGGACCGCATCATGCTGACCATGTGGGATGATGAGCAGTAGTGGCCACACAACTTCAATATGCACCAGGGCACTTTCCTTGAACTTTACAAAGAGCTCACCCTGGCACTGCAGTGTATGAATACTTGCTTGAAACCAGCCCTTACCATGGAGACTTGAGTGGCCATAACTCTGTGGAAGCTTGCAACCCCAGACTGCTACTGGTCAGTTGCAAATCAATTTGGAGTCAGGAAAACCACTGAAGGAGCTGTAGTGATGCAAGTATGCAGAGCCATAAATAGACTTCTGATGAGATGGGTAGTGACTTTGGGAAATGTCTAGGACATAATGGATAGGTTTGCTCTATGGAGTTCCTGAAATGTGGTAATACCATACATGGGATGCATATCCCCATTATGGCTCCCGATCACCTTGCCAGCGAGTACATAAATCACAAGGGGTACTTCTCTATGGTCCTGCAGGACCTTTATGGATCACAGGAGCCATTTCACAGACATTAATGTGAGCTGGTCTGGGAAGGTTCATAACACACGCATCCTTAGGAACTCTGATCTGTTCCAAAAGATGCAGGCAGGCACTTTTTTCCTTGACCAAAAATATCAGCATTGGGGATGTTGAAATGCCAATACTGATCCTGGAGGATCCAGCATAGCCCTTGCTCCCCTGGCTAATGAATCCATACACCAGACACCTGGAGGCCAATAAGGAGCATTTCAATCATAGGCTCAGCAACTGCAGAATGGTGGTAGAATGTGCATTTGGGCATTTAAAAGCAAGTGGTGAAGCTTCCTGACTAGGTTTGATTAATCTGATAAAAATATACCCTCAGTTATCAGTGTTTGCTGTGTGCTGCATAATTTATGTGAGACACACGGGGAAAAGTTCCCTCAAGGCTGGGTTGCCAAGGCTGAAAAACTGGCCGCAAATTGTGAACAGCCAGATGCAAGCATTACAGTGCAAACTCACTGTGGTGCCATGCATATCAGGAAAGCGTTGAAAGCATGGTTTTGCAGTGAACAGCAGTGATATTTGTTCCTGCTGTCCCTGTGCACTCACTCTCCATCCCACACACTCCTTAGTACCCCCTCCCATTCTGTCACCCACAAGACGTAGCACGGCACCAAAAATAAACACAGGCATTGAACACAGGTATTACTTTATTGTGTTCTCATTTCTGGGCATGCTGGGGGGAGGGGTGTCTTTTGGGGACCGGGTGCTGTGCACCATATTTCTTAAAGGGGTCATCACAAAGATCGGCCTGAATGCAAAAGGGTTGAGGAAAGCACATATTGCACTCTGCCCCTGTTCCTCCTTGATCAGTGATCAGCTTCTACAACTTGTGGTGCATTCTGCAGGCTCAGCAGGGGGACCCTGTACTACCGCTCTTCTTCCTGGAATTCAACCAGGCAACTCAGTGTGCTAGATGGATCACGCATGATCCGCAGCAACTCTTGCTGCATTTTGAAATTCTGCTCCCATGCCGCTCTTCTGTTCTTCATAACAAACTTTAATGTCTAGGACAGGGTGAGCCGCCATGCTCTGAGCTCCAAATCTGCCACCATGGAGGACTGCATGATCTTGATGAACATGTCATCCTGAGATTTACACTTCCTCCTCCTAATCTGGCTAAGGCACTCTGAGGGATTGTACTGTACCAAGGTCGATGAATCCACTGTAATGAGCAAAAAACACTGTTCCCATTGTTAGGGGAGGTAATGCAATGCAATGCAATCCAAGGAATCATATATTCCTCCCTGAACTCTCCCAATTCCTGCAAACTGTACTTCTTAAAAGATATTCCACTTTGAACAGAACACACTGATTGGTAACAGAACTCAGAGTGCCTGACCTGATCCTATGTCATACACTTCCCTGCATTTAATTTCCTCCCATACTGTAAATTTCCTGACTTCAAAGTGTCTGACGAAGTTAGATTTTCTCCCACGAAAGCTCATGCAATAAATAAATCTGCTAGTCTTTAAAAATGCCACAAGAGTCTCTTTTTTTTTTCTGCAATAGACTAACATAGCTACTCCTTTGGAACTTCCACACAATGGTAATCTTGGGGGGAACTGATCATCTCAGGGAGCCCCCCCCGCAAAAAAAAATTGAATAGGAGAGGTACCCTGGTGTAGAAATACAATGCGCTGTGCAGAGTGCATTGCAGGGGGTGGAAGGGGCGGGGAGGTGAAGTCATGGGAGGTGGATTCCTTGTTTGGTGACTATTTGTGCACTATCTTCCCTAGGCAACCATGTGCGACATCAGTCTCCTGAGGCTCACGCTGTCCAAGCAGGAACAGCTGCTGCAATCTGCAGGGGCGCATGCCTGGCCCATATGCCGCCCTGCTTTGTGCTGTGCTTCAGCTTAAATAACCAAGTGGCGGGGCAAGTTTTCTTTCTGTGCTGAGAGAAGGTAGGCCTCCCCAGAAACCTTCTTGCAAGGATTCATGAATATCTGTATGAGACTTTTGTGGAAATCTCCCTGGATGATAACCAAAGCATCTACTTGCACATCAAAACTCTGTTCAAGAAGTCAGGATGGGACAGGGGAGGGCACAATATGTGCCTAAGTATATATCTATGATGGAGGCCTCCCTCGCCAACCCCCCTCATAGCCCCGCCGCAACCCCCCACAGTTCCCCCCCACTGGCAGTCCCCCTTCAGCTCCTCTCCACCCCCCATATGCTATGCTGGCTGGGTTCCCCAACAATCAATGGCTATGCCTTCCTCCTGCTTTCTCAGCACTACTTGCCCAGTTCCTCCCCCCACGCCGTCTCCATGCTAATGGCCCGTTCTCTCCCCCAACATTGTGGGTTATGCGCCCATCCTGAAGCAGCCAGGGGCCACAACACTGTCCCCCAGATGGTCTGGTCAGATGACACCCTCCCCCGCCCAGCTATCAGTGGAATACAATTGTGAAATGAGTATGCCACAGATCAAACACTCACCTGAAGTGCCTTCTCCTGCATCGCAGTCACTGATGCCATGGGGCAGGCTGCTCCAGGGTGACAAAGAGCTCTTGGTTGTCTGTGAAAACCAACACTCCAGTCTCCCAACCCCATTTTCATTGTCCTACAACTCCTCCTCATCAACAAGGTCATCCTCATTCACCCTAGAGTCCTCACAGGTATCGATGTTCCATGGCAGCATACTGGTTGGTTGATGACCAAGAATTGCATCCAGCTCTTCATAATACCTGCACATCTTTGGTGCAGACCCTGAATGACTTTTTGCCTCCCTAGTCCACTGATAAACCTGCCAAAGTTCTTTAATTTTAATGAGGCGCTGCTGCGTGTCCCTGTTGTGGCCCCTCTCGATCATACGATGCAATTTTTTGCATAAATGTCCCGATTCCTTTTGCTGCTTCGGAACTGAGTGAGCCCTGACTCCTCACCCCATAGGCTGATCAGATCTAAGATCTCAGGGTGGATCCAAGCTGGGGCACATTTGGTGCATTCAGATGCCATTACCTGCTCAGGTGAAAAACTCTCCACACTGTCCAAGCAAGAAATAAAATTCAAACCTTCCCAGAGCTGAAGGTAGAGGAGGAGCTATTTGCTGATGATGTGAGCAAGGTGAGGTAGCACTCGAATGCCAGAACTGCAAGAACAAGAAATTCTGGGGTGGATCCTGGAGGCAAATAACTTTGCATTAAACCACTCTCTGTCTACATTGACATTAAATCACATTATGAAAATTGACCAAACTGCTATACACTCTGTGTGGGTGGTGTTACAATACTGACATCAATTTGGCTTTACGGACATGTGAGTGTTTACGCATTCACTAGAGGGTTGTCGTAAGCTGTGTTACGTCAACCTAAACCCTCAGTGTAGACCAGGCCTGAGACAGAATTGTTTTTCCCAGTGTTTGTTTCAGCAATCGATAATATTTAAATACATTCTTATTTTAATGTTTTACATCTAACTTTATTATGTTAATGGAATATGCAAAGCTTTATAAACTCTACATAACCCACACATGAATTCTGTTAGCTAGGATTTGATTTTCTTTTCTGCTACATAAAAGGATTAAAAACATGAATAGAAAGTTTATTTCTCATTACATTCTATAGGAATTTTCCCTGGGGGATTTATTTTGATAACTTATATACTCTTGTACTGATGGTTTCATAGTACTGATGATCTCATAGTAGCTGCTAACATACAAGGTAAAAATAAGAGAACTCTTCCTCAAAGAGCATCCTATTTTTAAAAAAAAATAACCACTTGAAATCAAGCAGTATTTCCTGCCTCTGAATTCAGTTTTTTTTCTGAAATATGTATCCTTGCCTTTCAAATTACAAAATGTATAGATGCGATGGAATCATCTTAAACTTGTAAAGTAGCCATATTTAGTCATACTCTCCAGAAAGTATGAAGTATACTGAAGATTTTAGTGGCTATAACAAGCAAATGATAAAAAAAAAAAACTTCTAAATGTGGTCTAGGTCTAAAGTTGAGGAGGTTTATTGCTTGTAGCATAATGACCAAGAGAACTTCCTCTGTTGAGGCCATTTGCAGAGTCTATCACTGACAACAGGTCAGGTCCTCAAAGAATCCATCCTGAAACACTTGGAGGAAAATAGAGTGACCAGGAACAGTCAACATGGATTCACCACGGGCAAATCGTGCCTGACCAACCTGATTTCCTTCTATGATGAGATGACTGGATTTGTGGATGCGGGAAGAGCCGTTGACGTGGTATACCTTGACTTTAGCAAGGCTTTTGGTACGGTTTCCCACAGCATTCTCGTCGGCAAGTTAAGGAAGTATGGGTTGGATGAGTGGACCGTAAGGTGGCTCGAAAACTGGTTAGATCAACGGGCTCAGTAGATAGGAATCAATGGCTCGATCTCTGGTTGGCAACCAGTAACAAGTGGAGTGCCCCAGGGGTCGGTCCTGGGGCCGGTTCTATTCAACATCTTCATTAATGATCTTGATGATGGAATAGACTGCGTGCTTAGTAAGTTTGCGGATGACACCAAATTGGGGGGAATGGTAGATACTCTGGAGGGCAGGGACAGGATCCAGGGAGACTTGGACAAATTGGAACAGTGGGCCGAAAGAAACCTCATGAGGTTCAACAAAGACAAGTGCAAAGTCCTGCACTTAGGACGGAAAAATCCCATGCACTGCTACAGGCTGGGGACCGATTGGCTAAGTAGCAGCGCTGTAGAAAAGGACCTGGGGGTTATGGTGGATGGGAAGATGAATATGAACCAACAGTGTGCCCTTGTTGCCAAAAAGGCCAATGGCATATTAGGCTGCATCAGTAGGAGTATTGCTAGCAGATCGAAGGATGTGATAATTCTCCTCTATTCGACATTAGTCAGGCCGCATCTGGAATACTGTGTCCGGTTTTGGGCTCCCCACTACAGAAAGGATGTGGACAAATTAGAAAGAGTCCAGCGGAGGGCAACCAAAATGATTAGGGGGCTGGGGCACATGACTTATGAGGAGAGACTGAAGGAACTAGGCTTATTTAGTCTACAAAAGAGAAGACCGAGGGGAGATTTGATAGCAACCTTCAACTACTTGGAGGGGTGCTCCAAAGAAGAGGGAGGTAGGCTGTTCTTGATGGTAGCAGAGGACAGAACAAGGAGCAATGGTTTCAAATTACAGCTGGGGAGGTCAAGGTTGGATATTATGAAAAACTTTCTCACTAGGAGGGTGGTGAAGCATTGGAATGGGCTACCTAGGGAGGTGGTAGAATCTCCATCTTTGGAGATTTTTAAGGCCCGGTTAGACAAAACCTTGGCTGGGGTGATTTAGTTGGAGTGGTCCTGCTTTTTAGCAGGGGGTTGGACTAGATGACCTTGTGAGGTCCCTTTCAACCCTATTATTCTATGATCCTAACAGCCATTCTAGACTGAGTGGTGTTCATGTCTTCAAAAGTAGTCATGAGACATACTTACTGTTTGCATCTGAACCAAAACCTGTTAAAGTTATTTGAGAGATTCCCATATAATTCAGTGCCCAACAGATTAGGGTGAATTTGCCCATTGCACTTTTCCATTTACTACATTCTCTTGCCAGTTATCATATACTCATTCATTCTATGTCTAATTATTCTTTCTAAAGCTCTTGTCTTTTAACAGGAGACAATGTCTGAATTTATGTTGGGCATTATTTCTTAATATACATAAATAATAAGTTTATTATTTTCTTATTTTGACAAGTTGCACACAGAATGTTTTTTATATGTGCAACTGGCTATATTTCCCCCTTTATGTGTACAAGTCTGCAACTTGTCCTCTGCCAGAAAAATAGATTTTGCTAGGAGTTCCCAGCAGAGCATAGATAAATGGAAAATGACTTGTAGCTTTTTATATCCTGATACAAGGCTGGAGAAAAAGGGTTGAAGAAAGGTTCTGATTCTGATCTTACTTACACCAGTCTAAATCAAGACTACTTTCAGTGAACTCAGTGGAATTACATTATGAAAAAAAAAAGTCTAAGTCAGATGCGAATAAATTTGGATAAATTTTACAATTATGTCTCTATCTTGCTTCTGGGAGTATCCAGGCTTTGTTTCTGAGGTTGAACTGAACTGAGGTTAATGAATTATCATTAATTGTTGTTATTATTTGTTATGTGACTTGTGGAAATCAAGTGAGCCCAATCATGTGTTGAATGACAGACCACGATTGATAATTAGATGATCAAACTGAAACTTGAAAGTTCTAGATTTAAGAGAGCTTGAGAGTTATGATTTAAGAAGTGGAAGGGCTATTGTATGATTTCCTTAAGCTGAATGAAGTGAGATTTAAATTCCTT
This sequence comes from Pelusios castaneus, assembly GCA_007922175.1. Lineage (NCBI taxonomy): Eukaryota > Metazoa > Chordata > Testudines > Pelomedusidae > Pelusios > Pelusios castaneus. The sequence continues at coordinate 19,758,348 of ML685791.1, forward strand.
TATTATAAAGATGGAATTCCATAGCCCCTTAGCTTTAGTCTTGTGTCATGTCAATAATTTGGGTGTGATATTATCAGAACCCCATGGCCTGTCAATAATCAATTCTAGAAGTTAAAATACAGAAACATCAGAAGTTATCAAACATTCTATTTTATTGAAGTAGGACTAGCTAACACTGAATAGTTTGCAGCTGATACAAACTGTTGTTTTTTTTTTATTATCCCATTCTGTCAGTTTAGAAACCCTTTTAGTTGTTGACTCTGAGTTTCTTTGTTGCAATATTTATAAGCCTCCTCTCATGTGTCTTTTAAAGAAATGTGAATTAGCCAAATAATGAAGCTAAAATTACAATCTGTTTGATAGCTGTTTGAATAGAAAATCAAAAATGCGCTGTTTTTTAGCAGCACTCTGGAGACTGCATTCTTTTTAGCAAAAGGTACTCGTTTTATTACTTGTAAAGATAAAGACTAATTAAATGTTACACAGCCTTTCAGTAATTCAAAAGCTCTACTAATAAGGAGTACCATACTGTTTAAAAAGTTATAATACAAACAACTCTGAAGAACGAACAGAGCCCTTAGAAACCAGAACTTATGTTAGCATACCATCACAGAAAGTTCAATTCCAGCTAAATTTAAGGTGCACTGCTGCCCATCTAACAAACTATGGCGCTGCACAAGGGGAGAACTAATTCTAGTTGTTTTGAGAAACTCTCATTCATACTTCATGTCTCAGGTGAGGAACTCAACAATTGGTAGAACTGTGCAGACTGTTACTCATTTGCAAAAACAACTCAGAGAAGCCTGGGTTGAGTTCAGAGTTGTGCTTACAAGCCAGCAAAAGTTTGCTTTAGTTTCTTCACCACAATAAACCGCTTTCCTTTATTTCTGAAAGCATTTTACTGTTTGGATATCTGTGATATCAGGTTGCTTTTCTTGGAGAATTTTCTGTTCAAGACAAATGTGTTGGGATAGTCAAGTTATAACACAGCATTATACAGCGGGTACATTTCCTATGGCCCTGACTGACTGAACATACTGTATGGCCAGTCCAGCAGAAGCCATTTTCTGGTTGATTTGCATTTGTTTTTTTTTCAGAAAAAGAACGTTCATTTCAATTAAGCTGGGAAGACCTATATATAACTAAATCTATATCTATGTTCTTCTAGCCATTGTGTCTGTCTATGGCAGGCTGTGGATTAGTACATTACTGCCTCCTGCAATCTCCTCATGGGTGGATTGATCTTAGCCTTTCCGTGGTCAACCAAGAGTAAAATATCTCCATCCCCACTGCACAGCCACGTTAGTGCTACCTGAAGTGCAGATCTACATGAAAAATAAGGGCTGCATAATTACTATCACCATATAAGCATGTATGCACATAGGGGACAAAGAATGGGCAAAGCTGTGGCTCTGAATCGAACTACAGGTGTGGAGGTGGGGCGTAAACTGCACTCTGAAAAGGAGGTTGTGACATCACCCAGGGTACAGTTTGGACTGAAGAACAGCTGTGTTCCCTGAATCCTACAACCTGAGGTGCCTTTTATACTGCTTCACTTTGAAACCTACCATTGCTGGTCAGCTTTCACACAGCCTCCAGCATATAAATTACTCCAAGTTATATTAAATGAGTACCTAAGCCACTCTTGAAGTACACACTGGCTTAGATAAAACAATAAAACAAGTTTATTAACTACAAAAGACAGATTTTAAGTTATTACAAGTAATGAGACATAAAAGTCAGAATTGGTTATGAGAAAATACAAGTAAAATGCAACTAATGGCTAAGTTAACAAGCTAGGTGAATTCAAAGCAAAATTTCTCTCTCCACATGTTTCAGCAGCATTCCATAGTCCAATTCTGTTTCTTTTGTTCAAGTGCTGTAGATCCCATGGGTAGAGAGAAAGGGAGAGATAATTTGGGGGCATCTTCTCTTCTTTCTTATAGTTACTTCTCTTCTTTGAGAATCATCACCAGCTGAGGTTCAGGAGAAAGAAAGTTTATGTGGATGGAAACTCCCAGCTGTTTGTTTGACAAGACATAGATTTCCACCTACATCCTCTTTCCTTCTAAAGAATGGACACTTAACCAGGTGATGGTCCAAAATCAGAGTTCGGACTAGTCCAACTTTAAGTGAACCATCAAAACAATGCAAAGCCAAATGTAGTATACATGTTCACAGTGACATCTGATCATGGGGAAAAAAATATTTATTTGAATGTTCTTTAATTTAATGTCCTGTCAACCCATGCAAACTGGATCATACACAAAAACGGGGAACCCTTTTTGCATTGAATTGTGGAGGCATTGCACAGATTTAATTTTCAGGGTAGGGGATAATCATGCTATATGATTCAGCTAGTTCAGCTGAGTGGTTTCAGAGTGACTCCAATGCAATGTTCATTTGACTGATATATTTGGGCTATTGATTTTCCTCCCACAAAATATAAGGGGTCCTGATTAAAAAGAAAGTTATTATTCCAAAGATTATTAGCTGGGCAGATACAATCACATTATATATAGTCCCTCCCTAGAGCTATTTTACTGGAATATGGTGAGTTCTGTGGAGGAACATTTTCACTATAAGTAAAGACAAGTATCTCAGAATAATTATTTCTAGGTCTTGGATATTTTCCAAATTATTGTAATATTAAATGCAAAAGAATTTCATTAGTGCCTCACTACTGAATTGTGTTTAATACTGGGATTGATGATTTTATGAAATGAAATCTTGAAGAACTCAGAAATCTTACTGTGCAGTTACATAGCAGGGAATTCATGTGAGTCTCATGTTATACAATGGAAAGTATGTAATCAATACAAGTATGAGACTGAAGCAAGCAGGCAAAAACAATAGAAGTCAGTCATATGCTAAGCTGTAAAGAAAACATTTAAACTATGCTCTTAGAAATGCTGAGAGAGGGAACTTTCCTGAGAGCCTGAGGTAGGGAGGTCTAAACTGTAGGAGATATAAATAGGAGACTGAGAAAAGTGAAAATTAGAGTGGAACACAATCCTTCACTCAATCAACACCCTGTGAGATCCTGTTAAAAGGACTCTTGTGGTCATAAAATGGAACTGGAAAACTGGCAGCAATTGCAAGCAGTCTGTCTGTTGAAAAGAGGAAATGTGAATGAGTGATGCTCCAAGGAAGCCAGGTTTTCCAGACTAGATGAAGAGTCGATTCTGCTTTGTTTGCAGTTGATGGGATTTTTTGTTGTTTGAGTTAACTATAATCCTCCTCTCCACAGCACCACTTGGACAGCAGAACTGGACTTCTATATGTAATTGGCTTCAGAAGAAACCTTTTTTTGCTCATCAGTCAAAACTCTGAAAGTTTAAAACAGCACATCACACACAGCAGACTCATTTTAAATTTTCACACTATGAAGGGCAGCCAGATTTGGGGCAGCCAAATAATGTGGGAGATGTTGATGAGCTGGGACTTCAACACTAACACTCTTTCGTTTCAGCAGTCAGGGTGGATTCTGCCAGGTGCAATTTTCATATTAAGGTAAATCAGATCAGGAAGAAGCCAGAGAAGAGTGGAGCAAAGATGTGTGAGGTGGTTTATGGGCTATGGAATGGTCAATGAAACATGTATTAGGTAAAAGTAACACTTTATAAATATATTTTAAAAAGAAATACCAAGTGAAAAAATGCTTTGCAATAATGTAATATTGGAACTTGGGGAACAGCAAAAGGATGAGAGCTTTTGAGAGCTGCAATCTAAGACTGCTTTTAATGAAAAACTAAATAACCTTCCCCTCCCCTCCCCAAGTCTTTGGTTCTAGAAGCAGGGGAAGAACAGACCCAGTGCCCAAAGATCAAGAAACAACAGGAAAAAAGAAGTGTGAAACATGAGAGCCCCGGGAGCAAGATAGGGTAAGGTTTAGGAGCAGAGAAAAAAATACTACATGAATACTACAAGACAAAGTAACAGTAAATTTCAATACAAAAAGAGGCCATGTCTTCATGGAGGCAAAAGAGCTATCCTATCTCGAGATAAAATCCTACTGGTCCTGCAGCATCATAGTTTTACCTCAGTGTAGCTCCTCAGAAGAACCCTGAGTAGAAAGAATTGGGTTGACTCTGTTGAGGTTAAATACTACTTGTTTCTTGATTGAACTAAGATTTAACACTAAGAGATATCTTGTTAGCTATGACTATATATAAACATACACCTCCCCTGACAGCAAAGATATAACCAGAAAGAATTCAGAAAGATTTAGTTATTGTTCTTGAGCACAACTGTCAGTATGGTGTTTGCACTGGTAAATACGCTGATCTCTGGGAAAGGTTGGATTGAATGTTATAGTAGAAATTTCCAGTATATGTTGGTGTTTTATATTATAGACAGTATATTCTCTGGAGAACAATTCTAAAATAGAAAAAGAAAGTTACTAAAGATTAAAGACTCAGATGAACACATGAAAGGAATATGCAAAACTCAGGTTCTGGATTTTTGGTGCCTGGCTTCTATTTACACTATGATCTTGGCCTTGATGTGGGATAAAATTACATTTAATTCAACTCTAAATCTCCTTTACACTGAGATAAAGTGTCCTAAGTGTAAACAAGAATCAGACCCACAATGTTTTCTTACCTTTGTCTAAGGTGGTGGGCTTCAAATCCACACAGAGGGCTGGGGAGCAGGGGACACACCACTTGCATTTGTTTTAAGTCTTGTTGACAAAGTGGATAGGCCTTAATGTTGTCCTCTGTACAGAAGTCTAAGGAGAAAAGGTCTTAATTGTCATCTACACCTTACTCTCATTTAAGGTCTTTTTTGTATTGTCAGGGTGGTGTAATGGTATATTTACGTGAACAGAATCAGATCCAGAATGTATAATGAAATCATACTATCATACATCACTCCCTTACCTATTCTTTACTGGTTAAGGAACACAGTGCATTTTATGACAACAGATTTATGACCACATCTTCTCATACTCTTTGTGGTCACATTAACCCTTTGTAGACTGATAAAATACATGGCAATCATTTGACTGACAATCCCTGAAGAGACCAGTGTTATTAGATTTAATGTGCTTCTTACCTATGTGGTTTATCTCCAAATTAGTACCTGCCTCTCCCCTTTGGAGATGGACGAGTACCAGTGTCTTATCTACTTATTTTGCAGCTGTTTCCCAGAAAACTATTGACTATATTCAGTATTTGATCTTTCCTATTGCTTTATATATATATATATATATATATATATATATATATATATATATATAT
>ML685791.1:19772665-19815452 GCA_007922175.1 Pelusios castaneus
CAGCTGGAGCGCGGAGCTCCAGCTCTTCCTCCTGGCCCGGACCACTCGGTTGGGGAAGTTGTCCCCGGGACCGCAGTGGTCCAGGCTAGGAGGATTCCCTTCTGCCCGGGACGGGAAGTCCCAAGCAGAAGGGAGCCAAGTGGTCTGAGGCAGAAGGGAGCTCCTCGCTCCCTTCTCCCCCGGACTGCTCAGGGGCTTGCTTCCCCGAGGAGAGCCAGCCCCATGCGGGGCTGCCTCTCCCTGAAGCAAACAAGTCGACTTAGAAAGTCCAGTGAGGACTCTCTAAGTTGATTTACTAAGGGCCCCTTTAAGTCGACTTAAGAGTCCAGTGTGGACTCTCTAAGTCGACTTAATAAGGTCGACTTAAAGTCAACTTATTAAAGTTGACCTTCTTAAAGTCGACCGTAATTCCCTAGTGTAGACATAGCCCTAGGGTGCATCTACACTTACAAGTTAGGTCGACTTAAGGAGGCTCGCCTCCCTCTGGACCTAACCAGTCCACTTAGAGGCTGCATCTACAGTTGTAAATTAAGTCGACTTAAGCTTGCTTAAGTCGATTTAATTTACTCTGCGTCTACACTACAGTTTCCTTAAGTCGACTTAAGCAACTTGCTTAAGTCGACTTAAAGAAAATAAAGTTGACTTAATGAAAATTAAGTCAAATGTATTAAACCTAGAATTACTTCAACTTAAGGCTTAATTCGACTTTTTAAAGTCAAATTAAGCCAGTGTAGACATGGGGTAGCCTTAAGTTGACTTAGGGCTACCCCAGGACAGCACCAATGCCCTCCCTGTCTGGGAGGGGCACAGGGGGAGCTTGGCATTCCCTCCCACAGGGCAGGGCAGAGCCCTGCACACCCTGCCCCTATGCCCTGCCAGGGTCCCTGTCCCCCTTTGCCCCATTGTACCTATGTACAAAGGGCAACGACTGAGCCCCCTGGCACTGGGCAAGGGGTGCCCCCTGTTCCCGTGGACTTGCCCTAGGTCCCCCTAGCCCCTAGAAGTCGACCTAGGCGTCCAGTGTGGACACTCTAGGTTGACTTTGTAAGTTCCCCCCAAAGTCGACTTGAAATTTAAATGGAGACTCACTAAGTCGACTTAAATTTCCAAGTGTAGACATAGCCAGAGAGTCTAGTGTAGACTATCTAGGTTGACTTAGTAAGGTCAGCTTTAAGTCAACTTAAGAGTCCTGTGTAGACTCTCTAAGTCGACTTAATAAGGTTGACTTAAAATCATCTTAGTAAAGTTGACCTAAATTTCTAAGTGTAGACATAGTCCTAGTCCTGTGAGCTAGTCCCAACACCATATTTACTCTCTAGAGATAAAATTAGTGCAGTTGAATTAACTCTCTGCTGAGCATTTGCAATCTCTCCGCTGAGACTCTGATTATCTGCGGAGACTGAGAACAGAATTAAAGGAGGTAAACTGATTTCCCAACACATAGGGTGCATCTACACTTGTAAATTAAGTCGACTTAACCTTGCTTAAGTCGACTAAATTTACTCTGCGTCTACACTACATTTTCCTTAAGTTGACTTAAGCAGCTGCTTAAGTCGACTTAAGGAAAAGTTAAGTCGACTTTATAAAACCCAGTTTTAAGTCGACTTGCTGCTTAAGTTGAATTTAGAAAGTCAACTTAAGCCAGTGCAGACATGGAGTAGCCCTAAGTCGACTCTAAGTCGACTTAGGGCTCTGCAGGACTCCCCACTGCCCTCCCTGCCAGAGTGGCTGGCACAGGGATAGCCTTGCATTCCCCCCCACAGGGCAGGGCAGAGCCCTGCCCACCCTGCCCCTATGCCCTGCCAGGGACCCTGTCCCCCTTTGCCCCATTGTACCCAGGTACAATGGGGCAAAGGATGAGCCCTCTGGCACTTGGCAAGGGGTGCCCGCCCTGCCACCGTGGACAAGTCCCAAGTCCACCTAGCCCCTACATGTCAACCTAGGCATCCAGTGTGGATGCTCTTGGTTGACTTTGTAGGGTCCCCCCAAAGTTGACTTAAAATTTAAGTGTAGACATGCTCAGTCGACTTAACAAAATCGACTTAAAGTTGACTTTGTTAAGTTGACTTAGCTAAGTCGACTTAAATTAACAAGTGTGGACATAGCCATAGTGACTTCAAAATATGCTACATAATATGTAAACCTGCCAAGCAAAACACAAAGCAATCCAATATTAAAAGTTGGATGACCCGCATTCCTCTAGTTCGTGGAAAACATAGAGTACTTGAAAGGGCAAAATCTCTCTGAACTTGGTTCCTTTTCTTAACGTCAGACAAAGAAAACTCTTACACTTCCAAGTCAAACATGCTTAGGATGGTATTACAAAAAGGACTAAGAGAGCTATCCCAACAAAATTAAATTAAATGGAATTTCCAGTGGGTTTATTAGAAATTCACAGTGTAATGTTGCCTTTTTCTACTACTGTACAAAGAAATCCTCAGTTCCCAAGAAGCCATCCTTTACAGGCCCCATTACCATCATTGTTCAAATGAAATAAAAGCAGGCACAACCTGGCATGCCACTTAGAATAAACAGTAGGCTCAACCCTGGAAATATTCATGGGAAAAAAAGTTACTGATGTGCCAAGCTGCGTTGGCCATCCCTGTGTCTCTCCTCTTTAAAAAAAAATCCTGTTTTTTTACTATATGTTTGAATGTGAATATTTATTTCATGTGTTCTATTGGGGGAGTGGACAGAAACATCCAATTCTTAAGAGCTATAATTTTAAACAGTTTGACAGATTTTATGATTTTTTTTGCATCACTATACATTATGTATTTGCCTTCAAAATATGTATTTCATTGCATTTTAAAAACAGTAAGCTAGTGGAACTAATGCACACTTTGTTTTAGCACATGTGAAGCCTGTTACTGTGCCTTGAATGAACTGGCCACATAGACAGATATCTAGCTCCTGATCAAGCAACAATATGCTGTATTTTTTCTTGATTTGCATAATTTCATTTTGCTGGCAAGATTAGATGAACTCTTGGGATAATCTTCTCTTGACATTCAACTAGATCTAACAAAACCTTTTTACTAGAAGCATGCAGATTTCAGGTCCAGGGCATCATCTAATGACAAAAAGCTTCTGCTCTAACCACCTATTCAGCTGAAAATCTAAATGAGCTGAGATAGTAGATCACTAACTAGCTGTCATTATATATATATATTGCTGTGAATGAACTAGAAACTGGTACAGATAATATAAGTCTTGTAATGCTGAATATGTATCCTGAAAAAATAGAAGTGTAACATAGAAATACTAAAGTAAATATTCCTGGTAGTATTATAGTTGTCCTTATTAGTGATTATGAAGAAGACCGAGATATAGTAAACAAAAAATGTGTTTGGATGAGTATTCTTTTTTTAAGAGAGGCACCAAGGTCTAAGGACTAAACAGAAGAACTCATAAATTTTCATTCCTCTTCTGAGACTGATTCTCTGAATTAGGGTTCATTGTTCAGTGTGAGTAGGATTATTAGAATTTGGGCCTTTATATAAAGCCTCTGAAGGCAATAAGAAACCTGCAAGTGATTTTGAGGAGGCCTAATTACAATTGTGGTCTTTAACTTTTTTCAGTGTTCCCATAACTTGGGAAATAACACTAATTAAGCTTCAGATCTTGATACCTTTGCTCATATTGTAAAGTATTTTAATCATGTGTTGTTCCATGGAAGTCAATATGTCTACTTATGGAGTAAAGTACTACCTGAGAGTATCCCAACCTGGTCAATAAAGTACATATCCCACAAGAATGTTGTCAAGATTGATTTTATGTTGTTCTATAGATCCATGCTAAGACTATGTAGAGAATGATTTTTCTGTCTTCTTTGAAATTGCCTTTTCATTCTTTTTCCATCCCTCCCTTTTCCTTGTGAGGACATCCCTCTGCTCCTTTTCATTAATTCTTATTTGATTATGTGGCCTGTATTGTTGATTTGTTAACTGGGAAGCAACATGGACCATTTTGGATGCACAAAATAATAATTTAATAAACCATTATAATACAATATTTTTTCTACTACTGTCCAGCTCCTATATCTGGGCTCTGCTGAGTTAGCTCATTCTGGAGCAAGAACTCCAGCTTCATGATATCATTCAAAAATTTATTCCCAACTAAATCCCTCCAGACTTGCCTGAACCTCAGATGTTTGAAGTCTAATCAACTCTTAGTCCTCTTATCATCATGCTGTCTTAAAGATCTTCAGCCAATGAATAGATAGCCCAAGTCACCTGACTCACACTTTCAGGGCTTGGGCCGTGGTGCAACAACACTGTACTATAGATGTTCAGTCTCATTCTGGAGCCTGGACTCTTGCATCCTCTTCCTTGTGAGTTCTCGGAGCTCAGACTCCAACCTGAACGTGAATGTCTGCACTGCAATTTTATTGCCACATTGACAGGGCCAGTGGGAGGTGTTTTACTGTAGTGTAGACATAACCTAGTGGTTATGATAATACTAATTGAGGAATACATACTGAGAATCATTTTCAGTTCAAAATTGGTCACTGTGGTAAAGATAGTTTTAGCATCAAGGGACTTTTGAAGGCAATAAAATAGAGGTGGATGCTTCATTAGCGTGTCTTTACTTTCCTTAACTCTATACGATGTAATCCATTTTTAATCTAGTGAAGTGCTAGTTAAGCAATTATGTATTTCTTTAAACAGCTGTTTGGATATTCACAGATAGTCGAGATTGTTGACCTCAGCACTGTGACTTTACGGATGCCAATACTTGTGTTCAAATATGCCCTCTAGACACATATAAAGTTAAGAGAAGTCAATGGCTGAATCAGCATGAAAATCCATAGCAGAGATGGTATGTGCTGAGCACCACATTGTAAAGCATGCTATAGTTTTCCCAATTTGTTTGTAAATGAGCACATTATTAAGTTACTATATTTGCTCATCTTTGAAATCTGAATCTGATAAACTGTGGAATCTTTAACTGGGTAGTGTATGAACCTGAACATGAAAGAGACTTTGTTTTATATAGGATATGTTCACACTGTTAGGAGAATCGATATTCCAGGTAAGCAGCTGTAACAGGGAAAGTATGATGAGAAAACTGATTCCTCATACTTGACTGCCAAGATTCATGAATAACTGCTAATATGGCACTGTGCCTAATCAGAACATGGTTAGACTCTTTCTCTGTTGGAATCCCAATAGGTCCTAGGTTTCCAACAGTAATATGTTTAGAGTGCTTTCTTCTGGGCAATCCCTGCAGCATTCGTATAACAGATGTCCTCACACTTGATTAAACTTTTTGTTGAAATGCACAAATGCATGTTCTAAAAGGAAGACAATGATGACAACGACTAATACATCAGTGTAGGAAAGAAAGATGGAACACGTAGAGATTTCTGACTGCTAACAAAAGCAAACTGCCTCAAATCTTGGAGAAATCCAGGAAGATTATTTAGGCCAGGATATCGAAATGTGGGTAATAGGAAATAATAAACAATAGCACCAAGGGACAAAGAATTCAATCAACTGAATAAGACAAATGTTGCACAGTACATTTAATAAGCAGTTAATATGCCCCAGTGTTCTTCTCCAAAGGCCGTTGAAGTCAATGAAAAAAGACTTCTTTTCACTTTAATAGGCTTTGTAGTGGAGCAAAATGAATACATCCTTATCTGATCCACAACAGGGGCATTTCTGACAATTGCAGTCTGGGCCACAAAGGTAAACATGGCTAAAATCAGGAAACTGATCTGTTATTTAATCTTCACAGTATAAAAATCTAAAACCTGAATATCATTCCAAAATTAACTGGCTATACAGATAATCCGTTGTGTGATGGTTTCTTAATTGCACATTTAGCCAGTGGGTCCTTCTAAGAAATCATATTGTTCTTAGTCTTGTGCTCTATTAATACACAGTCAACACCCATTGCATTCAGGATCTTGCTTGCATCCCTGTGCAAGTGTATTCCTCTGACATTATAATTGTTATCTCATAAATATCATAATTGCCAATCATTAATTTCTATTTTTTTCTGATATGGAGAGATATTGTCTGAATATACCAACCAGGGAACTGTTCAACTTGCAGGAAAATAGCAGATGTGAGTTTTACATCTACACTAAAAGAGAGGAGGAAGGATTCAAAGAGAAATCCCACATCCAAACACATATTTTGGAGGTACAGTGCAGAATATTAAAAAAATGAATGAGCCCATATAATGTATTCTGATCATCTTTCCATAAAGATTGACAAATCTTACTTGTGAGTCAGCCACAAATAATTTTCAGTGTGCTTACTGAAGCCTGAATATACTGATTTAAAGGAACTGCACTGGAATAATTCCTGCATTATTTTTCCTGCACTTTCACTTCTGACTTGCATTGGTATTAGTATTATATAATGGGACATTAAAAGAACAAAGGGGGCAGTGAGGCACTCAGTTAGAACGTATCACTTCACTAATAGACCTGGATACATCGGAGAATCCCAAACCAACTCTCAAGTTGTAGAATCTCAGGAGAAAAATATGTGATACAAGTTAGTTTTTCCTCTGTTAGTTCAAAGTGCCTCCGTTATTTTGACATTGACAAGCAATTAAACATTGCTGTCTAAAAATATTTGATCATTTACTGCTTTTGATCATCTATCAAGTGTAGGTGATTGTTCCTGGCCTTCTGGATCTTTCTTTTCATCCCTATTCTGGCTTCTAAGAACCCCACTGAATTTAGAATATCCCACCTTTTCAACATGCACTACACTAGTAGTAAACAATGATAAAAATACCACAAAGAAACTCTTTTGTTCCCTGTGGTGCCATTTCCTCTAATTAAATTTTCATCTTTGAAGGTATTTAGGCTTCTCCAGTCCGTCTGGGATGTGTTTGCCCTAAGCTTTGCCTCAGGCCAAATGTATTTTTATTGATACAATGAACAGCATGTTTTCCTCAGTGATTATGGGTATTCCCCACTGGTGGTTTATTTAGGAGATTATTTCACCAGTTTCAAAGTACTTCTTCTAAAGCTTTTTCTGAGAGCAGAGTTGCCCCTATGTTGCCCTCTCTTCTATGAATCAATGTGATTTTAAGTTCCTTTCAAGGAGGGTATTGAACAGGTTATATGTAGACTTGTGAGAGGAGAGGATTAAGCTCCCATCCTGGTCAAAAAATCACTTGGGAAATTTTGCCTTCGTAATATTGTTCTGTGATTTGCACATCAACCTCACTTTAATTTTTGAGGGCTTTCCTCCTGATATGCAAATAAAAGCAACAATAACATATTGTGGAAAAGTGGTAACAGGCTTTATCAAGCCTTGTTTTACTGATTAATGTGATAGTAGTCATCAGACAGTAGAAAGCTGTCTGCAGCTCTGTTGCCTTTCCCCACATTGCCTTCCTCAGCATGGGTTGTAGTAGTATGAATTGCAAAAAGGTCATTTTTGAAGACCTATGCACAGTAATACAGTAAGAGACATAGTTTATTGCTATAAAAAGAGAGAGGCATGGATCACTGCAGAAACTAATAGAGCTATTTTCTCATTTGCATCCAAATAGAGGACAATGGAAAGAATTTCTGCCTATTGGTTATGCATCGTACATGCATTTTTAATTCTTTTGTGCTAACAGAATCTCATCCTGAAGAAGGAAAAAGAAAAAACAAAAATAGATTAAATAAGCTGCTCCACACTTAAGTTACCATGGCCCTGTTATAAATTAGAAAGTCCATATTTTAGTAGAAACTAAGGGTACAGATTCAAGGCAATCTGATTATTCAATAATTAACATTCTGAACCAATTTTTATCATATCGAGAGACCTTGTCAAAGGTAGCAACTTTAATTATCAGGAACTAACATTTTGCATATTACTTCCAATTTTTTTTTTTTAAAATCCCACAACATTACACTGTACATTTTCAATTTGCCATCCAAATAAATACAGAAGGAGTATCCTTGGAGGGATGAAGGAAGATGTGGACCTACGCCTGAAAGTCAACATTGCATGTAAGTCCATTTGTCCCCCACTCTTCCTCCCCCTTCCTTTTTTCATAGTTTCATGACATGCTTTTCTCCAGAGAGGGATTTCTTAAATTAATGTTCCCCTCTCACTTAATGCTGAGTTGAATCATGGCATACTAATTAGGTGCATTTTATCATATGATTGTCCCTTCCTGGTGCACCGCATGCAAGCTCCAATTTACAAGAAAATCAAAATAGCACAGAATCATTTTCCATTTACTATTTGATGTATTGATCAAGACACACTGTGATATTGTGCCTAACTAAAACTAGAAATACAGCCCAACGATAAATAATTGTTTTGAGGGGGCTTTTGGTGCCTGTCAATTTTGTTCAGATTACAGTTACTTCGAGGATCATTTGACTTCCTGTAACATTCTGATAGGTCATCTCCTTGTGCTCTCCTACAGCTGGATGTCACATCTGTGCACATGCTATTTCAAATCACTGCATTCCATGAGGCCACTGGAAGAACATTACTTGATCATGATGTCTTTAGACAGGCCAACTCTAGTTCAGAGTTAATTAATATAGTCTATGTCTGTTCTACACTAGGTAGTAGGTGCTCAACTGTTGAAACCTGTAGATACAGGGTCTTTCATTATTCTTGTTTGCTATAATCAAACCCTTCTCAATTTGGGTGACAGTGTTAGGGGTTTAACAGCAGCAAGAGCACTGTCATGAATTCAGTCATCTAAACACTGCTGTTCTAGTGGGTATCCTGGACTTGTGCATTCCCTTGTGCACTCAACTCTACTAGCAACTTCACAGTGTATATCAGGAAGAAAATGTAGCAGCTTCTGAAGAGGGTAAGCTTAAGGCATCCTTCAATTTAGGTAGTGTTAAATGGGAGGTCAAGATTCTTTGCATGAGGGAATCATGACCATGCTGCACAGGCATATTCAGCAGAGGAATAGGAAAATGCCAGTGATGTTGATTACACAGTGAATGAGTTTGCACCCTACTTAGGCATAACTAGCTTCCTCCAAATGTTGTCTCATATACTAATCTTGGCTTTATTTTTCTCAGCACGGGCTCTAAAGAAAGAGTATGAGGTCAAGAGTAGCACTGAGGCATATGAGATTCATGGAATAAATATATATTTTCCCAAGCAAACTACTCTTAAGTTGACATTTGCCCTCTTGTTTTTTTGGCTTGAATGCACCAAGTTGTGTCTTTGTAGTATTTGTATGCAATTGATTCAATGCATAATACTTGAGTAGGAAGTTAAGTGCATTCACCAGGATACTTGCTAATATGCCAAACTCCTTGGGTATGTCTACACTTGAACGTTAGGTTAACTTAACAAGGCTTAAGTCCATCTACAGAACGCCACATCCACACTGGGCACTTATTAAGTAGACTTAAACACTTCCTTAAGTCAACTTAATAACACCACCTCTGAAGGTCGATTTAAGGCTTAAGTCAACCTTATTAAGTTGACTTAAAGCCATTGTGGAAAGGTATGTCTAAACTAGAGGCTCCATTAAGTCAACTTAACAAAGTCAACTTAGGTCGACTTAACTGAGTGTCTACACTTAAAGTTGACTTAACAAGGTTAATTTTAAGTCGACTTAAAGTTTACCTTGTTAAGTCAACTTAACAAAGCCTGTAGTGTAGACATAGCCATGATGCTGTAAAGTGATGTACAGATCATCTGTTTTGTGTCTGTGAAGATTGGTTGGCTATTTGTGTAGTGGTTGAAAAATGTCATTGCTAAGACACTCCTTTGTGGGAAGCTCTTTTTCTGTCATTGCCATCAGCTCCATTTGTCACAAAAGTTCACAAAGAATCTTCTATTCTCCAAGATCTGTATTAGCTTTGGGAAAGGTGATTCTTCATTATCATTAGTACCTTGGCTAGGAGATCACAATGATTAACTGTATTGTAGGTGGCTGACAGCACCAAAAAAAAAAAAAGTTAAAAAAATTGACAATCATAATAAAAACATAATCATAATCAACATCATAATTCAATCATATAATAAAGTTATCAAATTTGATAAGGAGATTTGAAATTTGAAATCAAATTTGAAATCAAATGATCATATGATAATCAATCATAATAACAATATCAAACAAAAACAGTAAAACAAAACCCATAATCAGTCCCCTTTCATAACCTTCTTTCATATCTTGTGTCAAATTCAGAAAATGTGCAATGCATGACAGACCAAAGTGAAAGCCAGCATGTTTATTGATGAGAAATGGTTCAATATTTGGTTAATGGAATATAATAGTAGTTGCTTAAACCATTTTAAAATATCATGCACAAGTGAAATAAATAAAAAGTTTTGTTTAGTCTGATGGCTCCTTGCAAGGCTATAAAGGAAACACTATTATGGCTTGTTGCTAGGTTCCCGAATTGGATGAGACAAATATTGATCATATTCAGGAGCCACTTTCCATGCATGTAGACTGAAAGTTTTATCTGCTCAGATCAGATGTCATCCAGATCTGCTGATTCCCCTGTTTTCTCAGCTCTGATGCCAGTATCCAATTCCTCCATGGAGAGGAATGCTGTAAGATCTAGATTTCTGGATCTATCCAGTATTTGCCAAAGTGATGATCAGTTGGAAGCAGTCCACTTTACTTCCCATTGAGTAGCATTTGATGGGCAATCTGATTCTGGTAGCTGAAACTAACAAAGATACTTCTGAGAACTCTGGAGATAAGATATTCTTGGTGAATAGTCCTAGGCTGGGCTACTAGAACCCTTTGTTGGGTTCTTACAGAGGGTAATTGTGGTTCTTTCTAAGAGCCTGCCACAGTAAAAATGTATCAACCTTCAGTACATTTTGTATGGGCCATATTTTTAGTGACATTAGGTATGGGTGAGTACCTTAGCAAGGGGCTATAAAACCTTCAGGGCTGGGTAGTGTTGCTGCGTTTGAGAGAAATATTGTTTCTAGAGCAACTATCCCCACCTTCTTCAACTTCTCAGAAGCTTCTCCGTGGTGCTCATCCTTCTCCCTAGACTTACAAAGAAAACCAGGATGAATGTTGACTGAAACGGCATTCCTTTAGGCTTTTCCTCACTCTGCACTATAAAATCCCCCTCTGTAGATAGATTCCATCTGAGGAGACCTATAAGAGTTGCACTCACAGGGAATCAGAGAATTGTAATAAGCAGAGAGCAGTCCATATAGAGGAGAAAGGCCAGTACAGAGCTTCCACGGGACTCTGGGAACCTCAGATTATGGGGATTGAACCTTCTCATATCAAATGAAAAAATACTGTTTGAAAAACAAATCATGTAGCTTTCAAAGTTTTGTAATTTCTGTCCTTAGCTTTGTAAGTATTTAACACCGGGATACACAAAAACAAGTGTTTTCTTTGCTAGCTGCACAGTTGGTGTAGTAGTCTCATCTTAGATATAATTAAGTTGGATAGTTGGATGGGAATTCTAGGAATTCTCTCTCCATATGAAGGAGAGAGAATTCCTATCCAAACATCAGTTTTGCATCAGAAGCATAACACATGGACAAACTCTGCCTTGCTGATGACAATTTTCCATTGCTTTGCACCTTGCATTGCTATTTATACTTGTGCAAAGAGAGTGGAAGGTTGGTGTAAAACACTAATTAAAATGCTAAGAATATTCACGCTCACTTTCCATAGGTGTAATTGAAAGTGAAGAATCAACCCAATATTGTTTTGGTTTAAGGTCGCAGCCTTTGTTTGTAGGATATAATGGGCCACATTCAGATCTCTGTTACACCAATATATACCCAGTATTCATCCTTGGAGTTCAGTTGAGTTACTCTGGACTTACACCAATCTAATATCAGAATCTGTCCCAGTAAGTTGAGGTTACTGTCCCTGTAACAGCAAAATTCTTTAAATAATCTATTTCTGTCCCATTAGAGAGTATGATTTCCTGGGAGTATGAGACATTTAATTTAGTACATGGAGGCTGAGGACAAAGGAAGTTTTCGTTCCTGAAAGAGTCATCTTGTTAGCTTTGATACATTTCCCGAGGAGTTGAGATTCCGTCACATCTGGGTTCTTGAGATGACCTGATTCCATCTGCTGTCCTCAAGGCTTTTTTGAAACTTTACTTCACTGTTCCTGAGTAAACTGTTTTTATCTGTGAAATGTCAAGATATTCAAGAGGCAATGAAATGATGTTACAGGTATGCACATTTCCTATTCCCCCACAGCCTTTTCCCAGAGTTTTGTCCCCTTCAATAAGCAATGCCAAGAAATTCAAACTGAGCAAATAAAATGCATTTAAATTGCATTAACATGTTGTTTGTTTCTAACAGCAAGTTTAATTAAAGTGTGGTTTTACTATAAAATGCTCACAGATTGAGAAGGTAGTGTTTTGCACACACTTTGCAATATATGAGGTAATGGAGATTTCCTTTGTCCAAGGAAATTAGCAGAAAGTAAGACAGGAATTTTTGGGGGGTCAGCTGGTAAACAGACATATCACAGTTCCAAGGTTAGGTACACCAATCATCTTGTATATTTAGGGGTGTGATGGGGCGTATCGGTCCTGCACCAGTGAGGAAGGGGTTAAAGAAACCTTCCAGGCTGAAGATGCCCATCCCTCCCTCCCCCCCCCCCAATCTGCTGGGCATGCTCATGGTATAAAAACGAGCCACCCAGCTCAGTCAGGGGTGGATAGCTGACCTGGGAGGAAGGGAGCACGCTGCTGGTGCTCTCCAGGCCAGCACTCATCTGTTCAGCAGAGACTCAAGCCACTGGACCTCACTACCCAGAAGCAGGGGAGCTGCAACAGAGACTCAGGCTGCTAGGCCTAACTACCTTGAAGCAGGGGAGCTACAACTGAGACTCAGTCCACTAGGCCTCACTACCCCACAGCAGGGGAGCTTCAACAGAGATTCAAGCTACTAGGCCATACTCCCCCTGAGCAGGAGAGCACCATGAAGGACTCAGGCCTTTTAGGCCATACTACCCCATGAAAGGGGAGCTTTGTCAAGGACTCCAACCACTGGGCTACACGACCTGGAGTAAGGGGAGGGGTGCTTCTACAGAGATTAGAACCAATAGGTCACCCTACCTGATGTTCTGTCAGTGAGAGAGACAAACTTTCTAACTAAATCAGGTTTGGGAAAGATGCTGACAGTGTCTCAGCTTTTCAAGACCTTAAGAAGACTTCTGTGTAGTTTGAAAGGTTGCCTCTCACCAACAGCAGTAGATCTAATAAAATATATGACCTCACCCACCTCATCTCTTTAATATCCTGGGACCAACACAGCTACAATAACAGTCTAAAAGAGACAGCCAGTTGAAACAGCAGTATACAGGTAGATTTTTGCTACCAGTTTAATTGAATTTTACTGAATATCAGTTGTCATATTAGTGTTAACAATACATCGGTTCACCTCCTAAATAATATAAATATTCTGGGGCTTAAAATTCTACCCTTAGAACTCAGCCTCTGTTTTAGAGCTCTGGGGAGTTTTTACAGGTGAGAATTCAGAGAAGAAACAGTATGAACACCTTTCAGCTGGTAAAAATCAGAAAATTTGATCTAGAAGTCATTGCCGGTAAAAGTGCAATACATCCCCTTGCTGCCTGTATGCCAGCCATTTCTTATAGCACTGAAGCTTTAAGACAAAATATTTTCTCAGATTGAAGACAATGACCACCCACAAGAGACTCGTGCAAAAATTAAGGCAAGTGTTACAGGAATCAGAAAAATTCTTGTAATAGTATTTCACTGCATTGGATATTGGACAGTGTTTGAAGAGGGACACTGATTGGATGTTTCAGAAAAGCCTTCAGGACAGCAGGTGGAATTCAGGTCAGATAAAGAAGCTAGATGTGATAGCATTTCATCTCTTCTGGAAACTTGTCAAAAACAAGAAGACAAAGGTCTTTCTTACCAGCTCAACACAGTTCAGGTAGAACTGCACCTGGCACTAGCTGCAGACAACAGCTGTTTTACCAGCATTCATAATCTGAACTGGTGGCTTCCTGGCAGTACCTGTGAGCCCTGAATGCAAAAAGCATCTGTTTCACATTTATTCATTTACTCAGATGGCATTATCTACATTACTTGCTACCTTTGGACACAAGACTCTCATTTATAATTCATAGTACACAGATGCTTACAGAGAGTAGAAGTGTTGGCTACATTACCTGTCACTCTTAGTAAATTTTGTATTCACGGTGGGTAAATATACAAGTATAAAGCTGCCATGTTGTGCATGGCTATCTATAATGCATTAGCAAACAGTTGTTTGATCATTTTTACTGTCGTTTTTTTGTGGTTGCAATGGTGTTAGAATGAAAAATGAAACAAACTCTCTCTCTCTTTTAATTTTTTCAGGAGATGAAGGTGATTTTGTCTGCTATTGTTTCCTTTGCCTTTCTTCCTTTTGTATGATTATCATTCAGTACTCAGTCAGCTATTCAATATGTTCTCCAGTGCATCTGGTTTCAAGAGAAGGTGTTTCCTGTTCTTTGCTTTTGTAGGCTCATAAATCCAGCCAGCCGAGAATATTAAAAGGGGAAAATATTCAGGCAGGACTAAAGTATATCAGCAAAAGAAACTGAATGTAACTGGGGAAACATTTACCCAAGATTACATATTAAGCAATTTGTTCTTTAGTACTTAAAGAATAGAGAGAGAGAATATATTAACTGTACTTACCAAGAGCCCACTGCATTCATCAAATGGTGTTTAAAATGGCTGCTTTTGAAGTAGGACAGCATTTTATATATCTTGTACTTTTTTAAAAAAGCCATTTTTGGTGCGGTAAATATGAAAGAAAGTCACTGTCCTTGGCATGAGATCTCACTCATTTTTTCAGGTGAGTTACTTTGCCAGCGATTCTTGACTTAAGAACCTATTAAAATGAAAATGTACCCATTCCATTGCAGGGAATGTTGCTTAAAGACATAGATACCTTGCATGCTTGGCAGCCTGGAAAGCCTGCAGAGTTTATAATGGAAATTCAACCATATTAAAGAATTAGCACAGACATAAATAGTAAATAACATTTTGTACCTAAAGCACATTTTGTGTATTCCTCATCAGAGCATGTAGTCCTTATGACTACATGCTAAAAAGCAAAAGGTTGATTTATACCTCTTGATATTTGTTCTTATTTCTCTCTCTTGCTGGACATTGCATGCCAAATAAACCCTAAGGTTCATTCCACTTTTTCTCCCTCCAGATATACTGCATATCATTATCCACTCCTCCTTTTCTTTTTTTTTCTTTTTTTGCTGAGTAGATCCTATCACTAAACTCTATCTGTGTCAGCAGCCAAACTTGCAGCTTAGACTGTTTATCAATGCCTGAGAAAGAGGGCTATATTTGATAGAAGTATTTGGATCTTCTGACTACTCACCAGACAAGCCTAGGAGTGGGACATTGATTTCACTGCAAGCAAATAATCCACCCAAACTAATTTAATTGACTTTCTATTTCCCTAGGGAAGCTTCTTTCATATAAGTTCCTTGACAACTAATACATAGCAGCAAAACAATCCATGTCATCTCCCCACTAAACTTCATAACAGATTCCACTCTTCCTTACTGTTCTCTGTTTGTACTAGACAGCTAAAAAATAATCTATTATTGTTTCATGTGATCTGAATGTGAGTTTGTTTAATTACCTCTCATCTCTGTGTTGCAGGCTATTCAAAACCATGATAACCCAGAAAGAGGAATAGTGAGATTGTACCTCAGCCAGGCACAAGCTTTCCTGTTGCTGTCCATTATTCATGGAGTGATTTGTTTGCTCTGTTCATTAGGATGGAGCAGATTGTCCTGTGGTCTTCCTGCCCACCACTCAGTATACCAGACTGGCTGAGTAGGCCAGTGTTGCGGTGGCACAGGGATATAATCCCATCTCTTCCTCACCACTTTTTGGTTACTTGTTTACTCAGAGGAAGTTAGAGCAAGTAGCAAAAGCATAGGAACTGCTTTTGTGAGTAGTGCTTGCAAAGACATGCGGGAGGGTGGGGAGAGGGAAGTTTCTTGAGTGCTCAGTAACTAGAGGTTTTATTAAATGGGGCTCTCTGTATTAAATTGTGCTATCATCTTAATAATGTATGTAAATATATTCAAATTCCTAGGAATTACACCCTCACTGCCCAACAGTTGTTTCATTTACGTCTACTATATTTGGGAAGTTTGTATCAGTGTTACTGAAACATATTCATAGGGTGCTTGCAACATGTAACAGGACTTACTGCCAGAATGCTAACATTAACACAGAAGATATTTGCCCTTCATGAAATTCATTAGCAATGAATGTCTTCTGAACACACAAAGATTTCAATAGCAGAACTGTAATAGCATGAAGCCTGTGAATCTTCATAGATTACTGCAATCTCTAGATAAACATCATATAAAATACCGTTACTACAAAGCTTCATACATTTTCATAGAACACCCACTTTACAGTTTTCAAACCAAATAAAATAACTTCACTGCCTGGCTGTTTTAAGGCCAGTTTGGTATAAGAATTCGTTATCTTGGCTGATAACTGTGCTGAAGCCCATAATAAGAATTCCCTTCACTTGCTCTAACAAGCAAATTCCCTGTTTCCCAAGAACACTCTTATAGAAAGGGAGTGCTGTATGTGTATCTGACTTGAAAGGAAAGCCTATCTGCTCTACTATTTTATCCTTTTATTGTCCTTATTTGCAATTCAGCTCACATCCAGCTCCACGAAGCAATTCTGCTTTGGAAGTGCTGCAGCTGGTTTCCTCCAGTGCTCCCCTTATTCATAGCAAAGGAGGCAACCGTGGGCTCACACAAGATTGGTCTAAATGGGAAATGGATACTGGATCCTCACTCCCTACAAAAGAGCTGAACTGAGTTGGCTTGGCTCCAAGGAGAAAAAAAACTTGAGTGGAAAAGAGTAGCTGTCAATGGGATAGTTACTCTGCTGAATTTCAGGCTATTTGGGTCTCTGCCATTCTAAGCACATCACAAGAAGTCTGAGGTAACTCGGTTTACCTCCCACCATCTGTTTTTGAATAGACAGATAAATATTGGAAAAATAGAAGTTGGGGGCTCTTTTTCCCTAGACATTTATGAACTCATAAATACATAAATGTTTGTGTTTGCATCAGTAGGAATTTGTGCTTTATACTGTAGTTACCCACCACAGAAGGGACTGAAAACTGGTTCTGCAAATAAATAAAAAAGTGGAATCACCGGCATGAATCCATGTTTTACAGTTAAAGAAAAATATTGGATTTAATTAGTGATTCTATCAAACGCTGCTCAGTGATTGGAACTTACTTTCATAGCATCTCACTTCACAAGTCTCTTTATTGAATCTCCTGTATCTAAATTGGCTGTGGAATAAATCTCAGTACAATTAATATTTCTCATATATCTTGCTGTTTACCATTTTATTTAAATAAATATATAAATAAATAAAATCCTGAAAAATATCAGTTCTAGTGGTCATTCAGGTAGCTAAAAATGCAGAGTGCTATAAAACTTTGTCATTAACAAATTATATTGATAGCATCCAGTATGTTTTTTTATATTTTTTTTATGATACAAGAATTATGACACATTCATGTTGTCATTTCCAGGAGAGGAGTTAATATTACTGAAAAATAACATTGATTGGCCACAGGAACTACTCAGCCACATCTTCCAATCTGCTGCAGCCCAAAGGTGAGACAGAACAGATGAGAAAGCCTCTAAAGGAGGGACACAAAATGTATCCATGGAGGGCTGCAGGATTGTTTCTTTTAGTGTGTATAACTGTCCATGAATTTATGTTCTTGATATTTCATTTCTGAAGTAAATAATTTTCAACAATAAAAGTGAAAGGAAATAAAATTTGGGTGGAATGCAAGGAACTCTGGGACTAAAATGGGGGATACCTGAGAAATATGTCCACATGTGGTGTCCTCTTTATGTGGTAGTAAAATATTTGGGAAGTGGTAGAAGACAGGTTCAAGTGATCGAATGGTTAAGAGGTGTGAGAAAGAATTTCATGTTAGAATGACTGGCACTTTCAGTATTTGGTTAAAAGACTAGAACATGTTTATCTGTTTAGAAGAGAGCAAAGAGAATAAAAACAATAGTTTTGTTCAAAAGACGAGTTAAAACTCTCATTTACAGTGCCTCCTTTTCTGCATCCCAGTATGGCATTTCAGTAAAGATGTTTTTTTATCAGATCCTTTCCTAGTCTAATACATTTTAAATTGTAATAACATTTTCAGTTTGAAGATATTAAGGTTCAATATGCTGTGATAAGGCTTACTGTATTAATATCTTCAAAGCATCTGACGAAGTGGGATTTTCTCCCATGAAAGCTCATGCGATAAATAAATCTGTTAGTCTTTAAAAGTGCCACAGGACTCTGTTTGTTATAGTAATAAAGCCATCAAGGATGAAATATTGGGTCATATCCTTTGTGCCTTATTTATGTCATTTGTTCCATTAAAGTCAAAAGGACGATGCCCAGGAGCCACATAAGTAAGAGTCATCATTTTGTATATTATTTGAGAATGCTATAAATATTAATTGGCTTTTTATTTTTTGTTTGTTTGTTTATTTGTTTATTCAGTGTATATAAAAGTCCTAGAACACACACAATTTAATGTGTATAATGAAAGAAAAGAGTCATATTTATAAATAAAAAGTATGAATCAAAATAATATGATCAAGTGTAGTTACCATGAAAAGAAATATTTTAAAAATGCCTAAGTCTCCTCATCCCAGATGCTGCAATTAGACAGACCAGACACTAGAAATGTAGTTAAACTGGGCTGTAACTTCATTAAGCAGTACATCTGGAAATTATCCAGCAACAACTTACTCAGTCCAGGGTAACCTTCCCTATGGAATCTGAAACACCTAATGGAGAGGTTTCCTAAGTCACCTTCATCTGCAACTTATCAGGGAACCAGACTCCCTGTTGATTAACTGTGCTGGGCATATTACAAAAAAATGACCTATGCACTGAGCCTAACCTACGCACTGAGTCCCTGGCTTGCTGAGCCAAACGTTAAAAAAACAAAAAAACAAAAACAAAAAACCACTTCATCCATCCAGGCCAATCTGTCAGTGAAGGAAAATGTCCATCTCATGCCCCTAAATGCAAATAGTGTAATGTCCACAGGTTGGCCCCCAAACTCAAGGAAGAAACGGGGAAGTTCATATCTGATGCAGAATGAAACCCCGATCAAGGCAAATAAGCTTTCCTTGAGTGTTCAGGAACAATAGGCTTATACTGCACACTTCAGTCCAACCAAACAGCAAAGGAACCCCCTGCAACATACATACACTTAACACAAGTCTATCCTACAAAATTAAGTCGATCTATGTTATGTTCATAGGTGATGTGTGTGTCTTTTCTTTGGCAAGGCTACGAAGTGCTGGAAGCTCCCTAGAAATGGTGCCTGGACCATGGCCCCATCTATTAGAGGCCCTGATCTGCTTGAGCTTCACAGTGACCACCTCTTCCTCTTGTAGCATGGAAGGCAGCACAGCTCATTTGGTTCCTGCCACTAAAGTGCGTCACCTTCCCAGGTCAGCACCGAGGGGCTTTGGGTATAGGCAGGTAGCCTCCAGCACTCCAGGCTGGTATAAATGTAGTGGACTAGCTCACCTCCAAAGGGAGGTATCTTTTGCAATGTCCAGCATTTGTCTCCTGAATGGCCAGCCTTTTTTATTTGGGGGAAATTTAGATTAACCAAGCCTCTTATATGCATTGGTCATGGTAAAGTCAACATGCATCCACCACAGTAACTGAATCAATTTTACGTGTCCACACTATGCTACTTGTGTTGACAGTGCACATCCTCGCCAGGAGCACTTGCACCAGTTTAACTGCCACAATGAGGCATTGTGGGATGGTTTCTAAAAGGCAGGAACAATTGATGCAAGCAATGCAGTGTCTACTCTGACACTGCTATGCCTCTTGAGGTGGAATTATTATGTCAATGTACTAGGGACAATCGCAGAGTTAGGTCAACGTAAGCTGACTTATGTTGCCCTAACTCTGTAGTGTAGACCAAGCCTGAAACCCATGAAGCGGCTGACTGTCCATCAAGGGAAAATGAAATCCTTGCTGGCCCAGAGAAAACATGTAACCTCCTTTCTTAGACTGCCCTTAATGGCTGGGTTAGGGATGTACATGGTATATAAAACATCTCAAATTCAGCAAGGTACTTAAAGTACTTAGTATTTACCTAATTTTAAACATGTAAGAAGCTTTAATGACTTCAGTAAGACTACTTTTGTGTTTTAAAACGACGTGTGCTTCAGCACCTGGGTGAATCAGGGCAGCTTGTTCTTTAACAGTTTCAGAAAATGAAGACACAGCAATCCCTAACCCAGCCTCTTAGAGCCGTCTAATACAGATATATGAAAGGTGGGATCCTCCAGCCTAATAACAAGAATGGCTTCCAGGATGCAATAACTCACTGGCCTGTAGAATGCCCAGCCAGCCTTCACTTTTTTTTCACATTGTGTTTGTACTCATTCACATGGCTCCCTTTTGGCAGGCCTCTCCAAAGTATCCACCTATCACAGCAAAAACAGCGAGGGTCCTGTGGCACCTTAAAAACTAACACATTTATTTGGGAATAACCTTTTGTGGTCTGCAACCCACTTTGTCAGATGCATGAAGTGAAAACTATAGTTAGGGGGTATATATACATACACATGCAAGGGTGAGAAACATTACAATAGGGAGGGCAAGTGCTAACAAAATCAGTGCAATTAGGGAAGGTGAAGCCCATTCCCAAGTAGTTAATTAGAAGGTGAGAATGTAGATAACCATATGTAAACTGAACACAAACAGACTGGGTCTGAATAGAGACTTGGAATGGCTATCTCAAAAAGTGATTGTCCCTGTTCATACATTCTCACCTGCTAACCAACTGCGGTAAATGGTCCTCATCTTCCCTAACTGAATTTGCTTTGTTAGCACTTATTCTCCCCATTGTAATGTTTCTTACCCTTGAATGTGTATACATATACTTCCGAACTGTAGTTTCCACTTCATGCATTTGACGAAGTGGGTTGCACCCCACGAAAGCTTATGTCTGAAGAAATTTGTTAGTCTTTACGGTGCCACAGAACTCTGACTGTTTTTGCTGTATACAGACTAACACGGCTACCCCTCTGGAACTTGCCACCTATTACACTACTAATGGGCCTCTGGCACCAACTTGCTGCTTCCCTTCCCAGCTCTGACTCTTAAGTATCTGAATCATTTTTTAACAATATGATTTAAACTACTATGCCATTTAGGCACTTTTGAAAATTTTAACCTTTGTGGGTAGTGGCCTAGATTATAATATTCTCTTAATTCAAACTTTATTTAAACCTTTCCTCAGAATATGAGCTGGTTTAAAATTCTGTATCTTTTCCCCCCACCCAAGAATGCCAATTCATCATAATTGAAACATTCCATAGAGACCATTCAATTTTGAAGAATTTCTGTTTGAAAGCAGGAAGGGCTCCAGCTTGTCAGGCAGATTTTCCTCAGAAATCTGCCTGGTTTCCTGCCAGCCCCCCCCCCCCCCCATGGTTCCTCAGCCCCCCAGACTTCCAGACTACTAGATTCTCTGCAATTTATCTGGTAGGTTAATGGGGAGCCTGGAAGCTGCAGAGCCCCAAGTCTGAAGCTTTGGGGATCCCAGGTTTCCCTTAGCTTGTCTGGTAGTCTAGAGGGGAGCTGTAAATCTGGAAAGCTGGAAGCACCACTTTGAAGCTCCCAGGCTTATGACTCCTCAGCAACTAGGGTTTCCATGCTCCATTGCTCCAACTTCTCCACTAAGTGATTGTTTTGGGATTGTTCAGGAATTTCCCTTTTGCAGAGGATTCCATTCCAAACTGGAATGAAACTAAATTTTCAAATATTGCCATCCTCTATAAAATGGAGTATAAAATTTCTCCACACAGAAATATATATAGGTACCCAGAAATACATATGGGTCTCTTTACATTTTGGAAATAGCAGGCACACATAATGCTCTGAGATCAAGAGATAGAGACATGACAAGGAGACAAGTCAAACTCGGTTCAGTTATATCCTTGAGTCTCCAGCACTTAAGTGACTCAAAATCAAACAGGGAAAGAAATGTGTGTGTGTGTATGTGTATCAGTAAGTTTTAGTATACATCAACATTTTTAAGGGACCATCAACTGTTCTTACATTTTAGACAGCAGAAAACTTTTCAGTCTTCAAAGAGAATAAGAAAAGATAAAGAAAAAATATGACTCCAAATAAGAAAATTTCTATATTAAAAAGAGAGAAAGTGTGAGAGAAATAAAACCAAGAATAATTACACAGTATGATAAGGAGATTTTGAAATCCCATGCTTATTACTTATAGATGGTATTTGCCATTTCCATATCATATTATGTTGACAAATGCAAAGATAAGGAAATAGCTTATAATCAGGACACGAGATTGTCATCTGCTTTTATGGAATGAAAAAAAAAAATGAGACAGGATATATTTCTCAAGGAACTAAGAGCTGTACTGTTGTTACTGACTCTTAATATAATATAAAATGAAAGCCTGCCCTGACCCATGGCAACAGCAATTTTCAGACAGCATTGCTACTGTACTAACATGGAAATCAACTTCATCAGTTTTAAATGGGTGGAGAACCTGAACAATTTCTGGCTAATGACATAGCTCAGTGAACTTGAACCCAGACTCTTTCTTAAGAACATGGCTTTGGAGAACGGTCTTCTCAGCTGGTGGCACAACATTAAAGCATTTCAACAATGCATGTATAGTTTGCCAAATCTAAAGAGAGATGATTCATGAGAGATGATTCAATGGATGTGTGTATGTAAAGGGGTGAGCCACCACTGTTGAGGAACCATTTACTCCATGCTCAGTGTAGTAGGCTAAACCATATTCAGAGTCCTTAAATTCTTTGGTAGCGCTGTGGTTCACCCATCCTTTCCCTGGCCCTTTCCACACTTACCTTTATTTAACAGTAAAGTATAGTAGTTTTCCCAACAGCTAACATTTTTTTAAAATTATTATTGATTATATTTATAATGATTATAGTTGTGCAATTTTGATTTTTTAAATGCTCTGTTTTAAACTTTCAGTGGAAGATTTGCCTGTGTAAGGCTGTGACATGCTGTGCTCCACATTCACCCTTGTAATAGGATCTGTATATCTTTCCTGTTCATCCTTACAATGTAAGTGTGTATGGCCTAATGCAAAGCATATTATGCATGGTGGTTTTGGAATGCTCTGGCATGCTCTACATTATTGTTATGGTAGTATGTTTCCTTTAACATCGTACATGTGTACAGATATGCAACTCTGCTTGATCATGCTCCTAAAGGTTTCTCACACGGAGACAGACAAACAGATCTGTGTTCACACACCCTGCAGAAGCATGCATAAAAGAACAATGCAGCTTAAGAATTACAGGAAAGATCATGACACAAAGAATCACCTGACCATGGGAGGGACTCATGGGGGTTTGGAAAGACAAAGACACTTAGAAGGGGATGAGGCTCTTTCCATGGATTCCATCTGTCAACAAACTTCAAGAACTGAAAACCTACTCACTGGGAAAGGGGAGGAGGGAGAAGCAGATTCTGGATAAAAACCATAAGTGG
Organism: Pelusios castaneus; assembly: GCA_007922175.1. NCBI lineage: Eukaryota > Metazoa > Chordata > Testudines > Pelomedusidae > Pelusios > Pelusios castaneus. The sequence continues at coordinate 19,796,216 of ML685791.1, forward strand.
CTAAGCCAATAAGTAGGCTGAAACAATGATCTTAGTTTAAAATGTGACTTTTATTTGATTGTGATATCTCTTTGAGTGAATTATTATCTGATTTTATATTGATCTGACTTATATTCACTTAAAATAATATTGTAATTAATAAACTTGTTTGTTTTATCTGAAGAAGTGCATGCAGAGCGAGAGTATGTAAAGCTTCAATGCATATCAATTTCTTTGTTACATTGACAGGCAGGGGTTAATGAGCTTCTAAGGCCCAGTGGGGGCACGCTAAGCCTTGCAAGATGAAAGTTTCTAGGGTTCCATCTGGAACGGGGAGTGTTTGCTGGGGGACTACCACATGAGTGGCTAGTGAGATTGCTCTTCCACTGGATGAGAGTCCAATTACACCCTGGAGGTGAGCTCACTCAAGAGTGGGGGTTCACAAACCATGGTGAGGTAAGTCAGGTCTTGGAGTGAAGAACTGAGGTGCCCAGCTGCACACCAGTTCAGATTGCAGGAAATGAATGTCACAAAGGCATGCAAGATCATCTTATTAGATGGGTAGTTTCATGCCAATTACATTTAGAATCTGTTAAGCGTTGAGGTGTAAAAATAAAGAATATAAACGAGTTCCAAAAAAAAGACCTGAGCAATAGATATACAGACACATTCACTATTTAGGCACACACCACCTTTTAATATAACCCTTAGTCAGTGTTTTACCTTGCTATCAATGTGTAAATCTGCCCTTGTTGGGAATGATTACCAATTAGGGAACAGGAAACATATGCTCCAAATCACACTTCACTTTACTGGAAATGTTTGAACACTGACAGCAAATACTAATGTATCTACAAATGTGTGCATATGTCTTCTCAAATCTCCTAGGACATTAATTACCGGTGCTTCGAGTTATTTTAGCAATAAAAAGACATTGAATTATCTATGGATTTGAACCATCTGGGAACTGGTCTACTTAATTCTCTAAACTTTGAGATCACATACAGAACTGTGCAAGGTGTGATGCATGTGATACGTTAAGGACTGTGAATGAAATGACATGTTATAGAAAGACAAAAAATAAGTTTATTAAAGAAAAAGACAAAGCAGTACACTATCACAGAGGAACCCTTTACCAAAGCAATGATATGTTGCCCCTAGGAAACATAATAAGATAGCTGACTGAAGCTCCACTCTAAACAAACTCCCTGAACAGAAGTACCCAGTTATAGGTAGACTACAGGCTTAAGGATCTGTCACCATGCAGATCTTTCTCCCAGACAGATCAACTCTAGATGCCTACCCTTTATAATGACCTCAGGTGACTATATCAGCTCTAGGGCTATGTCTACACTTGTTAATTTAAGTCGACTTTAACTAAGTCGACTTAGTGTGTCTACACTTAAAATTAAAGTCGACTTAAAGGGGAACTTACAAAGTCGACCTAGAGCATCCACACTGGATGCTCTAGGTTGACTTTGTGGGGCTAGGGGGACCTGGGGAAGGTCCATGGTGGTGGGGGGGCACCCCTTGTGTGAAATGGGGCAAAGGGGGACAGGGACCCTGGCAGGGCATGTGGGCAGGGTGTGACGCTGTCTGGATTTAGGGAAGCATTTATGATATTATTTTCTATGGATATTTCATAAATGCTATAATTCATAGGAACTGTGGCATGTTTGGTATCAATAGAAAGGTAGTAATTTGCTGGGAATGATTATATAGTTTATGTCTAGGAATTGTATTTATATTAGAAGTTAGCTAGTTAGGAATTTGGTGTTATATATATACTTTAACTTATGTCATTCTGGAGAAACGCCCTAGATAGGAGGCTGTCAACAACCATTGTGTCCTTAATGGCTCATCAGGTTTCTCCCTTTGGCCCATTGTAGGTAGGAGCTTCCTTAACATTAAGGAGACAATGGTTGTAAATCAATATCATAAATGCTTCCCTAAATCCAGACAGCGTCACACAGGGCTCTGCCCTGCCCTTTGGGGGGGTATGCAAGGCTCCCCCTGTGCCCTCCCCCAGCAGGGAGGGCATTGGTGTAGTCCTGGGGTAGCCCTAAGTCGACTTAGGACTACCCCACATCTACACTGGCATAATTCGACTTTAAAAAGTCGAATTAAGCCTTAGGTCTAGTTGAAAGGAGGTTTAATAAAGTTGACTTAATTTTAATTAAGTCAACTTTATTTTTCTTAAGTCGACTTAAGCAAGCTGCTTAAGTCAACTTAAGGAAACTGTAGTGTAGACACAGAGTAAATTAAGTTGACTTAAGCAAGCTTAAGTTGACTTAATTTACAAGTGTAGATGCAGCCTAGGGTTGGGGGAGTCTGCTTGGAGCAGCCTTGGAGGGAGGATTGCTGTCCCCAATTCTCCTCAGCTCCACACACACCCCAAAATTCCAACACATGGCCTCTAGTTTGTGCCCAAAGTTGTAACACTCAGTAGTGAAAGAGATATTCAAACAATTATAAATATCCTAGTAAATATAAAGAGACAAAATAGGTAAGGTCATCTTTTATTGGACCAGCTTCTGTTGATGGAAGTTACAAGCTTTTGAACTACACAGAACACTTCTTCAGATTTAAGGAAGGAACCAGAGTGTCAAAACTAAATACAGGTTGGGACAGATTGTTAAGCAGAAAAAATAATGCATATTGTAGACAGTCTCTTGAAGTGGGCAACTGTGGGTTAGACGTTTATTCATAAAAGGTTTGAAGAAAGCATTTGAGGTTGGCAGGCAATATAATGTGCTACAAATTGTTGTAATAAGCCATAAAACCTGTGTGCCTGTTTTTGATGTCTCAATTATGGATTTAAGTTCCCAGGCTTACCTTTTAAAATTGTTATTCAGATACCCTTTGATGACAAGCATTGAAAGATTAGATATAGAATGATCACTTAGTGAAAAGCATTGCCCCTGGGTGACATGGTGTTTTTGTCTTTAGCCTTTTTTCTGTGTAATTCCCTTTTAGAATACAGTAGGTGTCTTGTTTCACCTTCATAATTGTTATTGGAGCATTTGATACACTAGAGATAGTACCCCACCTGTTGTGATGAGCATGTGTACTATACATGAATTTTGAGAGGTGGATTGTGCGGGGTATTGACCACCATAGAAATGAAGATATGTCTGCAGGTTTTACTCAGTTCTGGCAGGGTCTGATGCCACTTTGAGTTCATGTGTGCTAGTCTGTGAGGAGCTTGTTCTGAAGATACGATTGGAAAGATTTTAGGCTTGTTTGAAGGCCAAAGGAGCAGGGTTGGGAAGGATTTCTTTTAGGATATAATCCCTATTAAACAATTGCAACTCATATTTGATGATATCTCATATGGGTTCCAGAGTAGGGTGGTAGGTGACAATTAGGTGTTGTTTTTTCTATATTGAAGCAGGTTCTTCTGGGCTATTTGGGTGGCCCTTTTCAGAATGGAATCTACTTTTCTTATTTAGTGAAGATAGTTTTAAGTGTGTTTACATGTGTATCCTAGACTTTCTCTTTGATCAATTTCTCTGATATTTGAGTGCTTTGCTGCAGATAACAGATTTCTTTGCTCTGGATTGGTTGCTTGATCTGTGGAATTCTTTGGTGATCAGTAGGTTTCCTGTATATAGTCATTTGTAGGGTGCCATTGTTTAAGTTCATTGTAGTATCCAGGAAGTTGGTGCCAGTGTGTTCTCTACAGCATTTGATAGATGGCTCATGTTTGTTGAAGTTCTGGTGAAATGACATTTCATCCACTTTAAACATCTTTATAGATTTTCAAGTCAGAAGTCACCATTATGATCATTTAGTTTGAACTCCTACTACCCCAAGCCTTAGAATTTTACCAAGAGATTCCTGCAAGAAGCCTAAATTTAATTATGTTTTAGAAAGACAGCAAATCTTAATGTGAAGACTTTAAATGACAAAGAAATACCAGATCCCTAAATAAGTTGTTCCAAAAGCTAATTACCCCCCAAAATGCACTTTATTTCTAGCCTGAATTTATTTAACTTCATCTTGTTAATCCTTTGTTTGCTAAATTAAAGAGACCTATGGTGACTTGTCCATGCCTACAGTAGCTACCTGAAAATGCCAAGTTCAGAGCAGGCTGCAAAAAGAGAGCAGATTCTCCAGCACCTGTGGGTGGCACTGAAGTTGGACTTTCTACCCAGCCATAAACAATGCTTCTGATTTCCCACACTGGTCATCGAGAAGCTAAAACAAAATATACACAAACCTCTTTTCTGCATTTCAGTCTCTGGCTCCCAATAAGCCACTAATTTCAGTAAAGAGATAAGTTATGCAAAACTTTATGCTCTTTACCAAAAAGATTTTCCTGACCTCAACATTACCAGGTTAATGTAAGTCTGGATTTTACCCAAAGTACTATGCCACCAGCCAATCCGTTAGTAGCTAAAACTAAAAGTATTATAAAAGAAACAAACTATAAGAGAAATGTTAAATGATTAAAGAAATCAAATACATTCAAGTGATTTGAAAGTTCATATATATCAGGTTTCCAGTGGAAATGTGGAGTTTGCAGGATTGTATAGTTCCTCTGGTGGACATCCAGTAACTAAATGGGTTTAGTTCTTTGTTTCACGGCTTCAGTTGTAGATGAGTAGATCCATAGGTAATTGAAGATTAAAAACTGAAGACTGACTGAAGACAATATGAATGTGATACAGCTGCCTTTTATGTTCCTTGGCCTTTGCCATGCTGCTTGTGGGAATAAGATGGAGTCCAGGATCATATGAGTAAATCTTGGTATCAGGTATAGCGCTGACTTTTCTTCCTGGGCCCATTGTATTGGTGAATTTTCTTAATTGGCCACTGAACAGTGTATTATTGCTGCCATTCTCTCTGGGGTTGACCAGAAATACAGCACAAGTTGAATTACAGATACACCAAAACATATCCATAACTTCTTACACAAATCTGACACATGCACATAAACAATGTCATCATACTTAGCAAATTATAACCATTTTAATGGTACCTGACATGGTGTAAATATTTTATATGAATTATTGTAATTTTGAACTATTGATGTTAAATTACATTATGAATAAACCCTCTAATTCACCCAGCATCACATCTAACTTGCCAGAAATCTTTTCCTTATTCAGGAATTTACAAATTTTCGCTACTGCTACACCATGATTTTGTAAATAATTGAGTCATGGTCAGGTTAACAGCTTAGGTCTTTTCTACAATACACAGACTACCAGTACAGCTATACCAGCAAAGTGCCTTAATGTAGTCACCAACAAAAGGAGGAGTTCTGTTTGCATACTAACTCCGTTTTCAGTAACATTTCAGTGTAGTTAGGTCTACACGGAGGGTTTGCTGACATAGATATGTTGGCTAAGGGGCATGTTTTTTTCTCCCCACATCCCTATCGACACACTTATGATGATAAGAATTTATAGGGTAGATCTGGCCCTACAAGTTAAATATTTCAGTTTGTTTCCATAAAGCAACTTTTCTGCCATTTTGACTGTTCAAAACAAACAAACAAACAATTTTTGCACTTACAAGATATTGTCTTTTTGAGATTTGCTCCGATTTCAGTCACTGATGGTCTGCTAATCTATAAGAACATAAGAACATAAGAAAGGCCGTACTGGGTCAGACCAGAGGTCCATCTAGCCCAGTATCTGTCTACCGACAGTGGCCAGTGCCCAGGTGCCCCAGAGGGAGTGAACCTAACAGGCAATGATCAAGTGATCACTCTCCTGCCATCCGTCTCCATCCTCTGATAAACAGAGGCTAGGGACACCATTCTTAACCCCTTTCTGGCTAATAGCCATTTATGGACTTAGCCACCATGAACTTATCCAGTTCCCTTTTAAATATTGTTATAGTCCCAGCCTTCACAACCTCCTCAGGTAAGGAGTTCCACAAGTTGACTGTGCGTTGTGTGAAGAAGAACTTCCTTTTATTTGTTTTGAACCTGCTACCTATCAGTTTCATTTGGTGACCCCTGGTTCTTGTATTATGGGAGTATTTAAACAACTTTTCCTTGTCCACTTTTTCCACATCAGTCATAATTTTATATACTTCTATCATGTCCCCCCTCAGTCTCCTCTTTTCCAAGCTGAGGAGGCCCAGCCTTTTCAATCGTTCCTCATACGAGGCACTCTCCAAACCCCTAATCATTTTAGTTGCCCTTTTCTGAACCTTTTCTAGTGCTAGAATATCTTTTTTGAGATGAGGAGACCACATCTGTACACAGTATTCGAGATGTGGGCGTACCATGGATTTATATAAGGGCAATAATACATTTGCAGTCTTATTTTCTATCCCCTTTTTAATGATCCCTAACATCCTGTTTGCTTTTTTGACCGCCTCCGCACACTGTACGGACATCTTCAGAGAACTATCCACAATGACTCCAAGATCTTTTTCTTGACTCGTTGTAGCCAAATTAGCCCCCATCATATTATAGGTATAGTTGGGGTTATTTTTTCCAATGTGCATTACTTTACACTTATCCACATTAAATTTCATTTGCCATTTGGATGCCCAATCACTTAGTTTTGTGAGATCTTTTTGAAGTTCTTCACAATCTGCTTTGGTCTTGACTATCTTGAGTAGTTTAGTATCGTCTGCAAACTTAGCTACCTCACTATTTACCCCTTTCTCCAGATCATTTATGAATAAATTGAATAGGACTGGTCCTATTCTTGTCTTAATTTGTTAAAAGTTTTTCTTGTCTTAATTTGTTAAAAGAAAAGAGTCAGAAAACCTTAATTTATAGAAAGTGCTAATCCTCAGAGTCCAGAATCACTCTTTTGAAAACCATAAATACAGAGTTAAAGGAAATTAGCTCTCTGAGTTATGTTAATTGTTTCCCACATTCCAATATCTTCACAAGGAACACAATTTGAAAAAGACATCATAACATATCATGAGTTTAAAAAAAATGTTATGCTTAACTCTATTTCTTAGAAATTAGAACAGATTTGAACCACTTAAGAAAAAAAATGTATGTTTGAAACATGGGCAGAAAAGTAATTGATCTGAGTGCTGTGTTATCTGTCACTTTAAATCCTACTTTCTGGCAGCAGCAATAGAGACAAAGCTGTGAAAAGCAGCTACAGAAGAAGGGGAAAATGAAATGAAATACTGTAACTATGATTTGGAATACAAAAGATTAGAAAAAAAAAATAAATATTAATGGAGTGGCTTCAAACAACATGAAAATAATAAGAAAAATGACTGTAAATGGCCTATCCCTAGAATAAAGTGTAGAAAAGGAATGAAAACCAAAATAAAAATTAACAATATTGACCTCAACAAACATTTATGAACAAATATATGAAAGAAAAGCATAATTTTAGGTGAAATATTCCCATTTTAATTATTTTAGTAACTGCATATTTGAAAGCCAAAAAGATTTCTTAGTGGAATGTTTAGGTTGAAAATAAAAGAAGAAAATTAAAAGAAAATTAAAAAAAACCCATAAGATTTGATCATCATCACTGAATCATCTATATGGCATATCTTTTCTATTTTATGATGTATAATTAGTGTTAGTACACCACTAAGCAAGATAGGGTTTGCACTGCGTCAAACAAGGATAAACACCAATTAGTTCAATCAATGAAAACCCCACCTTGCTCTCATCTATGCTTGGAGTTCAACTTTTCTGGAAATATATCAGTTGCTGTCCATTTATTGCTGAATCAAGGCTATTTCTGAGTGTAGATAAGGTTGGAGTATTTTACCTTGCTAAGCAGTTTGTGGATCTACCTCAGCATACAAACAAGTTTAGTGTGTTTTGGGATATGACTATAACAGCAAACATAATATGTGATATAAAAATAATCAGCAATTGTTTTGTTTTACAAAAGTAAAAATATCCATGTTAGATAATCATGACACAGAATTCTCTAAGGTACAATGGCAGATTAATTTTTTTAACTTACTGAAAGAACGTCTATAAAATTAGAATTACCTTCATCTGATTATTATTTGAAAATAAACAAAGAACCAGTTAATGTTATGGCATTCAAACAACAAAATCCACCCTAACATCAGTTTTCTGTAATCAGAAAATCCAGAAAAATGCTAATTAAAATACGCATCACCCCTGTGTGGGATGCAGTGGCTGTCTAGAATGTGTGTGGAGGGCTCTGGTTTAGAGGAGGAAAGGATTGACTAGATCAGCACTATGGCTGGGCCACCCTTCCTAAAGCCCCAGCTGGGGGTGGGCAATAGGAATGTGGGGCCCAAATCAGCCTGCAATTTGAGCTATCTAATCAAGGTAGCGTGTGAGAATTCAGATAAATACCTATGCTATCTTAACTCTGCCCTCTTCAAGTGATGCTCTTATATGCTCATAACATATGGAATTCCACTCTGCCCTTTTAATGTTATGGGAAGGTGCTCCTTATATTTGCAATATGCTAATCACTGAGTCTATTCCACAAAAGGATAACTTACAAAAATTTAACATCCACTTCATATCCTTTTACAACATGTAGGAGGGCTCCTGATTTCAGACTTTCATTAAATCCACAGTCTGCTCTCTTAGTCCATTTCACTACTGACAAAACCAATGGAACAAAGACTCCAGTACCTTGTTGCAGCAATCTGAGCTCTGTATTGATGAAATGTTTGCCATTTAATTTTAATTACTAAATCTGTTAACTACAATTGATGTCATTATAAGATATTGTATATCAAATTAGAATAAGTTCATTTCTCATAATCTAAGACAAGGGTGCAAGATTGGAAAAGATAAAAGATTCAAATTCTGTGCTAATTTATGCTCTGAGTAACCCTACTGATTTCTATGGTATTCAAATATAAGTAGCCATTACCTTTATCTATCAATTTTTTGATAGTAAAGTGATGCTCAACATTAAAATATACCAAAGCCTAATTATTTTTTTTAAGTTTTTTCTTTCACCAGGCAAAGGATGAAAAGATGTTTCTCAGCATTATGGTATTTGGTCTTCATGGGTGGTGATGCATCTAGCACCACATCCCACACATTGCTGCTATGGTCTGATGCCCTCCAGGGTTTCAGATGTTTGCATTCTGGGAAGTTTCTCAGAAGGTTCCTCATTTCCTATAAATGATGTCTGTCTTCTGGGCTGAGCTTCAGGGATCTGTTCCACATCCCTTGACTTGAATGGATTCCTCAAATGAATAAGAATTACTTACAAAATTAATGTTTGCAGTGTTGCATTTTAAATCAGAAAGAAATATCTATGCATGAAGTTTAGTTTGTAGGTTGAGCTACATACAACTAAGCTATAGAATTCTCTGTGTGACATTTCATCCATTGTCACTGTTATGTTCTTAATTGCCAATGATGTGGGTTTTACCTGATAATATGATCTTAATTAAAACCTTCCTAGGTTATTTTAAATATAACATGGTAATAATTATGCATTAGATTTTATTTCTCAACCATGAAATTGGAAGGAAATTTACTAAATACCTTTTTCAATAGCAGCATCTGATCATGTTTAATACCATGAAGGACTCTGTTTCTTCTTTCTCTTCTCCATTTAGCTATAACACAACATGATTGCCAAATGCACACAAATAGGTATTTTACTCCAAAACAAGCTGCTCAGAATGGCTATCAGCCTAGATATCTTGGCAGATTTTATTTTATTTTGAGAGAGAGAAGTTTCTCCTTAACCAGTCAGTCATTTTTTTTTTCATGTGCACCAGTGCTTGCAAGTTAAACCATATCTCATGGAGCTGTCCATTAGATTGTATTCTAATATAACGAGTACAGACTACAATTACAATCCAAGCATTTTGGATTCTAAAAACCCCATACATGTAAACAGATAAATACCAAGAACAAAGTCACAGGTTAAGATGTGTAATGAGCCTGTGCTTGAATTTGTAGCTCAGCTATCCTTAGGAACTGAAAAGGACAGATTTTTAAAAGATATTTAAGTGCATAAAGATGCAGACAAGGGCATACATGGGGTTTTCAAAAGCACATTGCTGCCTACCTCCCATGGGAATGACGTGATAATACACTTTTGAAAATCCTGCTATTTGACCCAATGCACATTTATTCACCAAATTTCTGTGAGGCATCCAAATGTTGAATCCACTTGTTCTTTAAGCCTCTAGGTTGTGAAGAGACTCCTGGTACTGCCCCTGCTTTGGGGTCTCAAGGCATACTCTTGGGGTACAATTCCTTTGTCTAGTACCTGCTCCTGAGAACTCACACCCTCTGTAACCAATGGCCTAACCCCTCAGACCAGAACTCCAAACATGTGGGCGCTTTCAGTTTATAGGTTAACTCTATAGGAGCATGTGATAGGTGTAACATAACACACATGCAAACAGATATTGCACAACATTCTATAACATCAGTGTCTTTAACTTAGAATACAAAGCACAGAAAGTACACATCATATAGTAAAAACCGTGAACGCAATGCCCATCATGTTAGCTCAACCTTCTCTCAGGAGTCCTTGGATATCTGTCTCTGTTCAGATAGGCATAGTTATCCTCTACCTCATTAGATTCCTACAGTGGCTTCCACTTACTTGTACTGGTGAAGACTCCAAATAGATCAGCTCCTGCTCCTTGATAACATTTTAATCCCTCTCAGATCAGCATCCAGAGATAAATCATAGACCCATACCAAGTAAATTCATTACCAATCAGTGTCTCCCCAGACAAACTAGGTCTGCTGGGTAGGAGACAGCCTATCATCTTGGATATTTGCAATTGAATAGAAGACCATGCCAAATTAACCTCTGTGTTCATCCCTGTAACACTACCCTTTAGAATTTCAGTGCTACAGGAATTAAAAGAACAAAAGAGCAGAACATTCTGAATGAAATTTGTGACTTTGTGAAATTTGTGGCTAAAGATACATGCAAAGAATTCATAATCTCACATAGAATATATACTTCGTACAGATTCCTCAAATCACCACACCAACTACCTAACTTTTTGCCTAAATACCTTTTAAAAATCTGTGATATTCTCGTCCCGTGAACGATGTTCCCTCCTCCTCCTGGTCAGGGTTGGGCGGGGCCCCAGGAGTGTCACATGTCAAGGGCTCAGGGTCTGCTGGAGAGAAGCAAAGAACAGAGTTCCTCTCATTACCTGGCCCCAAGTTCTGTTGTCTTGTATGTACTGAAAAAAGATGAATTTGATATCAAGTTTCATTTACAAATAGTAGGAAGTTAGATCAATGAACATGAAATATGTGGCACAACATCATTACTGCTAGCCAGAGATCAATGAGTCCTAGGCTTCTGCTATGCACAAGGAGTACAGAGTACAGCTCAAGAGAGTATAAGACAACTTTCTGCCTCTCCACCATGATCCTGGAACCAGTCTCATTAAGGCAAGTCCCCTATCACAATTTACAGTAGCTCTAAGTGGTGCCTGCTACCTGGGGCCTTAAAAGCTGTTATGATAGCCAGTTTGCTGTGGCTTGGATAAAGTCATTCTTTCTAGTCTCACAGCCATGCCCTCTTAAAAAAAATAAGTTTCTCATGCTGAAAGTCTAGGGAGCTTCTGAACATAGAAAAATTTTCATTTCTTATTTTTCTTCTTTCATCCTATGATCCCCTCAACCCTCCAGTTCTCTTTGTCTCCCATTCTTGCTTTAGTTTCTTCTTTTACACTGTCCACCTCCCCCCATTTCTGAGACAGTCTCACCTCTTGCTGGCTAATCAGCTTCTCTCTCTTCCTTCAGGTATCTCTTTAAGATCTACTTCTTCCATTAATCTTTTTCCATAATGATTTTGTCCTCTGTGGTGCCTCCTCCTTTCAGCTGTGGTCCCATATTTTGTTTGAGCCATGTTACATGGTTGGTTTTCTGAGTGAGGTACTATATCTAATTCTATTTACATGCTATTTACCTTCATGTTCAGTATTAAATATGAGGGCAACATTTCTAAATCATGAAAATACAAGATGTGTTTATGCAGAGTGAGACAAAATTTCAGCAAAAAATGTCTTCTACAGTTGGATATTGGCTGTAATTAGGAGTGCTAAGTACCATCAAAAAGGGTCTATTGTGCAGAGAAACTACTCCGTCAGAAAAGTATTATAGCTACACTGCATATTTTTCCTGAACTTTTGCATCAAGCTTTCTCAGCTCATTTAAAGCCTACTGTAAATGCAGATCATTTGTTTTCTCTTTGTAGAGACATGAGCTGTATGTTCAGCTGGAAGGCTGACCATTTGGGCAGCACAAATTATTCAAAAAAAAGAGAGTCTGAACATCATGATTCTGGAACTTCTGTGGCCATGTCCAGAGATAAATGTTCTAATTACTCTAAATAGCAAGCATGTTGCCTAACCAGTAACCTTCCTCTCCATGTCATAATGTTTTATGAACAGTTTTATACCCCATGTGTTGTGCTCTCATCTCCTCTTGATACTAATTTGGATTGGCTATGGGAAGCAACACATAAATGAATGGGCAAACTAGAGTACATGGCATGTAAACCTCTCCATAAAAATTTATGATATAGAAAGGATACTAAGTTGGGTGCTTTTTTGTTTCTTTCTTTTTTATCTGAAGTTTAATGGGAACCCTGTTGGTTAGAAGTGGGCAAATACTTCATAAATTATTTATATAACAGTTACATCTTTTTCTGCTTATGAATTTTCTGCAAAAAAGGTCAGAGTTTTCTTCATTTCAGCTATTCCAAAATATTTCTGCAAATGATTCTTAGACTATAGCTTTGTACAGGGGCATTTTAGCAATCAGCTACGAGTCCAAGATATTGCCAATTATCAGAATGGACTACCAATTATTCTGCTTGCAATGTTTAACCATTTTTATGCCTCTGCAGAGGGATGAGTAAGCCTGGTTCTATGTGTTCTCTCTCTCTCTCTCTCTCTCTCTCTGAATAAGCTGGAGTGAATGTCTGTGAAAAACAGGAAGTCTGGATATATTTTAGAATTGTCTGTAAGGAGAAATTTAGCTTTCAGACTAACTGCTTAGGACTGCTTGCTTAACAATATTTTTTTTAGTGACATGTCTTGACATGTCTCTGTAACTCCTGTTTCTGCCCAATGACTGATTTTTTTAGTCAGCTATGTAACATTCTTTTGATTGACATGTCTCTGTAACTTTTTATATACAAGAGAAAAGTAGCAAGTCTGAGGCAGGCAGATCACTTCATGGACAGACACATTTAGAAATATCTCCAGGTACAGACAGAAAGACTAGCATCCTGAAATCTGAGACTGAGTCACCCAAAGACTGCCTCAGATTTGTGGGTAACTATCAAGTTTTGGTGTACTCTATAACAAAATATTGTATTTGTATGTGCATAAAACTTATAAGTGGAGACTTTCTGATAAGAGTGGTTCTGATGGGAGTTGCTGAAAACCTGGAAACCAATAAAGTAAAGGTTTAAGTGAAAAAGCACTTAAAGCTTCAATCATAAGTAATTAATTTACAAATAAAGCTTGTCAGGAATTTTTTCACTAAACATTTTTTTTTTCATCAAAATATGATTGGTCAAAACCAAAACTGTTTGAGAGAAAGGACCAGTTCTGATAAACTGCCTGTTCTGAACTTTTTTCTGAAATTCTTGAAATTCTGAAAGTCTTGAAATTCTGAAAGTCTTGAAATTTTTGCAGTGTCTTCTTTCGATACTTCAAAAATAAAAGGCTTCTATTTTTCAAGTCAAACCAACGTTTTGTTTCAAAATGTTAAGTTAATATATAGTTTAAAAATATCAAATAAAATAAATGATAAAAGTTGACACCAAAATGTTATGTTTCAAAATTATCAATGAAACATTTTGATTAACCTAATTTGAAATGTTTTTTGGTCTCAGAAAATTTGAAATTTTGACTTTTCATCCAGAGTTATCCAGAACATTTTCTGAAAACTCAAAAATTCTTGTGGGTTGGCAAAACCATTTTCTCTCAATTCCTATTTAGAAATTCCTGAATGATTAATATAAATTGAAACAAATTTGCCAGATTTGCCCAGTTTTGGTGTTCACTTTTCCATGATAAGTTAATTAATTATAGGGCTAGATTCAGAAACTGAGCTTGGGCCCTTTGCTCTGTGCCGTTCGGCCATACTCTGTGGTGGCCGAACAGGTAAGAGAACCCAACATGGAAGCCAGGCAGGCTATAATTTAGACTAGTCCCAAAAGGGAATCCCACCTTGGGAAGAACTGAGAGTAAGAAACTACATTATTCCAGGCCTCAGAGTAGTAGTGCAGAACCTGCAGAAGTAGACCAAGCCTCACTCCACCACACTATATTAAAATAAAATATTGAATAATTGCTCATTCAGTGAGCACCTTCCATTCTGTTTACCAAACGAGGTAAGGACCCTGTGGAAAAATAGTGTGTGATGATGTAATTAAAGACTGTTTCATAATGCATACACACAAGTCTAAATTAAAGTTGCACAGGAACCATAAGAGTGTTATTTCCCACCTAATGAGTATTTGGTTTTGCAATCTTAGTAATGTTCTTTTAACAGTTTTTTTTGGGGGGGAGAGTTGGGGGGGGGGGGGAGGCATTGTATATTTCTCCCAAGTAAAACATCCAGCTGATATCCAGGCCAGTTCTAGTTCTTAAAGAACACATGGCTCTTTTTGCAAGAACAGAGGGTTTTTCTTGGCATACTGACCAAACTTCAGTTTATATCCCTATATTGCCCTGATAATTACAATTCAATAGCATATTTTTAAATTTGTATACCATAGTGTAGGGTTCTGTACACTGATAGAAAAAAACAAAACAAACCTGTTACATTCTGTTTCAGAGATAACTACAGTCCAGGGGAGGCTAGGATTGTATTTGCATTTTTATTTCTCAGTAGATAAGCATGTTGGGATCCTACAAAATAAAAGTAAGGTAAACTAAGATATATGCTTGGTTGTATGCACCAGTTCATAGAATCATAGAAGATTAGAGTTGGAAGGTGAGACATATAGGATGAAGCATTTGTTAATCTACTGGTAGGGCATCTGGGATGTGTGAAACCTGACTTTCAGTTTCTCTTCCAAATCACGCAGAAAGGGGATATTCACCCAGGTCTCCCACATCGCATGTGAGTGTCCCACCATGAAGACAACACACGTATGTCTCACCACCTGCTGGTGAGATTTGAAGCAGGAGCACCCGGTTTGGAGGTAGCAGGACTTTGTCTTTATTGAGGGCTCCAAGCTGTTGAATATTCTGGGGTGGAGCTGTCTCAATCTCTCCTGTTGAGGCTGTTCCACTTGGTATAAATACTTAAATATCAATTTGGCCAGAAAGTGATTCTATAGTACAGTGGTTAGGGCAGGGCAGTCCCTTGGGGTAAGGGAATAAGTCTCTGCTCTAGTGAATACCAGCAGTCTCCTCTATGTTTTTTGCAGGTCAGGCACAGTCACAGTGCACCTGCAGGATCAGGCCCTGCAAGTGAAAAGAACAGGGGAACATTGAGTTTGACTATCCCACCAAGGTTTAGGCACTGAGCTATTTGGGGGGATCAGGACTTGGGCAGGTACACATGGCTGCCAGCAGAAAGTTTGGTGCTTGGGGGATTTTACCGGTAGATGCTTAGGTGATTAAGGAACTGAGACATTACAGAGCTATGTGCAAGCTGAATAGGAAGTTCCTGGAATTCCCAGCTTTATACTAGATCCATAAAGTGATATAGGTACCTAAGTTGCTTTATGGATTTAGCCCTTAGTATTTACAGGTGCTAGGTTCTATTGAAAATCCAGCCTACATCCTAACTTTACAGAAAATGTAAAGAAATCAGTTTGTTCTGAGGTGAGTGATCCAGTCAGGTTATTTATTCTAATATACCTCTGGTTCAAAATACATACATGTGTATACGTGTTTTTTTAAAGGCAGATCTCACTCTTTCAATTTCTTTAGTTAGATCAATTATTATCTATACTGCATTATCCCATCTTTCTCATTAAATCAGCTTTTCTGTTGTACTATGAGAAATCAAGTTGCTTGGGGAAAAAAATTATGTGCAGTAGCCAGAAAAGCGTAATTAATCTCTCAAAATATAGTAACTGAAAGCCATCATGGGATCTCATACCTTTAACTGACATTTTGCAAGGAATGACAGTGCATGAATTACCACACAAAGGGATAACACTCTTTCACCATGAAAGAGTGTAGTCATTGTGGTCAGAGAAAAGATTGCATTTCTCTCTTTTTTCTTTAAGCAACGTTATCTTTTAGTCTTTAAAATGTCTCCTGTTAAACTAAAAATTAGGAAGTCAAGTGCACCTTATCCTATGTCTGATTGGGAATTGGTCATGCACAGTTTGAAGGGTTAGGAATGATTATAAAGAAAGTGTCTATTTCTTTTAAAGTGATTCTATCCTTTTTTTTGTTATATATTATAAATCAGAGTGATAATTGAAGGTAGATTTATTATAATCTCTGGAAAAATGCTTTGTACATTTATAATGCAGAGCTTTTATCTAAAATTCTGAGTATTATTTTAGAAAGAAGTTGTATCATATCTGATACAGTACCTATTCCTATTGAGGACTGTCCATAGGATCTAAAAATAGATGGTGATACCAATGGCAGGTGAAAGTTGAAAGTCCAGAGAACAAAAAGGAATCCATACTGTTATTTAGATGCAGTCGTATTTTGGGTTTTGATCTCTCGCACCAAGAACCACATTTAATTGCCTCAAATTGACTGACTAATTAAAATGAAATTGTGGGGCTAGTTCTTCTCTCCCTTTTACATATGAATTGAGGAACAGAGACCCTCAACAGCTTCCCCAAGTTCACACAGAAGTATGTGAGAGTTCAGGAATTAAATCCATGTCAAAGCTTCTGAAGCCTAGTCCATAGCCTTAAGCATTTACATTCTTCCCACTTAACTCCACTTGATTTAAATGAAAGATAAAAAAGATATTTCATTTCTGTTCCACAATTTATGGACTAAAGCTCTTGGGATCTTATCTACTAAATTCTCAGTCCAATCATATTTTTATTCTTTCTTAAACGTATCTCATCAGTGTAAAAGCCTGAAAGCCCTTCTTTAATGGTTCTATTTTCTGTAATTCATAACATGCTTTAGATCTTAGTTTTGCAATTAACATTCCCTCTCCCATTGACCCCATCTAGGTGACTGTAAATTCGTATAAGTTTTCTGAATGGAAAATAAATTCCTATTAAACATTTCACTTGCAAAAGAATGAAAGTATCATCAAGAATAGCTACATAAAAATGTGATAAACAAACCTTGTTATGAAATGGTTAGTCAGCAAGATGGACAGGTTATGTTTTTTTTATATTTTGCACAGTGAACTCTACCTGATTAGGCCAAATTTAATGAATGTGAGATACCATATTTTGGTACTTTTTCAAACATCAGATCATTCTTTTCAAATCAAGGTAGTTATATATAAATGTGTATGTGGTCAAACTGGGGTAAAATGGTGATGATACTTCTTCAACCTCCACCCATAAAATAAAATCCACCAATATTATTTTCCAAAATGAGACACCATTGATACAATATTATAGAGATGATCAAAATATGATCAGAATTTGCTAGGCTCCTTGGGCTGGCTCTTTATTGATTCAGGGTGGGAGGAATGAGAGAAAGAACTATTAGGGGGAAAAAATTGTTATAAGTAGTTGTAGTTCTTTCAAATCTGGCCCATTTGGAGCACTATAAAGTGTGCAGACTTGTGATCCTCCAACCCCTTTCTTAATGATGATGACATTTAAAATCTCACTCCTCACTTAATTATCATGACACGACATTGAAGTTAACACATCACTGAGATGACTGAGCCAGCTCATGACTTTCAAAGTTTCATGCTCTTTGTGGACATCTCTGCATCAGCTACACCAAAACTGCAAGGAGAAACACAAAAATGTAACTTACATCAAGAGACCTTTTTGTGTTCTGGAAAATCTGTGTTACTTTAATACATTAAGGAAGACCATTTGTTTAGTTTACCCAGGAGAGGATTTTAGACCAGATTTTTCACTGCAAAAGATGTGTTAGTAAATGAAGTTAACTAATTCAAGCTAACTAATTTGAGATAAAAGCCTAATGAAGACAAGTAGGCACCTACTTCCTCCACTATAACAACCCTGAGCTATCTGTATATCAAATGGCTGGCCATGGCTTTTGAGAGACTCATTCTTAGGTACCTAACATTCCCCATGAATTTTATCGGCAGCTTGGGCAAGCTAACTTTGGGTTGTGGATTCTGCTTGGTGCTAGGGTTCCTAAAAGTTAGGCATTGCGAAATTGAGTGCTGTGTCAGCTAAGTTTCCTTGTAAGTCCCACTCTTTGTAGTGAGTTAGCAGGCTGAGTTAAGCCTTGGTTCCCCAGAGTTATCAACTCAACCTGAAAAAAAAACCAAGGAGTCCTGTGGCACTTTTAAAGACTAACAAATGCATTTATTGCATGAGCTTTCACGAGAGAAAATTCCACTTCGTCAGATGCTTTGAAGATGGGGAACTTATAGAATGAGAAGAAATTAAATGCAGGGAAATGTATGACACAGGATCAGGTCAAGCTGTTACAGCAAATGAGAATATGTGTTGGGATTCAAACATCGGGGTGGCTGCGGCCGCAGCGGGCTCCCGCGCTCCCACCCGCCGACCGCCTCAACTTCCCGGCCCGGGGCTGGGGCCAAGCTCATCCGACGGCCTCGGCCTCCCAGCATGGGGCCGGGATCAGCCTCCAGGGCTGGGGTCTGCTCCGCCCCACCGGCAGCTTCCCAGGGCCGCGGTAGGTTCCTCCCCCGCCAGCGGCCTTGGCTTCTCTCTTTCTTTCTCTTCTTTGCTTTCCTTTTTCTTTCCTTCTTTCTCTTCTTTGCCTTCCTTCTTTTTTCTTTCTTCCTCTTTTTCTCTTCCTTCTTTCTCTTTTTTCCTTATTTGTCCTCCTTTTTCTTTCGTTCTTTTTTTCTTTCTCTTCTTTCCTTCCTCTTTCTTCTCTTCCTTCTTTTTTCTTTCTTTCTTTCCTCTTCCTTCCTTCCTCCTTTCTCTTCCTGTTTCATCTTCTTTCCTTCTTTCTCTCTTTCTTTGCTTCCTTCCTTCCTTTCTCTTCCTTCTCTTTTTTCTTTCTCTCTTCCTTCTCTTTTTTCTTTCTCTCTTCTTTCCTTCTTTTTTCTTTCTCTCTTTCTTTCCTTCTTTCTCTCTTTCCTTGCTTCCTTCCTTTCTCTTCCTTCTCTTCTTTCCTTCCTCTTTCTTCTTTCTCTTCCTTCTTTTTTCTCTCTTCTTTTCTTCTTTTTCTTCCTTCTTTCTCTTCCTTTCTCTTCCTTCCTTCTTTCTCTCCCTTTCTCTTCCTTCCTTCT
>ML685791.1:19845311-19863336 GCA_007922175.1 Pelusios castaneus
TTTCTTTCTTTCTTTCTTTCTTTCTTTCTTTCTTTCTTTCTTTCTTTCTCACCCTTTTAGCAAGGTTGGGATTCCCCTTCAGTTGTGAAAGAGGGATCACCCAGTGGTTAGGGAGGGCATAACAGATCCTTTTCTCTCCTGGCACTCTGTTAAGAGATACTCTAGTAGTGTGGTGATCTGGCCCTTCACACGTTTCTTGTCCATCCCTTTTGGGGTATATGAAGTCCATCAACAGGATAGCCCTCTGGGTTCGGTGATGGTATCTCGGTCTCCCCTTAGATTGAGGTTTCATGGTTTGTAGGTGTGGTGAGGAGGGGTTGCTTGGGCCTAGAGCAGCTGTTTAACTCCTTACTGGTGTCAGATTTGTATGCCACATCATGGTCCTCTAATTTGATTTCACAATTCCACCTGAGCTATGTGTCAATTGTCAATCTATTGTTGCATCTGACAAAGTGGGTTGCAGCCCATGAAAGCTTATGCCCAAAGAAATTTGTTAGTCTTTAAGGTGCCACAGGTCTTTCATTGTTTTTGCTATATACAGACTAATAGGGTTACCCCTCTGGAATCTATTCTTTGTTTGCTGGACTGTAAAATAAAACACATAATTTGGTTTCAAAGGGATAGCGGTTTTAGTCTAGGCCAGCAAAACAAACAAGGAGTCATGTGGTACTTTTAAACACTAACAAATTTATTTATCGCATGAGGTTTGTGGGAGAAAATCCCACATCATCAGACCCCATCTTCAAGGCATCTGATGAAATGGGATTTTCTCCCATGAAAGCTCATGCGATAGATAAATTTGTTAGTCTTTAAAAGTGCCACAGGACTTCTTGTTTATAATTTGGTTTGGATCTTATCTCGGCAATGTATGCCAGAGGGAGCCATTAGATCATCTAGTCTGCCCACCAGAATATGACCATTTGTAATGCCTAGCACACCAGGAGCTGACCTTCAGACCTAAAGGTACTTTGAACTAAACATCTCCAAAGGTCCCAACAAGATGGAACTACTGGGACACATGGCCTCAATCCTCAGCTATAGCCAGCATCTACACTCATTGGAGCTGGGTGGGAAAAGAGTCATTTGTAACTCCCTGAAAATGAGGTTATGAAACTTGTGTTCCCAGCCTAGGTTAGAACAGCTAGAAGCTTGTTCTGAACTACACCTGGCTCTCTGTGCACCAGAGTCCTTCTACCAGCCAGAGACTGATTAGTAGTGTACTTTATAAATATCAATATAATAGAACATAAAATTTTACTTTCTGGCATATACATACACACTGTTGCAGAGTAAGAGAAAAAATAATTTTAGAGAAAAGTACTGAAAAATATATGTACATCATCTTTAACCACAAGTAAGACTTAACAATCAAAGAAATAGTTCATGGGTGGGAGATAGCTGCTTTAAGCTTCCTCCTATGGATGAATTGTAGGATTATTTTAGAATTGAATTATAGCAAGAGAGAAATAACAGTTGTCTGTCTTTCTTTTTTTCATAAACTCTGCTTCTAACATTTAGACTGGAATTGCACAGTGCTGTTAAATAATTTTCAAAAACAAATATTTTTATATTTATTAAATATGCTGCTGTTGTATACCCTAGAGACACCTTGTCCTGCAACCCTTCCCAACACAAACAGTCCTTAGTTTGAGGCCAATGGGACTGCTTGTGTGAGTGAGGATTGCAACACTGGACGACCCTATATACACTTAGTGTCCAATTAAAATACTGGTGAACTCTAAATCTAAATTCACCTCCCCCAAACTGCTAATTTATGTTTTCTACTTAAAAACCTGATATATGAACACCATATGGGAAGAATATACATATAAATTATTAGATAGGTGTGTTTTTTTTAGCCTTTGTTTTTAGGAAAAGGTGTTTGTGAAAAATAAGATTTTACATCTGGCTCTGTAAATGTCTGGGTCTGGGTTCATTTAGATATTTGTGACAGGTAGTTCCACAGCCAAGAATCCTTCACTGTGCCACCTGCTCTCAAGAGGTTCACTATGAGCTCCATCAGTAACAAAATACCCGCAAGTGCAGGTGTACATGTGACTTTCAGCAAGAGAAAATTATACCACCCCAAAACCAAAACCTACCCAAAGAAGATTTAATACCCAGAAGGAAGAAGTTCCAGAGACTTCATGATATTCTGTAAGAACTTCACTATTGCTATTGATTTATGTGGAAAGTCCTTACATACTACGGTGATGGCAGTAGAGACAGACAAACAGATAGCACTACCATAATTAGTAAAAGGTAGAGGCCTTCTGTAGAAGAAAAGCTCAATGTTCTGATTAATTTCTCATCTGATTAAATGTTTACTTGTAATATTGGGTGCGTCTACACTGGCAACTTAGGTCGACTTAAAGTCCATAACATGGACTAGCATTTTGGGTGTAGTGCAGTGGGATTCTCCATGGGTTCAAGTGGACCAGCTGTGAAATCATGGCCTCCACTTGAACCCATGCAGAATCCCACTGCACTACACCCAAAATGCTAGTCCCTTGTTATGGACTTTAATTTTCCTCATAAGGTTGAGATTCAAATTTGTCTGATTCTAAGGACTAACTCGGAATTCCAGACAGTTACTGCAATTGAATTGTTATCAGCTGTTTGATGGATAAAGACATCTGACATTGTCATCACCCACTGAAACGTTGCCAACAGATTCCTCTTTCATTTTGCCATTTCATTTTGTTTAAACCTTAGCTTTCAAAAATAATAAAACATATAATGACTTTGTAGTTGATGGTACTGCATATTTATCAAGAACAAAAAAAAAAGCCTGCCCTGAAGCATAATACTTTCATTTATTGTTATTCAGAATCATAATGATGTTTCCTCATGATAATTTATTAAAGCTGATTTAAAGGAAGAAAGAACATTAGCTCAAATTCTGGGGTGAGGAAATCATTTCATTGCTTTTCCAGTAAGAAAAGCACATATTACATTAGTTTCTCAAAATGTATTCAAATCAAAATATTGAAATTTAATTTCAGAAATATAACTCAAGTGACCTGTGCTTCAAATGTTATTAACAATACTAAATAAATAAACACATCATTTTGTAGTGAGTTTATTTTTTATTAAAGGTTGTCTTAATTCTTATGAAGTGAGAATCAGTCGGTCAGGAGCTGAAGTGAGAATCAGTTGGTCAGGAGCTGAGCCAAGTGTAGACAATATTGTATAAGCTTCCAAAATGCAGATGTCAATGTACATCAATCTTGAGCTGACACAATCCTCTGATTCACTCTAAGGCTTCTTGGCACAGACTCAAATAGAGTGATGAATAGTCTCAGATAGAGTGAAGATTTTATGTTGGTGATGAAGCAACACAGCTGAATCTTGCAAGATCTGCCACTTATTTCATCCCAAATTGCTAATTTAGGGCATTTAAAAAATGGCTTTACATTTAAATAATCCTAATAAAAAATAGGTTTAATTGGTAACATTTCAAGAAATTATATTTTTTTCAATATTTCAGAAATCAAATCACATGGGGAAGGACAATACAAATGTGGTATCAACATAAACTTAATAATCATAATACTTAAAAGCAGTGAAGCCATCTGTGAATTAATTAGATCACCCTAAAAGTGATCACATATTTTTACTACTCCATGGAATAACATTATCTGGATATACAATATATCTTACAAAACCCAGAACATGTGAAAATAATTTTAGAGACTATTTTTTTGCATTCTTCTGCCTGGAAAGTCAGACATTAGCTCTATGAGTCCAGCAGATCAATGCTCAGTTCAGGCACAGCCATAAAAATCTGTGAAATTATCTATCCTAATCTATATATAAGAATATCACAAGTGACCTCCATTATTTACTGAAGGAAATATTAATAATAATAATAATTAATTAATAATAAATAACTGCTATGTACTTGCTGCATAAAAAGATTTATCAGATGAAGGTGTTAAAAAACATCCTGGTTTCTATGCAATGTGGGTTTGTTTTCATCTTTAGCAATGCTGTATATTCATTGCCATCAGAGCGATTGTTTTCCAAGGCATTTTTCTACATGACAATTAGAGCTGGAATTTTTTTCCTTGTTCTTCAAATATTTTTGAGATTTCATGTTTTTTTCCCATTTCATATCAAGACAAAAATGAAAACTTTAAAAATGTTCACAAAGAGAGATATGGAAAGAGAGAGAGAGAGAGAGAGAGAGAGAGAGAGAGAGACCCCACAATAACTAATAGCCCAATTGTTAATGCATTTTCCTGGGATGTGTGAGAACCACTGCTCCAAACCAGACAGAACAGGGTCTGGGTCTCCCACATCTCGTGGAAGTAACCATTCATTTTTCAGCTGTTCTATATATTGCTCTCTGTTTTCTCCCCTTTCTGACATTCCTTCCTTGATCTCAAAAATTATAGCCATAAAAGATAAAGTCACATGCTTTCCTACAGGAAAAGCACTTTAGCAAAAAACAAACAAAAAAAAAAACCCCAAACCCACACCTCCTGATCAGCTATAATGATAAATTTAATAATTTGCATTTGGGACAAATCCTGTGAGATATTGAATACCCACTGAGGTGAATAAAACTGAGGGAAGTTAATGCATCCCAGGAGATGCTTACTGTTTCAGAAACTGGTTTATAGTATTCCATCTGGAGATCTCAAAAGTACTTTAAAAGATAGCTATTCTCACCAGTTTAAAGACTGGAATTGAGGCAAACAGAATGGAAAAATTCTATGCAGCTACTACTTAAGTTAATGAGAGTTTTCCTAGGCCCTTAGTCAAATGCTTTGGGCCCTCTGAACACAATCTTGTAACTACTGACAATGGCAATCTGTTAGTTCTTTCTAAATTTATTTCAACTATTTAAAGGATGGTGAGAATACCACCACCACAAAATAAAATTACTCCATCTGTTTCTAATTATAGTTGCTACACCCCCATTTCTAAAAGTATTATGGGGTCTGACCCAAAGCTTATTGAATTTTTTTTTCATTTTTTTCAGTGGTCTCTGGATCAGGTCTTTATTGAGCCAATTGACTGACTCCTAGAATAAATCACCTACAGAAAGAAAGTACTTGGTGAAGCTTTTCTATTTTTATTACAGCAGTGGTTTACAACTTTCTTTTCATTTTTGGACCACTAAACATTTTGAATGAAGGTGAAGACCCTTTTGGAAATCTTGGATAGTCTGCAGACTCCAAAAGCCTGTGAACCAGAGGCTGAAAACCACTGTAATAGAGAGAAACATATCTGAAACAAATAAACAAAATGCTATATTTGCACTACACAAAAAGGCAATAATATTGCAGTCTATGTTAATTCATAACAACAATCTATGACAAATAATGACATTGAGTTGTAATGTCTTTGTTATACCCACCTAGGCTTGCATATCAGTTGTGGGAAGTAATACTTTATGACAATATATTAAACAGAATGCAAGATGCAGAACAAGGACAACACATTTGATTTTATGGGCAAGCCATAAAGATTAAGAGTAATAGTTTACTGCAGTTATATTACAAATGAAAGAGTGAGACTCTAATTTTATATTACATTAATTGCTTATCTTAAAAAAAAAAAAATCCAAGACACCAAGTAGTGGTAATTCTCAGTTTTCTATCAGCATAATAGAATGCCCTCCCCTGCTATAGGCAGCAGACTTTTGATTATACTGCCATATTCTCATTCCATTAAACTAATTCTTTATTTGTGGAAATAAATTTCATGATCTTCAATTAGCATTAGAGAAACATATGTAAGCTCAATCAATGAAATACTTTACTTAAACCAGAAGTCATGATTATCAGGTTTTTCAAAACAAATCAAAGAAATAATCATGGTTTTGACTGACAATAAATGTAAAATAGATATTGCTTAAGGGTTTGGAGTTATTTTTTTATTTATATTTTCAAGTATACAAGATTATTCACCACATCGTTGGTCATCAAATCATCTATTTACTTTTTTTAAAAACTAAGAAATTGATGTGGTGAAATGGGACATAGGACTGCTGGAAGCCTTCAAAGGGTGTGTGCTATGCCAAATGCCTTTGTGTTTTCATGCAGCCCACAGGGGAATCACTGTAGCAACTTCCCTGGGTGCTGAATTAGCCTTTTTAGTAACTAAGAGAAATATATTGTTTCTTCGGATTTGCTCCTTTTCCACTCACAAGCCATCACTGAACTGTAGTGTCTTCTTCTAAGGCAGCGAAATATTTTTTTTTTCTTTTCTGCAAGCATACTTTTAAAAATTCCAAGATATCAGCATAATATCAATTGGTAGCATATTGCTTCTTGGTGGATACTAATTCAGTATGTACTACTCTTCTGCTCCCATCTAGTGCTTTATCTACACTGCCCATCAGTAAGTGCTGCATGACGATTGATATGATGTAGGGATTATTATGATGCTGAATCCATAGACAGTGTTTAGTCTGTATAATTGCTAGAACATGGCAAAGCTTTTCAATTTAAAATATTGATAGGTGATAAGCACAGTGCACAAGAATTATTATCCTTCTTATCCACCCCTCAGATTTCACGCTCCATGTTATTGCCATTTAAATTATACCTATAGCTTCCATTCTCAAGAGCCAAACATCCTGACTGATATGTGCATGTATTGTTTTAGAGCCAGTCCCTGGCCCCCTCCTGATTCCACACATATTTGAGCAGGAGTAAAGAAAGGGTAACTGCAGCTCTGATGATAGCAGGCCATAGAAATGCTAAGCAACCTCGAGCATGCTGAAGAGAAGTGCTCTCCAGGAGCTGTGTCAATATCATCAAGAAAAAGAGTAGGGGCAGAACAGTGGGACAAAGTGTGACAATACAAATAAACATCCCCATACCCCTTTCCTGGGGTAGGAGAGTATAGCCACTCCAGGGCCAGCAAGCCTAGTGATCAGGCCATAGCCTAACAGTCTTTCTGAGTCACAGAATTATAGAATCAGCAGAGGGGCAAAAACACTGAAAAAGGCCTCACGTTTTCACTGATCATAGAATCATAGAATATTAGGCTGGAAGGGACCCCATTAGGTCATCTAGTCCAACCCCCTGCTAAGAGCAGGACTATTCCCACTAAATCATCCCAGCCAGGGCTTTGTCTAACCAGGCCTTAAAACTTTTCAAAGATGGAGATTCCACCACCTCCCTAGATAATGCATTCCAATGCTTCACCACCCTCATAGGCTATGCCTACACTTACCAAAGTTAGTTCGAATTAGTTAATTCGAACTAACTAATTCAAACTAATTTATTTAATTTGAATTAACTTAATTCGAACTAGCATGGCCCCACTGGAATTTTAATTTGAACTAAGCAAGTGCCATATCTGGCACTTGCTTAGTTCGAATTAGTCAGTTGCATTAAGCTCAATGTGCCAGTTAGTTCGAACTAAGCAGTTAGTTCGAACTAACATGGCCACATTGACTTAATTCGAACTAACTAGTTTGAATTAAGGGTTAGTTTGAAAGGCATAATTGAATTTATTAGTTTGAATTAAGGAAGCCGTTAATTCAAACTAATGAAAGCCTAGTGTGGCCAAGGCTTAAGTTAGTTTGAATTAAGCTTCCTTAATTCGAACTAACTTGCCAGTATAGATATAGCCACAGTGAGAAAGTTTTTCCTAATATCCAACTTAGACCTCCCAGCTGCGACTTAAAACCATTGGTCCCTGTTCTGTCCTCTGTTACTACTGAGTCTTGGGATGGCTCTTCTGGGTTATCAGTTCCTTGTGTGCCCTTCCCCCCACACTCCATGGGAGTCCTCCAGGACTAGTCCTAGATGCAATGAGAGATGCAAGAGTGCTCAGTGTCTTCTGCCTGGTGCCCCAGGTAGGCCTATCCTGAACTGTTACTATTTTCCCTGTTTTCCCTTCTATTTGGCTCCAGACTCAGTCATTCAGAGCCTTGTCTGGGGGATTTCCCAGCTCTCTCTCAGAGTTCAGTTATTTTCCCCAATCAAGATGAAAAGTGTGAAGAGAAGTGGGAGGTGAAGCTGAGACCAAGTTTTATTCAGAGTACTGGTTCTTCCCCTGTAGATCGCCCTGCTTCAGCAAGTACTACCCTCACCATCCCTGAAAGTCAGAGTTCCCTTTTAAGCAATTCTTCCATATGGAGAACTTTCAGCAGCTGCTGAGGGGAGGGACATCCTTAGCCCAATTCCATTCTAGCACTGCTTTAACTTTAGTGTGAGGTCTTTAAAACATACCAAACAACTGTCTCCAAAGGTTGTAAACCGCAGGGTTACTCTGCATGGATGGGCTTCTTACACCCTATTTAAAGAAGTCTATATTCTTGTAGTCACATCCCATCAATGTAGTACCTCAAATGAGTGTGGCTGAAGTGAAAAGTACCAGAGCATAATCCTTCAGTTATGGTCTTTCATGGTATTCAGCCACTAAAGGGGCATGTGATCTGTCACTAGATGGAATGTCAATCCCCATAGATAATAGCATAGTACTTTAGTGGCCATTTTACTGTTCCTTCTCTACTACTAAATATGCTCCTTCCCTAGGGAACAATTTCCAGATGAGATAATGGATTGAGTATTGTTCTCCCACCACTTATTGGGACAACAAGCTGTCCAGACCAATGTCAGAGGCATCCATCTGCAGGATGAAAGGTTACAAAGATCAGTTGAAACTAAACGAGCTTGTGATTTATCTGAGTTTTCAATTTCTTGAAGTCCATGGCACAGTCCTGAGACTTATACATCTTCTGGGGGACGGTATCTCTTATCAGATCAATCAGCAGGGTTGCTATTTTGGTGAAATCCAGAATAAACCTCCTAGAATAGCCTGCCAGTCCCAGGAAACATTATACTTTCCACCTCTTTGGAATTGGAGCACTCTGCTAGAGGTTGGACCTTTTCCAACAATGAGTGCAGGGGTCCCCTTTCCACTGAATACTTGATGGATATCACTCCTCAATTATCTCAGCAGAACTTGAGAAGATTAGTTGTAAATCTCATACTTCTGAGGACCTGCAAGACTGCTGCAGTATGTTTTAAATGCTCGTTCCAGGATTACAGTTGGTGATCTCGTTGATGTATATGGCTACATACTGGTTTTGAGGTTGAAGCACTTTGTCTATCAATCTTTGGAATGTGACTGCTGTATTATTCAGTCAAAAAAGCATAATCTTAAATCTACAAGCCAAATGCCATGTAGAAGATTATCTTTTCTCAGGACTTGAGGGTCAAGGGGATCAGTTAGTAACTTCCAGTTAGGTCAAAAGTAATGACATACCAGTTCATCAAACCTCAGCCTTGGGAAAGTGTTGAATTTGGAAATGACCTTCTAGAAGTCTGTGCAGAATCCTGTCAACCCTGTCTGTGCATCAGCACTATAGGTCTTTGCAACTCACTATATGATTCTTCAACCACCTGAGAACTAACATAGCTTACAGGTCCTTCCACTGGCTTCCAGATCCAGTATCCATGCCAGTGAACCCCTGCTTCTCTGTCTTCTCTTTCCCTTCAGCTCCCTGTCCTATTCTTTTCTCTTACTCTGCTCCTTCTCACAGTTTTTCCCTGACACATTAGTCCAAGTCTTACCAGATTCTTTGTCCCAGTCTAATCCTTTCCTTTCCTTCTCCTGGTTCAGCCTTTGAACTCTCTTTATCCCTCCATCATGCTGCTTGAATTCTAGCATAGGCATCACTAAAAGCACAAAGAGACATGCTCTCTTCTCTCAGTTATTCCTGTGCACCTGGGCCCAGGGCGGTGGCTATTCCTGAGAACAATTGGCTTTGCCCCCTGTAGCCATGGGCTTGTGGGATAATTCTCAATTCCTGTGCAGAATGATGCACACATACTCTGGTCAGCACTAGAAGATGTAAGAAGCTCAATCATACTCAGTCAGTAAGTATGGAGTTTGGAGATTTAAATTGCTAAAACCAAAGAAGTCTCCACTGAGTATGTTATCTGCAAGTTTACAAAGACTTATAACTTGACCAAATTTAAGTGAATTTTCACAGGGAGGGCAAAAAAAGATCATACTTGACACAAAGGCCACCACTTCTTTGCCAAATCTTACACCCCAGATTCAAAGAATGGGGCACTAGAGAGATGCAGATTATTAAATGCCATCGGATTTTTTTTTTCAATTGACAAAACAATGTCTCACTCTTGGAAATCACCGACCCCTTTTGATTGAATTTTTTTTTTAAAAAAGGTGGGGTGGGGAAGGAAATCAGCCTTCTGCAGGCACATGTCATAGAAATTTTTAGCCCAAATGGTTAAATGTTGAGAAATGAAAACAGAGATTTTCAAGGGGAAACATCAGATATCCTTAATAACATTAATATTAATGTTAATATGAATAAATATTAATATTTTGCTTTATACTAAAATAAAGCAACTAAATATATGTAAAAATTCAGTTGCACTTGTGCATTTTCATGGACTTGGTGGGAGACATGACAGTTCTACATGTCTTACACAAACCATATAAATCAACTCACACATTAGATAAACCACAATTTATAGACCATATTTTTTTTAAATACCAATTTTTTAAGCTGGTATTATAACCTCTAATGGCAAACCTCTAATAGCAAAGTCTAATAGCAAAATGGCATTTCAAAGGTTTTGTCCCATAATGTTTTTGTTTGTTTTTATATGACTTATTTTACAACAAAGGTCAGCTCTTCCATAGAGTGAAACTGATATGTATAATTAGCACATTGCATCAGTGATTTCACTGTATCAGGCTGGGGCTTGATCAGTAATATATTCCCAAAAAATCAATCCATGATATTTCCTTCAGTATTATAACAATTCATGCTTGGCAGTTGATATCCTAATGATGTTCTTTATTACTGCAATGTAGATAATTTATTATTGCTACTTAATGTTCTTCTGGTACTTATCCAATTTATTACATCATCATACAGTGCTATAAAGCAGGTAGATATTTTATGGATTGTTTGTTGTTGTTGGCTTTAGCAAAAAAATGGAAAAAAAATAATAAAGGCCTCAAATATTGATTTGAGGACTTTAATAACTAAGTTATAGGTTAGAGGTTCATTACAGGAGTGGGTGGGCTAGGTTTTGTGGCCTGCATTGTGCGGGAGGTCAAACTAGATGGTCATAGACCATAGACTAGATTGGTCCCTTCTGAATCTATTATCTTAATATTTGTCTATCACAAAATTTAGTGTACATGAAAATGATTTCATGCTACTTTCTTGAATTTAACAACTTCAGACAATTTGCCATTTTTAAATATTTTGTTTTCATAGTCTGTTCCTATGTTAGAAACAGAGACACAACTTAGGAATCTGAAATGTCTGGGAAGTGAGATGAAACAAGTCCACAATTCAGATCGTGCTATACAAAAATTATACTCACTGGAAATCAAGAACTGATGATATTATCACTTATGATTAGATAGTCTTGTGACATAAAACAAACTAGTGTTTCCACTTTCATCTGTCTAATGCCACAGTTCTTGCTCCATTATATTCAGTTTCCATCACAGCAAAATCTTTCTGATTTTCTTTATATGCCATATACCATCCTCCTCTTTTCCATCTTCCACTAAGTAGTATCCAGACAAGGGCTTGTCTAGGAATATAAGTTGTTGTTGGGGGGGGGGGGAGGGGTTGGGTTTTTTTGGTTTGTTTTGGTTTTTTGGACATACATACAACATGCTTAAATCACTTTAGCATTCTTTTTGGAATCATTACCTCTGCAGTCTCTTGGACAGTCCTTCATAACACACCAACAATAGGTACGGTATCCCACCACCAAGTATTCTCTGCAAGCATCTCTGATGGAATGAATTAAGTTTCCTGTTCTTGGTTACTATCATTTCCCAAGTTCAGAAGCATATAGCAAGATGGATGTTATAATGAAAACATATCACTTTATCTCGGGTCTTGTGTGAATCTCCTTATTTTTCCAAGTATTTTTCAGTCTAAATATAAAGCACTATTTGCCTCCTCAATTCTTGCATACAGCTTCTTATGAAGCTGGACATTAGCACAACATATACAAAGTTGTCAACTGTGCTGTCTTCTTCACCATCAATCATATTTGTACCATCATTGCTGACTCTTCTTTCAATGATCATGACTTTCATTTTCTTTTGTCTGATTCTTAATCCTACTTTGGCAGCCTCACATTTGACATTGAGAGTGGTCTTTCTCATGGCATTATCATCCATGTCCAGCAGATCTTGAAGTTCTTCTCTAATTAAATCTTCCTTGTGTCTTCCTTTGATGTTGTTCTTCACATGACATAATCTATAACAATGCAGAAAAGAAGGGTGATAGATAAGCTGCAACCCTACCATATTCTAGTGTTGTTTTCAAATCAATTAGCCTTGTCTACACTTAAAATATTGCAGTGGCATAGCTGTGCTGTTGCAGCAATGCTTCTGTAGTGCTTCAGTGAAAATATTACCTATGCAGAGACGAGGTTTTATTCCATCAGCATAAGTAATTCATCTCACCAAGAGCCATTAGCTAAATCAATAAGAGAATTCTTATGTCAACCCACCACAGCCTACACAGAGGTTAAGTTGGTTTAACCGCAAAACACAGGACAATGGAATTTCCACACCCTTAAGTGATGTTTTTATACCAACCTAATTTCCTAGTGTAGATCAGTCCTTAATCTCTTTATTTTCTGTCATTACACTGTATTTTTAACCTTCATCCAACATACTGACCAGTGATACTATCTTTCTAGGAAGCTTAAATTGTTGCAAGGTCTCCCATTTCAATTCTCTACACATTCGGACGAAAGTTTTGGTGAAGTTTGTGAAGTTCAAGAGTAATCTGATAGGGAGTCATTTGTCAATCAATTGTGTCAAGGTAAAGATGTAATATACACACAGACTTTTTGGTTTAAAGCCTGCTTTCTCATTTCACAGTTTTTTATCTATAACTAGTCTTGTTCCATTCAATAGTATGGACACTTTTCCAGACACTGAAATTTGGAAATTTATAGATTACACCTTTCTTTTCATCTTTTGTGCAGAGCTCTTTCTCCCAAACTATATTACAAAGTTTATATATTTCATGTATTACCACACCCTCCATAGTTCTTCTCTTCTACTTAGTTTTTAAAAGTCTTCCCTCTTTCAGCTCTGGAACTGTGATGGCATTTGTTCACACACTTAAAACAGTTTCTTAGGGTATGCCTACACTATCAATTTAGGTCGACATAAGGACACTTAAGTTGACCTAAATTACTCCAGGTCCACACTGGCCTTTTATTAAGTCGACTTAAAGGCTTATTTAAGTCAATTTAATAACTACCGGTCGTTAGGTCGACTTAAGGCTTAAGTCGACCTGTTAAGTCAACCTAAAGCTGGTGTGGACACCCTAGGTCGATTTAATTTCCTAAGTTGACCTAGATCTGGGGAGAAGGGAGCCCAAGTAGCTCTCTTCTCCCCGGGGACACCGGATCCCCGCTGAAAAGGGAGCCGCAGCTTCCCAGGGAGAAGGGAGGCCTCCTCCTCCTCAGGACCCACGCAGGTCCCGGCAAGAAGGGAGCCACCACTCCCTTTTCCCTCGGACCCGTGTGGCTCCTGGCAAAAAGGAAGCCTGCGCTCCCTTCTCCCCAGGACCTTCAGGGAGTCCTGACAGAAGGGACCCATAGCTCCCTTCTTGCTGGGACCCATGACTTCCTGGCAGAAGGGACAGCTCCCTTCTGCTGGGAAGCCCCAGGTTCCAGCGAGAAGGAAGCTCCAGGTCCCTTCTCAGCGGGGAGCCGTGGCTCTCCACTATGTCTACACTTGAAAAGATAAGTCGACTTAACAGAGTCGACTTAACTTTTCAAGTGTAGAGATATCCTTAGAGTCTTCTCTCTCTGGTGCTTCTTCAGGTTCTCTCACTTCTTTGTCAAGCCATTCTCCTTTATTTGTCTGACCTAACCTCTTTGTCTTTCTCTACATACTTCTGCTGTATCATGCATTGTTGTTCTTCTTGTGTCACTTGAGTTTTCGTCTTTTTAAAGGCTTTTCTTTCCCCAATAAATTTCCATGTGCCTGGCTGTACCCACTTCTTTGTTTTTGATGATCTTGGTCAAAGTGAAGTTGTGACAACTTCCTAGTGGACATCTCTAAAGCAAATTCAGTGTTCCTCTATATTATCATTCATTGCCTGCTGCTGAGAACTGAGAAATCCTTTCTGATACATGCTTATCCAATCCTTTTTTCTCTTATCTGATCGCTACTGAAGACCTTCTACTATTATTTAGAACAGTCTACATTTTGAGAAAATGTGAAAAGTGCTTGCCAGTTTATGTAGTCCAATTTTGAAGCAAAACATGTGTCAGAAGGAAATATTGCTAACCAGGAAATTCAAATTTAAGAATGACCATTATGTTGTACTTTGAACTGAATTCACTGAGGTGAAGCAGCTTGTTTGAAAGAAGAAGAGATAATGCAGTGTTTGTGAATCTCAGAAATCTGAAACATTGCACGTCACTGTTTTTAAGCTGTATTTATTTTGAAGGGGTAGAAGCTTGGTTACATTGCATCTATCTATAATGTGTTCAGTGTAAATTAAATTAAGAGTTCAAAGTTAAGCAGCTGTCCAATCAGTGACTCTCTCTTAATGACAACACTGCTTTTTCAACATACCAGTTTTTAATTTAATATGTATGTATGTGTATTTTAATTAAATTGTGTGAGTATATCTATCTATCTATCT
Source organism: Pelusios castaneus (assembly GCA_007922175.1). Lineage (NCBI taxonomy): Eukaryota > Metazoa > Chordata > Testudines > Pelomedusidae > Pelusios > Pelusios castaneus. Next base: position 19,859,968 of record ML685791.1, read on the forward strand.
ATCTACAATATTTTATATACATTCTTGCATAATCTAAGCCAAATTCTCCATAGATAGAAATCCTCATGAGAAACCAATAGTGCACTCATATTTGTAACTGCAGTTTTTTTGAAATTGCTGTACATTTGCATTTAGATGTAAGATATACCTTTCTTCATGTTGTTGTGGTTACTGGAAACATGTTCTTTAATAACACATGCAGCAGTATTTGATGAGCACTGAAAATTTAGCCCTAAATATAATATCACTTTTTCCTTTTACAGTCCCAGAAGCCTAAGAATGCAGACTGACAAAAAGAAGAGGAGAGAAAGAGATAGAGAACCTAAACACAATTCACCTAAAACAAAAGCCTGCCATTTTCTACCACTAAAGTGATATAATAAAGCTCTAGTGAAATAGGCACAATTTATTTTTGGCTTCATTCACTCATTTCTCAAATTGCCATTCTAAGGACCTGTTACAACAGCCATCCTGATTTGCCTCCTTTATGGTAAAGAGAGTTGAAAAGAAAAATCTCTTACCATTTGCTAACACTAGATTATTTATCAAGATTGGAATCCCTATTGCAGTTAGCTTAGCTAGTTGTTAACATCACATTCAACACTACATAACGTACCTTTGCTGGGAACACATCTAACTGATGTGGCTGAAAAGAGTGGCAGCAACAAGCGAAGATTATAATAATAATAGGGTTTTTTGTTGTTGTTCAGAAACGTCCATAGTAGACAAAGCCTTTATGAGGCTAATTCTTTAAGGTGCTCAAATTTCAAATGAAATAAATGACAGTTCCATTGCTCATTAGCTCTCAAGGTCAGACGTATACATGAAAATAGAGTGATTCTCCATTCTAGGAGGACTGACTTGACATTTTAAAGTACCTTCCCTTTTGGATTCTTAAGATTGATTTCTTTATGTTGCCTGATTGAATTGAATAATTTAGAGATGTACTGTGTAAATAACCACAGGCAGGTATTATAGACGAATGTGGACAGATAGTTTTCCATGTACAGCTGGTAATAGATGTTTACCACAATGTTGATATATACCCAAATTATTTATTAGATGTTTACATTGTTGTCTCCAAGATGAAAGTAAATTTTTAGAGCAACTGCTTGTTGTCACAAGTCAATAATAGTGCACTCTTCATCCTTTTCGTTTTACTTTCAACATTCCCTCTCTCTATATATATATATTGCAAAGATTTTAACCTGAATACCATTGAGAAAGAAAGCCTCTGAAAACCATCAGCAAGGGAACCTTCAAATTGTCTGATAATTTGCTGTATTAAGTGCAGATAATGAGCATGGTTTTGATTAGGTACTTTTGATGTTGGGTTTAGATCCTAGTAATACTGCTTTTTAATAATTCCAGATCTGAAACACACTGTATCATTTTAGTCCAGTGGCTGACATAATTTTCTACAATATTCCAGTTTTAAAGATCTATATTCTGACCATAGCTACACCCTCATTCTTTTTACCTTATATTCTCCTACTGAGCTAATAGGGGTATCTGTTTTCCCTACCTACTTAACTCAGAACAGAAACTTGAAACTTTCCCATGTCCAGTTGAGTGCACTAACTATTAGGCTCTTGGCTCCTTTGTTGTAAGATAGATATAATTAGTTTTTAACCATTCTGAATAGATGAGTGTCAAGTTTATTTTCAAATATAACTGTTCCATGACCTCTTCTTCCACTGCTTGTGGTTCTTATACCTACTATTTTTCATAATATTTACCCTAAAATATCCTTACTGCAGGTAAAGCTTATTATACCTTTTTCTGGTTTTCATAACTAATCAATCCCTGTATTCCGTATATCTTCCTTTTTATGTATCTGTAGTCAGATGTGTCTCCCTTCAATCTTTTTTTCTCTAGAATGAACGTGCCTAGTTCATTTCACCTTTCTTAACAGGTGGAAGTTTGGTTTTTGGGGTTTTTTGTTTTTTCAAATTATTCATCATTTGCCTTGCTCTTCTCTAAACTCTCTATAACATATCTAGGCCTTTTGAAATGTGATACTCAAAACAGTATGCAGAGCTCAACTCAAAGAATAGCAAAGCCAAACAATATTACGAATTGGTAACACTTATTAATACATTGCAATATTTGATATATATTTACTCTGTTGATAACATCATTATAATCATCAGCTACAACTTGCTGCTTAGCATATTGAGAGGAGAGACAAGAGACCTGTGTCCTGATCCTAACTCTGATACTTACCTTGCCTAGTTTTGGTAAATCACAAGGCAGAGTCCACTTTCTTTTAATGTGTTTGAGAACTCCCTCCATCATTTTCTTATTATCTGCTAGAGTGGGGATGTGTATGGAGTAGGTGACGTACAGAGTGGCAAACTTCACTTTTGAGAATAGCACACTGCCAACTTCTAGAATATATGTATGTGTGTAGAACCTTCCCACCCCTCTTTTCTTTAGCAGAGGGACAAGAACACTGAAAAAGTCCTCACTTTTTCACTCACCATAAAATCAAAGAGGGGACCTCATGAGGGTGGAGGGGACCTCATGAGGTCATCTAGTCCAAGCCCCTGCTAAAAGCAGGACTATTCCCATTAAATCATTCCACCCAGGGTTTGTCTAACCAGTCCTTAAAACTTTTCAAAGATGGAGATTCCACCACGTCCTTCAGTAACCCATTCCAGTGCTTCACCACCCTCCTAGTGAGAAAGTTTTTCATAATATCCAACCTAGACCTCCCCAGCTGCAACTTGAAACCATTGCTCCTTGTTCTGTCTTTTGTTACTACTGAGAAAAGCCTAGCTCCCTCCTCTTTGGAGCACCCTTTCAACTAGTTGAAGGTTCCTATCAAATCCCCCCTCAGTCTTCTCTTCTGCAGACTAAATAAGTTCCTTCAGGCTCTTCTCATAAGTCATGTGCCCCAACCCCCTAATCATTTTCGATGCCCTCTGGTGGATTCTTTATAATTTGACAACATCCTTTCTGTAGTGGAGAGCCCAAAACTGGACACAGTATTCCAGATGTGGCCTCACTGGTGCCAAATAGAGGGGAATAATCACATCCCTCGATCTGCTGACAACACTCCTAGGGTAGGTCTACACTGGGGAATTTAGGTCGACTTTACTAAGTCGACTTTAAAAAGTTGACTTTAAGTCAACCTTCTTAAGTCGACTTAGAGAGTCCACACAGGACTCCTAAGTCAACTTAAAGTGGCCCATACTAAGTTGACTTAGAGAGTCTACACTATACTCTCTACATCGATTAGTTAGGTTGAGGGGGAGGCGAGGCTCCTTTGGAGCCTCGGCTCTCCAGGCTAGGAGGGCTTGTCCTGGGGACAGCCAGCCCTGCATGGGGCTGGCTCTTCCCTGGCAGCAAGCCCCAGAGTGGTGC
>ML685791.1:19863436-19875807 GCA_007922175.1 Pelusios castaneus
ACCACTCGGCTCCCTTCTGCTTGGGACTTCTCAGGTCCTGGGCAGAAGGGAACCCTCCTAGCCCAGGGAGAAGGGAGCCCCATGCTCCCTCCTAGCTGGGACCCTGCAGTCCCGGCCAGGAGGGAGAGCGGGAGACCCGCGGTCCAGCTGCCGGCTGCTCGGCAACTGGAGCATGGGTCTCGGAGAGAAGGGAGCCCCATGCTCCCTCCTAACCAGGACTCTGCCGTCCTGGCCAGGAGGGAAAGCGGGAGACCTGTGCTCCAGCTGCTGGCTGCTGGCAGTTGGAGCGCGGGTCTTGGGTCCTGGCCAGGAAGGAGAGCGGGAGACCTGCACTCCAGCTGCCAGCAGCTGGAGCGCAGGTCTCCTGCTCTCCCTCCTGGCTGGGACCACAGGGTCCCGGCTAGGAGGGAGCGTGGGGCTCGCTTCTCCCCGAGACCCGTGCTCCCTCCTGGCCGCGACCGATCGGTCTGGCTAGGAGGGACTGCGGTACTCCCTTCTGGCCGGGACTTGAATGGTCCCAGCCAGAAGGAAGTGGCGACTCCCTTTTTGTTGGGACCCGAGCGGTCCCGGCCAGAAGGGAGCCCTGCAGCACCCATCTGGCTGGGACCTCGCTACAGCTTTTTTGGGAGGACCGGGTCTCCCTGCCAGCTGGAGCGCCGTGCCAGCTATTGCCGGCGCTTCAGCTGTTTCACCAGGGTACAACTGTGACTGCTGATCTGCAGTGTCACTTGAATTCTCCAGAATGGGGTGTCTTTTACATTGTTTTGCTGATGACCAGAAACTCCTCCAGATTCTGCTCATTTATGGACATTAAAATCTGAAGTTACACCCAGCTAAGTTCCATGAATCATTCCTCAGAGAGTCAAAAACTACATACAGGGCAACACCCACAAATTTTTTGTGGCAGCCTTTCCCCCAGAAATGTGCATCTTACATTGACCAGAACACTACTGAATAGTGCAAGCTCACAGAGAGTTTTTCATTCCAACATTGGGAATGATTGTGTGCACCAAGCTTCCTGTCTCAAGGGTAGTTCCCGAAGCACTTCCATTCAAATTCACACTGGATTAGAAAAAAGAATAAAATAAGTTTATTAACTATAGAAAGATAGGTTTTAAATGATTAACCAAGTAATAAGGAATAAACAAAAGAAATAAAAGATAAACATAGAATCTGATTCTTGAATTTTACCAAGGCTAATAAGCTTAAAAGCAAAAAGTTTTCTCTCACTGAAAAGCTTTCAGTGGTCCATACTGCCTGGAAAACCCCCAAGCCAGAACCATTCCCTTCAATGTAATGATGTACCTTTGGTCTTTCAGGCAATCTTGCTCCTATGAGTAGAGATGGATGGGGAGGACAGGTGATAAAGAGGTTACTGTCTCTTATTTTTATATCCTCCTCTACTCTTTGAAGATTTACCCCCTGCAAGGTGTAGGCAGAATAGTTCCATGTACACATGGGATTCTAAATATCTTTCAAGTGAATTGTAAATTTCTTGGTTTACTCTCTCCCCACTTAGTGAATAGTTGCTTCAGCAGTTAATAGTTTTCTAACACCTGTGGTTAGTCCTTAGTTGTCTCTGAGAAGCTAGTCTGTGGGCATTGCATTCCCCATAAATTGCAACTTATTTCAGTAACAAATATGTAGTGAATATTCTATCTCTATATACAATATTAATAACACATTTTAATAGAAGAATAATGTTCAGCAGATTATAAATTTCCAAATGGTAAGGCATAATTTCATAAAATATATCATAACCATATAAAAGTGATGAACATGGTATAGACTGTATAGGGTGTCATGTGTGATACAAAATGTCACAGACATCCACAACAGTAGATTGATTAGTCAGTCTGTGTTTATCCTCCAAGTGATTAATCAAAATATGAAATAATAAGACAATGTAATTTTTTAGTGCTGAACAGTTATTTATTCTGACTTTTCAAGACTTTAGGGGTTTTTTTGTATATTCCTTACAAAGTAATTTAGTTTAAGGTATATTTCTATTTCTCTATGAAATATGTAGTGTTTTAACAATTAGAACATTTGGAATTAAAACTGAGTTATACTACAAGGTAACCACTGTATTCTTTCACCCACTAAAATTTTAGGCCTTAAATCTGTAAACACAAATATGTGTAACTTCATACACAAAAACAGTCCCATTGATTTAATGGACTCCATGTATCTGTACAATTATACATGTGGGTGTTTTCAGGCATAGTACCTAAAATTATCATCGCATACACACACACACAAATGAAAGCCTAGATTGCCTTTCATCATGAGAAAGCTCATGTGATAAATAAATCTGTTAGGGTGCGTCTACACTTGTAAATTAAGTTGACTTAAACTTGCTTAAGTCGACTTAATTTACCCTGCGTCTACACTACAGTTTCCTTAAGTCGATTTAAGCAAGTTGCTTAAGTCAACTTAAGGAAAATAAAGTTGACTTAATGAAAATTAAGTCGACTTTATTAAGCCTCATTTTAATTCAACTTTAGGCTTAAGTCGACTTTTTCAAGTCGACTTAAGCCAGTATAGACCTGGAGTAGCCCTAAATTGACTTAGGGATACTCCAGGACTCCACCACTGCCCTCGCTGCCGGGAGGGTGGGGGCACAGGTGGAGCCTGGCATGCCCCCCCACAGGGCAGGGCAGAGCCCTGCAGACCTTGCCCCTGTGCCCTGCCAGGATCCCTGTCCCCCTTTGCCCCATTGTACCTTGGTAAAATGGGGCAAGGTACAATGGGACAAAGGCTGAGCCCCCTGGCACTGGGCAAGGGGTACCCCTCTGCCGCTGTGGACCTGCCCTTGGTCCGCCTAGCCCCTAGAAGTCGACCTAGGTGTCCAGTGTGGACGCTCTAGGTTGGCTTTGTAAGTTCCCGTCAAAGTCGACTTTAAATTTAGGTGTAGACATTCTAAGTCGACTTAACTAAGTCGACTTTAAGTCAACTTAGTTAAATTGACTTAGCTAAAGTCGGCCTAAATTTACAAGTGTAGACATAGCCTTAGTCTTTAAAAGTGCCACAGGACTCTGTTGTTTTCTGCAATAGACTAACACGGCTACCCCTTTGGAACTTTTCATGATTGTGTGACCGTAGTCAAATTCCAAAGGAGTAGCCGTGTTAGTCTATTGTAGAAAGAACAGAGTCCTGTGGCACTTTTAAAGACTCTGTTGTCTGTGTGACTGTAGACAGGGAAGCAAAGCACTCAGTTAGTCTCTTACATTGAATATTTTTTTCTTAAAATTGATATAGGATTTTAGAGCCCTACTATGTATCTATTTTACTCTCACATCTTTTTTTCAACAGCCTGTAAAAATCTTTCAAACAGAAAACATAGAAGTTGTATCTAGTACATCCTGAAGAATATTGTAAAGTACTGTAACTTTCATCCACCATGTTTTGTATCAGCATCAAGTCATATAAAGGAGTCCATTCTTCCATACAAAAATGATACAAAGGAATTTTCAAAAGCCTCTGATGAAGACAGCATGAAGTCAATGGTAGGGTTCCGCTATCTTGGGGAAGTGCAGTACCTATGCCAATGGAGAAGCCTAGTGTCATCTCTAAATGCTACAGCAATGCGGTTGCACTGATGCAGCTTCAGTTCTATAAGTGTAAACTAGCCTAGATGGACAGATCTCTTGGCTCAGGTAAGCAATAGTTGCCTACACACACAACCGTCTTCTTCTAGCCTTTTTCAGGGAGCGCTCCCTCTCCTATTTCCATCTACTTCAGGCACAACTAGTAAATACCAGACATGTGACCTGGACCGTTGAAGAGACTGACTGATGGTGTTACTCTGTAACCCATAAATTTAGGAGTTACTGGTTTCAGTTTTGTCTCAGCTGTGCTCCTGAATGTTCACATGAATGCTAAGCATTGCAGGGCCTGTCTGTTACACAATACATCACAAGTTCCTATTTTGCAAGCTTTTTATTTTATAAAATTCATTTATAGAAGCTTTTCTTTCTCTTCTCCCTTTTCAGTTCTGCAAAATGCTATATAAATAATCAAAGGGAAGTGTATGAAAGGTAGGGTCTTTTTCTTCCCAAACTAAATTGTGGAATAATGCTTTAATTGTATGCAAAGAGACAGTGAGCAATTAACATTTAAAAGGATAATTAAATTCAACAATGGTGGGGAAAATACCATTTGCCACAGTGTAGTACCAGAATGGTTCATTAAAATTACTGCTGCCAGTTTAAAAGACATGTTGATTAATAAGGTCCCAGTACAGGCTTTATGGTTGTGTTTTTAAAACTCAAATTGTTAAAGAACTATAGTATCTAATACTATTAGGTTAAGAATGTCCTTTTATTTTTAAGGTAACAAAATAAACATCTGTTTCTTTGTTAAGCCTGGTAAAAATTAGACACACTGGAATGAAGAGGTGTTGCAGACCATTCTCTAATCCAGGGGTTCTCAACCCTATTTCCATTGTGACACACCTGACAGATGATGTTCTCCTGCATGACACATTACAATCTGCTGGTGGCAATTGCACTTGGGCTGGGAGCTCTTGAGAAGCTGCGGTGCTCTGGAGTATGCAGTACTCTGGGACCTGGGTAGGCGGTCTGCCTTGATGGGGCTGGGTTTATTTTTGTGGGGCAGGCGACGACCCCTTGCCCCCCAGCCGCAGATCTCTGGGTTGCAACCTAAATCCCTTTACTCATCTAGCCCTGGCTGCTGCCTGTGTTATTCATTAGGTGCAGGCTATTGAGGGTGTAACCCATATGCCTGAAAAGGCTATCTCTTGAGAGACCTGCTGAGGGTGGGTTACTGTTGTTGGGCAGATTAGTGACCCACAACTGGAAACTTCCAGAGGCAGGGTGTGGTAGCAATTTGAGCATGCTCCACAGTGTACCCTGCTGCTGTGATGTGATGTTGTCAGTCAGATTACTGGAGAGCAGCAGCCTGAGCAGACAGCAGGCAGAAGCTGCCTTGAGGAGAGACCATGTGCTCAGTGTTCTGGAGAGGAGCTGAGCCAGGAGTGAACAAGATGTTTTCTCCATGTAAAGGAGTTATTTGCACCAGACCTTGCAGACATGCATATGGGACTGAGGGCTGGTTGCAGAGGAGAAGAGAAAGCCTGAATGTAATGCTACAGAGGATCCCAGCAAAGGAAGAAGAGGACAGCGATTTCTTGCCACTCAAGCTTCCACACTGGAACAGAGACTGTAGCTGAGAGTTGGGTGAACTCCACACAGACTTTGGGACTCTTGGGTATCTTTCATGCAAGGGATTGTTCTTTGTTAATTGTAGTTTGTTTTCTTAGGATAAGGGTTCATTTAGTTAGTAGTTAATAAAGTTCATTGTTATGTTTGTTTTTAGTAGTATTTTAATGTGTGAGTGTAGCTCTGAGCAAGCTTCGCCGTGAGTCCTGTACAGACTGGATACTGGGTCTCCAGCTGCTTTCCCCATAGGGGTTGGGATTGATTTCTGTGGGGCACTGGAGAAGGGCAACTAAATGAATTTAGCCCACCCGAAGGTTACAAGGGCATCAGAGAGCAGCAGGCAGCAGGAGCCTAAAGCTGGCTCCAAGCTGAGCTGACAATTTTCTGGGACACACCTCCCAGCTCTTTGCGACACACCACTGTGTCCTGACAGAGGTCCTAATCTGCCGCTGACTGGCTTATCAATCTTTTTTTTTTAATTACATCTTAACGCACTCATCATTTAGTGCAGAGAAATCCAATGTATCTATTATGCAAAGAGAAACACACACATACCCCTCAGATATTTGCCAGGTACAAAGAGCAATGGTTTTCTCCTTTCTCCATTTGTTTAATGGAAATTTTCATAGTTGTAGTTAAAGGAAAGGAAATGAAAAAATATGACTTTTGTCAGTTTTCAACACATTCATTAAAAAATAATTAAGTAGGAGAGATTAAGGGAGATAAAATTAAAATAAAATACAAATGAGTGCACATTGGGAAAATTGAAAAGATGTTCTGTATCCAAACTTTGCAGCTGGCTCCTAATAAATGTCAAACAAAGTCCTGTATCTGTATACTGACAAATTTTGAGGGAGTTTGTCTCTATAACAAACTCATCCTGGAAACCAAACAGTCTGAGCAATTGGGGCAGTTCAGAATCAAACTGTGTTCTTAGGGTAAACACTGGAGTTTTAGATGATCTGCAGTTTTTAATATTTAAGATATTATAGTTGATATGGAGAATACAAGTTATGAACAATGTATGATATCCTAACAGTTGTGGTGCTTCAAGGCTGCTGTTACAGAATGTAACATTTTAAAAATCCTCTTTGACAGAATACTTTATTGCCAATTGAGAACAATGAATGAACAGGAACTATAGCACAATTTATCTGTTTTGTTCCATTTTTCCCTTTACATAATTCTATCATAGAGGAAAAATATATTTTTTTTCATTCCGTAAAATGGCATTTGAGTGCTCATCTGTGGCATGGCTGGATGTTAATGAATATTTGTGCGTGTTTCTGTCTTTCTTAGGATAAGGCCAGAATAGGAGCAGAGGGGACTATTAAATATCTTATGGCACAGTATTGCTCCAGCCTTAGGGATGAAAGCCTGATATGCAACTCTGGATCTTTTACAATTGGGTGGAGGAAACTCTTTAATTAAACATTTGACATTTTACAACTACAGTTCCACAGGAAAGACAATGAACATGTTCTATATAGTATGAGCAGTTAAAACCGTGTGCGCGCTCTAAGGAGTTATGTTTTTATCCCTATAATTCAAGCTGTCCATATGAAGTAACTGTGAAATGACTGGAAAAAAGCTACAATTTGTTTTAAAATTGCTTCAGGCCTAGAGAAACCTATTTATTAAACATTTTTTCTTCTTTATTTTTAATTTTAATGTAACTCCTGCTCTTTTAGAGCTGGTTTGGGGCAGCTACAGATGCCCCAAGGGCAATGATTTTATTTTATTTTATTTTACGCTGACTACTAGTAATGAACAAGATCTCTTTATACCTTAAAATAAAGTTTAAATTTGCAAATAACATCCAGGATTGAATAAAAATTTCTATCTCCAGGAGGAAGGATGGTTTTGAAGTTTAAATACTGTCCTGGAACTCAGGAGTTCTGGATTCACTTCCTGCTGCATCTGTGGGTATGCCTACAGTGGAAAAGGAGGTGTAATTTCCAGTTCAGATAGACATAGCCATGCTAATGAAGTTAGCATGCTAAAAATATAAGTGTTGCCATGATGATGGGTGAGGCTAGTCGCCCACGTACATGACTATAATGGTATTGTACTTGGGTCAGCCAGCCCCTCTCACTGTTTCTACCTCTGCAGCTACACGTCTCTTTTTAGCAAGCTATCTTGGTCAGAGCTAGCACGGGTATATCTACTTGAGCTGGAAATACACCTCCAGCTCCTGACCTACCCTAAAACAAATTTCCTTTGTGATCCTTGGGTACATTCCTTAACTTGTGTGTCTCTGTTCCCTGTTTGTAAAATGGGGGTTGTAATATTTCCTTTTCCCTATACTTTCTCTGTCTTGTCCATTAAAATTGTAGGCTGTTGGGGACAGAGACTGTCTCCTACTATGTTTGTACAGTAGCAAGTACAATGGGGTTGCAATCTCTATTGGAGACCTAAACATTACTGTAATATAAAGAAGAAAAAGAAAATGTTTTAGAAATACAAAGCACAGTACATTTTTTTTAAAAGTGCTTAAAGAAAAATATTGCATATGCTTTAGAGTTTGTTACATTATGAAATTATAAAAAATGGTGTTCTGTTCTGTATCTGGAAAGGTAGAGATTTTTTATTTTAGTCAGATTTTCACATGCTGGGCTCTATTTTTATATTTGAAAAGGTTAGATTTGTTTGTACTTAACTGCAGATGCAATTAAGGTAACTACAAGTGAGAGCTCTTAAAATTAATTACGACAGCTGTTAGCCATGTTTATGACTATCCCTATATTAAAAATGTGGAATTATTATAAATATTACTTACATATGCACCTGAAAAGATAGTCTCATTGCAATCAACTTTAAGAAACTACCCAGCAAATTCAGTAGTTCAGCTGAACTATCAAAACAAACAAGCAAACAAAATCAGTTATTTTGAGCATATCCCAGAGCATCAACTTATATAATAATATAGTTTTGAAAAAAAGTAAATTGTATGATTGAGCTTTTGTCTCATAATTGCACATCATGTCAATATAATAATCAAGTCCAACAAGAATGCAAAATTGAAAATCTACATATAAAGAATTACTATATTTATCCTCCCATGTTGCATCCTGCACTCCTTACTCATACAAAACTATCACAGATGTCAGTAGAAACTCAGTCACTGGTTCCCTGATATACAATTGAGTTTTGTTTGAACGGACTTGTAAGGGGTAAGTTTAATTCCTGAGAGTCACTGTTTGGCTCTGTTTTCCCTCTTTGTATTCCTGCAAGAAAGTAAGTGCAATTACTGTAACTTTTACAAACATGACAAAAAACTACAAACTGATTAGGATTAAAATGCCCACCTCTGAGTTTAAAGACAGACAGCATGACAACAAATATAAATACAATTCCCAGCAGTTCCTGCAGGCATATTCTGAAGGCAAAGCCAATAGTGGTACATATTTTAATAAAAGTATATGCTGAAAGGATTGTGGGAAACTGATCAGCTGATAACCTGTTACAGCACAATTATAAGCGTTATTTCTTTGAGCATGCCTTGCTTTAAGTAAAAAGTCTGTTGTTTAACAAAATATATTGTTGTCTAGTTCACAGAAAAAATGTAATTTAACAGATCTCTTCTTCTGTCAGCTGTATTTCTTTATCAGCTCAAAAGCTTATTCTATTTTCCTTCTGGTTGCACTGTGAATGCATTATTCTATCAGATATTCATTTAAAAGGGCTTCACTGAACTTCTGTAACATATTGAGTTAAAAGTAAGTATTATTGCACTTAAATAATAACTATAACAATGACTCTCACAAAAGTAAGATGACATGTTCTCGTATGGTAAATAATAGGAGCACCTTAACCCTAACATAAGGGGAATCTGTTATATTTTTCTCTCACATTGATGAAGCTCCACTAAAGTCAAGAATTTGACACAGTACATTACAAAATTAAACTATAAACAACATATTGTGCTGTAACTAAAGACAAACCCATTTAAGCACTAATTTATATACTAAGACCTGACCTTGCAAATATTTATATGTAGGACAAATTTTAGCCTGTATGAATATATTCATATTCATAAGTGTTTGTAGAATTAGGGAAAACTAGGGGATCAGATCCTGAAATATGATTCCACAAGTGAAAGTCTGAGTTGATGGATTAGATTGTAGGATCAGGGCCAAGAGTTAAATCTGAACAGCCATTCAACTTGGGATAAAATGTGCTATGAAATATTTTGCATTCTCGATTGAAAGGAACAAAACAGAAAGGCAAGTGCTTTCTGTAGAAATGCATAATAAAACATTTAATCCCATTTTAATCACATCAAAATTTATTAAGAGTAATATTCTGCATTTTTTCACAGGAATCAGTTAGGAGATCTGTATTCTTCTAGGAGGCTTGCTACACTAGGGAGTTATACAAGTATGGAAACAGCACTGGAAATAGGTATATGTGCACCAGCAGCAAAGAACTTGTAATGCTATTGATTGAATTTGAATGTTGTATTATGGAAAGGAAATGAGATAGTCCAACACTACCCCAAACTGATTTCTGGACAATTGTCCATGTTTAATCAACTCTTATTCAAGAAAGCCTTTCAGAAGTTTAATTTCCAAAGCAAATTATGATACTTCTTTTCTTCATTGCTAAAAATTCCATAGGGAAAAACAAAACACATTATAATACACATTAAAAAGGCTGTTGAAGAGAACAAGAAAAATAAAGACTATAAAAAGAAAAGAAGATGGAAACATGCGCACAAACCTACTTATTAGTTGACAGAGATAATGTCTTCCTTTAGTCACATGCATTGTATGTGACAGATTAATGAAGGGAAGACGTCAATTTTAGATTACCTTAACCTCAAATAGCTGTGCTGTCAATTTACTGGTAGTTGTCATGATTCATGTTTACAGCTGCCAACTGTCTCCCAATGGTCCAGTATAAATGTTATGCATGGAGGAGGAATTAGCAAAGAAGTGCTTACTGAAAACCTAATTAACCCCCTAATGCATTTAAGGTGAGCTTGTGTTCCTTAAATGTCTGAATATGCATAATAATAACAGCCCTTGGAGTGGAGAATTCAGTATCCATTTTAGGAAATTCACTCCTAATACATACCACTGGGATGCGTTAAACATTTATTTTGCTGTTTGTAAGAGTTTTGAAGGACATAAAGTAACTTATTAGCTCCCCCTCCTATTGTAATTCCTTTCCTACTCCTCACTCATAGGACTAAGGACCTGATCCAAAACCTATTGATATCAATGGACATCTTTTCACTGATTTCAATAAATATCAAGTTATGTCTCTAGTGCTAACTCCTAAATTCTGGACAATACTTTAGTAAATGGAATTTGTTCAGGATTTGGAAAGATCAAAATCTTCTGCACATCCTGTGGAACACCACTGTCGACTTAACAGAGTTGACTTAACTTTACAAGTATAGAGATAGCCCTGAGACTTTGGTTCTGCTCATATCTCCCCATTACCTGCTAGAGATTACTTCTCAGGTGTAGAGGGAGCACATATTACATCCTTCCAGAGACTGCAGTAGTTACACTCCCCAGGTACTTGAGGAAGAATTGTGCCTGCTTGCTGGATCTCCCATTGGCATAGTGCATTTACACAGCCCTCCCTATGAGAGCTACGGCTTAAAGCCCATTATGTGTCATATAAAAATCATCTGCTACACTTTATAGCAATTAAATATTATTGGAGGCAGGTTGACCCCAAATGCCAAACCAGTTGATATATCATTCAATAGTGGTAGAAGAACCTTTTGCACACATTTACACTGCTTTGTCTATAATTAACATTTATAGAGACAAGGTGGGGGAGGTAATATCTTTTATTGAACCAGCTACTGATGGTGAAAGAGATGAAGTGACAGCTTCTCTTTCAGTAATCAAAGTTGGTCCAATAAAAGACGTTACTTCACCCACTTTGTTTCTCTAATATCCTGGGACCATGAAGGCTACAATTAACACATTTAAGCAGAGGAAAGTTGGGAGGTAACAAAAGCCATACAGTCCAACTCTAGAATGTGCCAAATAGCATAATCAATAAAGTCTGAAATAAAACAGTCCTGCAGTAGGCTGGGGTCGGAGTCGGTGCAGTTTCCTGTTGGCTGGTAACATCATTGTCACTTATCTATCTGAAAAGAACAGTAAAAAGGAATTAAAATGTATTCACCTCTGTTTGTTCACATAGAGCCAAATTCTGACCCTGGATGAACCTAAGAGGAGCCTCTAATTAGAAGTGGCAACCATGGCACACATCTGATAAAACCAGTTAGCCATATGGTATAAAGTGAACATAAGAGGAAAAAGTTTAAACACACACACACATTTTAGAAACTGCCTTTGTCAATAGACCTGTCATATTGGGCAGTGCCCAACTTAACTCCCCTTCCATATACCACCCGGCCTTTTTAGACACAGCTGCTTAGGAAAACATCTTTTGGGGTCTGACCCTACAGTCCCCTCACTGAGTCCCAAGAGTTTTATTTGAGTAAAGCCTGTAGGGGAGATTTTCAAACTCAGGGTACATAATGGAGGTTAGGCAGGCACCTGCGTTTCATTTGTGCTTTTGAATTTTTTTCCTTGTAAGACTAAGCTCTTCATTACAGCACTGTCTTCTTTTGCAGATCCCAATAATATTTAAAAAACAAGCCAAATTGAGGCAAAACAGTTGAGTAGTTTTAATGTTATATAAGCATCTGAAGGTGTCTCCTTCACATGTACACATTAGAATTTTTAAGAGTTTTTCATAGTACAGGTAAAGCAGAATCCTGACTGAGCCAGACTGTAGTGGGGTCCTTAACTTGAGAGTTCAGGTTAGTGGCTTAAATTCATGGCACTTTCAAAAAAGCTCAGCAGTCTTGCTTCAGATCAAAACAGATAAACTTAAGAGCTCTAAGACAAATAATTCTGCATTTCTTCATTTCCCCCCTTTCATTTCCCATCCCATCTTTAAAACAGGGATATCAAGTGAGAGAAAAAGGTGTCACTCAGGCTATGTCTACACTTGCACTTTTTAAGTCGACTTTAACTAAGTCGACTTAACTAAGTTGACTTAAAGTAGACTTAGTTAAGTCGACTTAGGCTATGTACACACGAGCATACTTGTCCCGCAATAAGTTATTGCGGGACAAGTAAAGCGCTATAAATATAGCGCTTTTTCGCGTGCACACGTGCACTTTGTTTCGCAAAGGAGCATTCACCCTTG
>ML685791.1:19876207-19960969 GCA_007922175.1 Pelusios castaneus
TCCCCTCTAAGACATTTGTCCAGAATGACACAAGTTAAAGTATGGATATAACATCAAATTCTTAACTTCTAATCAAAATAGAATTCCTAGACATAAACTATATAATCATTCCCAGCAAATTACTACCTTTCTATTGATACCAAACATGACATAGTTCCTATGGATTATAGCATTTATGAGATATCCATAGAAAATAATATCATAAATGCTTCCCTAAATCCAGACAGTGTCACACTGTGCCCACATGCCCTGCCCTTTGGGGGGCATGCTAGGCTCCCCCTGTGCCCCCTCCCGGCAGGGAGGGCATTGGTGTAGTCCTGGGGTAGCCCTAAGTCAACTTAGGGCTACCCCAGGGCTACCCTGGCTTAATTCGACTTTAAAAAGTCGAATTAAGCCTTAGGTCGATTAGAAAGGTGGTTTAATAAAGTCAACTTAATTTTCATTAAGTCGACTTTATTTTCATTAAGTCGACTTAAGCAAGCTGCTTAAGTCGACTTAAGCAAAGTGTAGTGTAGTTGCCGGGCACATTAAGTCGACTTAAGCCAAGCTTAAGTCGACTTAATTTACCAGTGTAGACGCAGCCTCAGTGATTGTTGAGAAATCAAGCCCTCAGATGCCTCCTAACTGCAAAACGTATGGTTCCTTCTTCACTAGTAAGTTGATCATGTTGTATAAAATTAGGTTTCCTCTTCCTGTTTTCCTTCATAAATTTCAAGCTCAGGAGCAATATCGAAGAGGCTGTCTTAAGCAGTGTGCTTGCAAAAAGCAATCAAAGCACACCATTTTATCTAAAATCATTGTCATTACTCTGAGAAACTTCAGCCAGTACTCAGTGACACTTTTGCATTTATTAGATTACATGAGGAATACATTACCTTTGAAGTCCTCCCCCCCCGCATCTTTAAACACATATGTTCTCTTTGTTCTATATTAGAAACACCCTATTAGTACAGATACTAGTCTAAAGCAAACTGTAATTGTAAATTTATAAATAAGCAATGGTATGTTATATATGAATACAATATATAATATCAGTATGCATTCTTGAAGGGAGTAAAATAACATTGAAAGTATAAATACATCCTAAAATAATTCATTATACATTTGTAATCAAAACACTTGTGTAGTCAGCTTCCTTATTCATTAAGCAATACTAACATATTTGCTGAAAGGTTAAACCTCAAAATAAGAAAATAATATAACAGCTATATTAATGCTAATAAGACCCTTAAAAATTACTTGACGTACTGTGTTACTTAATGCCAGATTTAAAAAAGTATTTTAAAGACCACTAGTCACCTACCTTCATCTTTAGGTGTATTAATACATATAAAAATCTGACCCCTAGTATATATTCTCTGCCAAAAACATGAGTTGAAGCAGACACCCTCTGGGATCTCACAAGAGTGCTATGAATTGGACTCTAGTCTATAGCATGCCCAAATCATAAAAGTAATCATAATATAGTCCGCATATCTTGAATTCTTCTTCAGAACTCTTGTAACTCGAAAAAGAGAGCAGTCGATGGATTTCAAATAACTTTTCATTTGAATTGATCAAGAAAGTTTCTCTAAGCAGTTTTATCAATTATGGTTTCAGTGTCTGAATGTGATGCTTGACTTCGAAACCTCACCAGGAAAAGACATAGCAATTGCATTAAGGAGGCAAAACACAAAATGAACATTTCTTACAAAAATGGGTAGAACATGTTTTATAACCACAAAAGAAAGTAAGGGGAAAACAAGCAAAGGCGAAGTCTCTTTCTTAAAAGAGGAAGAAGTCTTAAGGAGGACTCCATAGTGGGTGGAGTATTGAACTTAAATACTCAGCTCGGCCTTTAGCGTAAACAAAAAGGTGAATGTCTTATGTGACTACTGTTACTTTAGACTAATGCTAGAGAAATAACTTGTGAAAATATACCCAAATAAATCAGCACATATTCATATCAGTTAGACCTGATGGTTATATGTCTATTTGACTAGACTTGGATCCTCACATCATGAGAGACTTGGCATACCTCTGCCAATTTCACCTGTGGAGGCCAGAGAGAGGCACTTCCTTCACATGGGGATTTGCAGCTGCGAACTGTCTCCTGGAGTTTGTCATCTATATAAGATTAGTCTTTTTCTCAAGAAAAAAGCAAAAAGGTTCAAATCCCTCTTCTGTCTGATGCAGGGACTGGAACTCCCAGAAGACTATAGAGTCACTCTCTCTGTGCAACTGACCCAATGAATATTTAACTATTTTAAGCATAGTAGAACATCTTAAAGAGATTACAATGTCTTTGATCTAATTTCATTTGCGGGGCTTTGTGTGCAAGTGGTGCATGTGGCCTGTGATTTTGTGTGACTTTTGCATACGGAGTTGCTGCTTCTGCAAGGAATGACTTAGGAACTTGACTCTGGAAAAAGGATCTCTCAGCTGTGGCTCTCAAGCAGATATATATCCTTCTCTCCTGCCCACACATCTAACTCCCTCAGTAGAATGCTTTAGAACATTTGCCATTAACTAGCTTAGGCAACTCCTCAGGTAGCATGATGGCTTTTGTGGGTTCCTTTTCTGCATCTCTCTCTCACCATGCATTAGGTAATCTATTAACTCAGGATTTGTGATTACACAGTCTGCCTAGACGCTTAAAAGTTAGGCACTGCAACACCAACATCCATTTGTAGATTTGGCCTTCAAGGTTTGGTTATGGGCTGGACATCTACCAGACACAAACTGATGAAGTGCAAAGCAGTCAGTCCCTCCCTACATTTATCATGCCATCTCACCCTTGCCGAACCTTTAATTTGGGAACTACAAGGGACAGGAGGAACAGATATATAAATTCTACAATCTACTTGAGTTGGCTGTGACTCGTTTATGCTCCTGGAGTGACATATAATGCCTACAGAGTGAGCTGGAATCAATCCCTGCATCTTTCCATCCTACATGGTAACATTTCTAGCTTGAGGGCTGTAGGAACACCCATAGAGAATACAGGTGTAAGAGGCCGAGGGCCAACAGCAGGCTAGAAATTAGTGGAGGAGAGGAGATAGATAATTTTTTTGTATACTATTCTTTGAAATTCAGAAATCTATTTTGTGGTAAGAAGAATTGCAATGCCTGATATCAGTAAAAGGAATATTCAAGTTGGACATTAGGAAAAAAACTCATCTTTGATGTCAGTCGGTCAGTCCATTCAATAATTTACCCATTGTAGTCAGTGGGGCATTAGCAATAGGGATGTTCAAAAGAAAAATAGATGTAACATTTAGATTAATAGGTTATAGTAACAGTTGAACTTGTGCTAGGGACTGGACTAGATCATCTAAGATGTTCCTTCCTGCATAAGGCATTAGACCTTTAATCAATGACCAAAAGCGATTTTAAAATCAGCGATTTGGCCCTGTCAGATTCCTTAACCATAGGCATAGCTGCTCCAGCTCCACAAAAGTGAATACTGATTCATAGTCATTCCTTTTTCTTATTGTTAATAAATTCTTTCTAATATACAAAGATCAAATACACAAGATTATTCGACTGCTTCTTCACTGTTCTCCGCTTAATAAAACAAGTGAATCAAACTGAACAGCAATCATACATCTAAAAGATACAGTGCTATCCTCAAAGCTTATTACTTCTTTAGATTCCCAGAATTCTAATTAGAACTTTACAAAGCAATAACAAAGACAGGCAACTTGATTCTGAACTAATAATTCTGAGCTCAGTGCAAACCGGAAAGCCCTTGTGTCAGTAAAATAATACAAGACACCTGTTTTATATAATACACATCAAAAGCAAACCCAAGGGAAAATAAATTTTAATATAATCATTATTAAATGTTTATTAGCCATAGCTCAAAATATCAAGAAATGTATTGTAGCAGAGAAACAACTATCTCCCAGAAACACAAAATCTTTCCATTTTGATGATTAAAACTTTGGTTGCCAATAAGCTTCTGGCCCAAGGTAGCAAGTGTTATTACTGTACTTATAAAATAATGAAAGCATATTTCTTATCATTCAATTTTCCTATTTATAATTTAACGTGCACTCCTGTTCATCTATCTGTTTGAAATTAAATTCTTAAATTAAATACTTTATAGCTTTTTCATTCTCCTGGAGATAACAAAATTACAATGGGGAAAAAAGTCATTAAAATATTCAAAGTGCTATATTCAAATGAAGAAAGTTTGGAAGAGTCCATTAGTATTCTTACAACAAACACTTCTGACTTGGACAAGCCACTTTGCCTCTCTGTGACAAAGATTCCCCATCAGTAAAATGAAAATAATAATATTTTACCTCATTTTAAAGTACTTGGAGACCTACAGAAAAAGCTCTTTATAAGAGCTAGTTAATATTACTACACCCAAACTTCCCAAGCTCCGAACACCATAATGTAGCACACATTCTCCTCAAAACTAGGTCAATAAGGAGTAATGGATGGGATTCACAAGGGGAATTATATCTAACATATAATGATATTCACCAAACCCCTGCTTAGTTGCTGCTGAACCCTGTAGGTACCTGAAATTTCAGAGGCAACTAAGTTTTCATTGCTAGACTGCCCACAGCTTCTTGGTATTTCACAACAGCTTATGCTCTGACACTGCCCAGCAGCTTAGTACCTATCTCAAACTTCAGACCCAGCAGGATTCACAAAACATGGTTATTCATCATTCTGTAACTGCTGTTTTTCAAGATATGTTGTATATATTCACCACATTTTAGGAGTGTGAATGTTTTATGTATTGGTACTGGAGAGATTTCCCTCACTCTACCCATATGGGTGATGACACAAGAGCATCGAATTCCCTCATACTCTGTGCCAAGGGTATGAAGTGTGGTATAACTTTCTGTTCATGCCAGAATCTAGATGATAGACATTGATGCATTGGGGAAGAGTGAGGATTGTGTACTGGATCTATGCAATACATCTCGAAGAACAAGAGTTATGAGATAACTGATTTTTCTTTAAATATTGCATATGTCCATGACACTTTAGCTGACTCCCAAGCTGTTTTTGATGTAGGTGGATTGCAGAGTCTCATCAGAAGAGGGTCTCTGTAGGGCCTCTTTCCCCATATTCACCTTCTCCCTTCATGCCATAGATATTGCATCATGTGGTATTGGATAGAGCGCTTGCCTTTAAGACCAGTGATGGAGTCACTGGAGTTGTTGTGCGGTCAGAGTTGGTGGGCAGGGTTCTTTGGAGGAACAGGTTCATGGGTTAGTGTTCTTGTTGTATGGTGTACAGTTTCTGGTGAGGGAGTCAAAAGAAGAGTCACCAAGAGGAAACACTCTGGGTGACTTTTTTCCGTGGCATGCCTGGAAAGCACTCTTCCCTCTGACTCCAGCCGTGGGCACCACCAAATTTTCAGGCAGCCACCACATTTTTCAGCAGAGGGGCTGCCAGCACTAGCTAAGGGTCGGGGAGGAAGGGCCAGCACGGGGGTCGGCAAAGGTTGCCAACCCGGATGTAGAATATGAAATGTACACAGAAAGACACATACTAGGGCATGCAATTCCCTCAACTCTACTTGCAGAGGTGATGGCTACTAATAAGACCATCTTTGACAAGACATGTAACAACAAACGTGGCAAAAGACTTGAATGGAGATTCCAGAACTGACAGCAATAAATACCAAGGCAAAGTAGGATCCTTGACATGTTGGAAGATTCTCTCTTGACAATTGAAGAACCTGGCTATTATAGGTTTAGAAAAAAAGAGTCCTAGTAGTACAGGGGTAAAACATTGAAATTATAGTCACGTGTACCTTAATGGAGTTGAGTGCTAAACCTGGCTCTTTGTAGTCTAAAAGGTAGTCCAAACTCTTTTGAATTGTAGGTTGTATATAGAAGATACAAAACAGCTAGACACCCAGATGGACAAATGCTTATATTTATTTAAGTAGGTTGCTCTAATGAATGATTTTCTGTTTTCTTAAGCAGAGTATTCTGGGCTGCTTTTGAACAGTGGGCCTCCTCTGGATTTAACTATGGAGGAACCATGCTATGAAGTGCATCGCCAACCCATGATTTTGGGATATCAAGTCACTGACTAGTGTCAGGAGTAAGGAATCTTGGGTGGACAACCCATGAAAATCCATGTACCATGGGTACTTAGCAGATTGAAGTAATGAGAATTTATCTGTCTTATTCTTGCCTCAGTTTGACAATGGCCATGGGAATAAGTGGCACAGGTGGATTTGTATATAGCAGGTCCTTGTCTCAAGGGACTGCGAAAGCATGTACCTTAGGAACCTTCTGTGGCCAGAGGCATTGACATAAAAGAGGCTGTAGGTTGAGGGCAGCATTCCCATCACCTGGATTTACAAAAGGGATAATTGCAAGGAAAACTAAACGGAACTTTAACCTTTTGATGTCTCTGTGTAGGTTCTAGAGGTCTAGAATGGATAGCTTTGAGTATTAGAAAATACTGAGAGTGACCCTGGCATAAACCAGCCACAGGTTTCATGACTCTGCAGAGTCCACTGCATTGAAGAGCTGTCCTAGAAATCAGATTATTTTTTACCAATAGGGACTAAAATTGATCCCGTGCATCTTCGCACAACCTGTACATGAAATTAGACATTAGTCATACTACAGGACCTAGTGGTTGATAGTTCTAAGTTGTAAACCTTCTGTTAAATAAACCCTTTTTCAAAAAAAAAAGTCTCCCTTTTTTGCATTCTTTTCTTTCAGGGTACCTTTTGCTCAATCTCGCTTATTATTTTCATTCACTGCTGCCACTACAAGAGAGCCTGGAGTGGGGTGTTGGTAGAACTGTTCAAACTCCTGGGATGGAATCTGAAATTTATATTCCATTCACTTTGTGACTGGTGTAAGGGATGAAGAGGTTTACCAAAGTAACTGAATGGGCTGCATCATCACCTATTTAGTAGGAAGGGCTACTTTTTCAGCTGTAGCTGGGTGTAAATAGCGTGACCAGATAGCAAGTGGCAAAAATCAGGACAGGACACAGGCAGTAATAGGCACCTATATAAGATGAAGCCAGATTATCAGGACTGTCTCTATAAAATGAGGACATCTAATCATTATAGTATAAAATGCCTATGAGTTTGTGAGGATTCTCCTCCACTAGCTCTATTGAATACCAGGAGAGATACCCATCCTTTTCAGGAGCATTTGTTAAACCTTAAAATCATTTGGTAGTAGGTGAGAAGTTTTCAGGAGCAGAGGTCAGCCAGGGAACATATTTGGTCTCTCCTGCAGTTGCCTCTAGAGAAAATTCACTGGCACCATTTCATGAGACACATGCATAACTAGGATACCTTTAAAAATAGCATATTTCAATGTATTGCTGGTTTTTGCTATACAAAACACACTAATGTATAAGCATTAATAGAAATTTCTGAGCTAGACTCAGAAGATTTGATGGAGCGTGGGTTAAATTACAGCTTACTGGGCATGCTATAGCTCTATAACCTAGATGTACTTCCAAAAGTAGTTTTATCACCTCCAAGTCTTGGGGTGTGTCTACACTGGCACCTTAGGTCAACCTAAGGATGTTTAAGTCGACCTACAGAACTCTGCATCCACACTGGCTGCTTGTTAAGTCAATTTAAGAGGTTCCTTAAGTCGACTTAAAGTTGACCTTGTTAAGTCGACTTAACAGACTCGACTTAAGAAGTGTAGACATTGCCTTTGTGTTTCTACCTGTAGGAGGCAGCTTTAATTTCTTCCACGTTTCTATTGGACCTCTATGGAAGAGTCATTATTATTCTAGCACTTTCAAGTAATGACTTCCCTACTGCTTCCTGCAAGCAAACATGAGCTTTGGGTAATGCAAAATGACCACAATTTATTCTCATATCACATATTTAGGAAGGCTAGAAGTCAGGACTCTGGCTTTCCTGGGAACAGGGTAGACAGTAGTAACCCCAAAAGGACAGTACTAGTGGAAAACTCCTAAAGCATAATTCCTATGAACCTCCTGACATTTCCCTAGCCATTGTGCTAAATCCTGAGGAACACTCTGCGACTGTACTTAGTGTGGGAAACATTTCAAGAAAAGAAGCAATTCCTGCCAGATTCTGCTATTTTATGTGTGTTGTGTCAAGATTCTTCCTATTTAATCACTTCCCCACCAGATTCAGAGGATTTGTAGTATAGAGCTTTGAATCACTGGTTAAAATAGGAGAAGTAGCCATCTCAGTCCAGCAGTCCCTAATAATCTAGGGAAAGGTCCAGATAGCTCCAGAGGCAACAAGAAGGCTGGAGAGTAAGATAGGAGGGTTGCTAACTCTACAGTTTAGTTTTAAAGGTTTTATACTGTTTACTATGTGGCCCCTTTAAATCTAGTTGGCCTGCACAGCCATCCAGTACCCTCTAAAATCAGGGGAGAGTAAGCCATCTAAATTCCAGAGTTTAGCATGTCTGAAAAGTTTAGGGTTTTTTTTTTAAGTTTCAATGCTCTAACCAACCTTTGAAACTTCAGAACATCTTCAGCTAAATATTTTAGGAAAGAAAAACAAACAACTTTGCTGGCTTTAATTTAATTCAAACCTGTTAACCATTGCTAATGTTTAACAGGGATATAAAAAATGTAATAGCATCTATATTGTAACTTACTGTTTGTTGTCAGAAGTGTATATTTTACATGCTTATTAGTCAGCCTCATTTACTTAAAAATGATTTTACACTATTGGTGAAATATTACGAAGGGAAGATGCTTTGATGTGGAAGATGCTATACTGAGCCCATTTTAAAATGTTTGTAAAGACAATTTTCTAGACAAGAAACAGAGTTAATCAAATACAATTTTACCAGAACCTGTAATCATTTTTACTATTGCAATGTTGCTATTAAAGACTAATAGATCTTTAAGTAAGGACATTGTTCACATGGATCTAAAGTTTCTGGGAAGGTTTGTCCAAAATTACTAAGGTCTATATTGTGCCTTTTGATAAAGGACACATTAGCAATTACTTATCTTATAACCCCATCCTGCTTTAGCCAACAGACCTGAAACATCTATCTCTATTTTTTCTGTTACATTGTTCTCACAGGCAATTGCTTGGCTTTTTTTGCCTCTTCTTCTTTCTCTGTTCTTATCGGTTCTGTTTGTGCATGTTCTCCCACAAACATAGGGTACATCTACAGAGGAACTAAACAATCTGTGGCTGGCCCATGCCAGCTGACTTGGGCTCATGGAACTTTGGCTGTAGGGATATTTCATTGCTGTGTAGACTCAGGATGGAGCCTGTGTTCTGGGACCCTCCTATCCCACAGGGTCCTAGCTCCTGGGCTCAAGTCTGAGCCTGGAAGGCAACACAGCAGTAAAACAGCCCCATATTCTGAGCCCCATGAGCCTGAGTCAGCTGGCACCGGCCAGCCATGGGTTTTCCTTTGCTATGTAGATACACCCATACACATCCTCATGGTTACAATATCAAGTGGAATCCTCTGCTCACATGGCACTATTTTTTAGGCACTCTATTAGGCCTTGCTTTAAATATAGCCTTTACACTGTATTAAATGAGGGCCACATTCACACATCAGTTTGAGTAAAGTTTTAACTCAACCCAGAACAACATTTTGTCCTGATTGTAACATTATACTTCAGAGACTTTCCTCTTAGCATAATTCCACCCCGCTTCCCTCCTGTTCTGAAGAGGGAATAGAACATTCCTGCTGATCCACCACCACCATCAAATTACAGCAGATTGGCATCCCCCCAAGTGCACTCCCCAGCAAGCACCCTGGGGCAATAACGACAGCCAAGGTGTAGTTAGGCTGTGCAGGGTTTCTTAACACTCTACTTCTCTGTGTAAACAAATAGTCCAATCTCGCTTCAATTAGATTTCAAATCCAAATCTGTCACTAAAGTTTTTTTTTTCTTTTCTTAGAAATGGAAATGACTTTTCACACAAAATAATGTTTTGCAAAAATATCTGTTTTTATTAAATATATTTTGAGCTTCTCATGAAAACCAGAATTACAATTTGAGGAACACAAAAAATGTCTTCTCTGAAAAATTTCACAGAAAAGGAAAAACATAAAATTCCCAGCTAGCTTTTTCAGTAGAACGCTGTGAGGACACAGAAATGTGGATCTGGATCTGATCTGCATTTGATCAGCATCAGTATGTATCTGATCCACAATCTGCATACCAGGTTTTATATGTATCCACATATGTACCACCCCACCTTGTAGCAACTCCCGCTCCAAGGATAGGAGCTGAGTGTTTGTCTAGGAGACTGCCTGACTGGCTGTATACCATAGTATAACTAAGAAAACAGGGGCTTAATAAATGTGCCCACACTGTCATTTTTATTTTAAAAATAGATTTTATACAAAGTCATAGGGTCCTACTGCAACCGCCATGACTTCTGGGGTGGCTTTCTGTATCAACTCTTGTACTGTTAGAGAGCAGCAGTTGCCCCCTAACAACTGACCTCCACTGCTTCCTGGATGGACCCCCAAATAGCTGCAGATCCCACCCCATGCCCCCTAAACAGCTGATGGAGGTCAGCCCCCCTGCCCCACCCTGGATCAGTGCAGGCAGAGGCAATTGCCTTTCAGCTGATCAATGGGATCACTGGGGTGACTGGGGAAGGGGGGGGGAGCAGATGCCCATCATCATCAGTGTGGGACTGGCTACTAAGGCTGAACACAGCATTGCTGAGCTGAGTCTCATAGGGGGTGGGGGAGTTGCTAGCAGCTCCTGGTGTGGTTCAGAGTCTCCCCGAGCCCTGAACTGAACAACTTTTCCTCAGTCTCTGATGCGCTGTTCAGTGGCAGTTGCCATACAGCTGATTGGGTGACTGGCAGTGGGGGGAAGGGGTGGGGGTTAGCTGTCCAAAATCCCACCATCAGCTGATTGGTGGAGTGTGGGGACTGGCTACTGCAGTTGGGATCTTAGGCTGTGTCTACACTTGTAAATTAAGTCGACTTAAGCTTGCTTAAGTCGACTTAATTTACCCTGTGTCTACACTACAGTTTCCTTAAGTCAACTTAATAAAGCAAAACAGAGCAAACAATTCAGAGTTCACAGACCAATTTCTGGTCACACTTTAATATACATTTTTTTTTAAAAAAGAGACCTTATGGGATTTATTATTAATTATTATGATTATTATTTACTAGTATTGTGATTTTGACCCCTATAACATCATTCTGCCAAGTCAGGTGTTGCCCAGTTACACTAAGCAAATCACTTCTTTCATGCCACTATCTTTCTATACATTTTTTTTCTACTTGCACTCAGTTAAATTAGGAAAGTCTAATACTGGCAGCATATTAAATCCTTATTTGAGAAATGTGTTAAGGGTGCATTTCATTTACCTTCTAGTTACTGACCACTTAGAAGATATTATAGAAAACAGTTTGTACAGTTACTTAATGGCTTACTATATAAAGTCCTTCACCTTTAGATTTTAATGAATTTTCTAAATACCATACTATTGTGTTATTTACCCTTGACATAAATTCCAAGTCCCTTTTTTACTTTAATGAGATGCACTGTAAAAACATCATCAATTTTTATTAGCTATTCCCTAGTTCCCTTTACATGGATTCTCAAACTAAGTATCATCATCTTCCAAGAGCCCTAAATTCTAATTGATGGCTACCATCAGGAAATTAGCAAACATTGCACTCCATATTTCTGTGATGAAAACCATGGGCAGTAAAATAATTACCTTTTTACTGTTTTGTTATGCCTGGAGTTTCCAAGAAGAGATTGTTTTACCCCCTTTAGAAACTATTGAAGACAAAACTAAGAATGAGAGAAGAAATATTAGACTGGGTAGACTGGCTGGCCCAAGGGTGGGGCAGGAATGAGTGCAGAGCCAGCCTCTGGGCTGGTCTTCCTTGCTCCCCCGAGTTCCCCCCAGTACCAGCAGGATGGAGAGCCCCCACATTGTGGTGGGCCCCTGGACGTGGGCCCCATTGGCCCATTTTTTAATATATTCCTGGTAACCTCTATTTCAGGCACATGTAAAGGGGCAAATCCTGATCCAGATTTCCACAGGAGTTGGTGTACAAAAGCCCCCCTTAGATATTCATGTGAGGAACAGTTCTCACCACTCCCCAGAATGTGTAAAGTAGCCCATGGTATTCTGTGAACAATTTATTAAAAGACAACAAAGAGGACCTTGCCCTCTGTATCCAGCTGTTTCTTCTCATATACAGAGATCATATGGAATATCCTTTTACCATATGGCTGCAATAACTAATAAGGAGCTACTATAAAAGATGTGGAAAAGAGAGCGTTGGTGGTGCCAGGACACCTTAAGAGATGATAGTGTTATGCCTTCCCACTACTGATTGCCTCATGATCTTTATCGTATCCAACAGTTCTAAAATAGAACTGTCAGCCAGCTACGCTCTTCGGAGTGCAGACCCTTTAAAGACCCTTTGCTACTATTTGAAATCCACAAGGCCTCCTCAAAATCATGCCCACAGACACAGAGAGAAGGGAATGCCCACTTGCACTTCACAGCAATAGAATCATGCTGAGCTGTGGAACTCTGGCTGGTTCCAAGAAACACTGAACACTCTCTGGGGCCGGGACTGTCTTTTTGTTTAATGGTTATACAACACCTACTAGAATAGTCCTGGTTGATGACTGAGGTTCCCAGGTGTTACTGCAATACTAAATAATACTAATTAATAAATAAGATCTGTGGATCAGGATGTTGGCCCTAATGGCTTAAGAATGTGACCTATATGGGCATTCTATAGTGGGATGAATTTCATCCTATATTAATCGCTCAGTACTTGACAAGCAGATAACTATTGTGTAACTATTTATTACACAAAAACTTGAAACAAGTATCTCTTTACACATATGCATTAGAACATTTTACAGAGTTGGGTAAGCATAATTATCTCCCTTTTATTTGGAAAGGAAAATGAAGGACAGAGCATAAAAAACCTGACTTTACAGAAGCCAATGGCAAAACTCCCATTCAATTTAGTGGATTTAAGATTTCATTCAGAGGGCTTAAGAGGGGCTGTTTGAAAATTTTCATTCCAAATTGATTTTTCATGAAAACAATTAAACCCCAAAAACCTAGATTTTCAATGTTTTCATTAAAAGCATCTGTTTTCTCAGGAAAATGTTCAGATTTTTTTTGGATAAAAAGGATTTGATTCCTCACTGAAACGTCAATTTTTGCCATACAGATCTAGTCTCAGGCATAGATGTTTAAACTTGAATGCCTAATTTTTAAAGGTAGCAAGCATCCACAACTGCAACTAATAATAATAATAATAAAATAAAAAGGAGAAAATAAATACATACATAAATAAATAAGCACCCCGATCAAACAAAACCCCAAGCCCTATACTTCAGGATTTCACCTAGAGTGGCCTTTTACCAGAAACAATTTTCACCCTTCAGAATGACACTGTTAAATTACCCATTAGCTAGTTCCAGAATGTCTTTTAGTGTCACAACTCTTCAGTAGATCACCTGAACATCATTATATTTATCTGGTATTGTCTCCACTATTTTCACATTTTTTTCCCACATTGATGATTTTTCACACTATTTCACAATGGCCTTTAAATCCTTCCAGGTTTCTTTCTGCTAGCTGAATGCAGTCATCATTAGTTTTGTTTAGAGTTCCTTGAATGCTTTCTACTAATCAATATTCAAATTTGGAAAAGCCTCCATCAACGCTTGTCTCTTTTCATTTTTTGTATGTCAAGCCATAAGTCTAAGGTCAACATGGCTAAAACAGCTACTCCCACCTGTCCAAAGCATTGCATTCTCAATTACTGTGGACAACATGACCATCCTGCCCATCCCAGATGTCAGTAACTTTGGTGTTATCATTAGGTCCTCCTAATGTCTAAATCTTGAAGATTCCTTCTATTTAACATCACTATAATGCAATCTACCAATCTTTCCAATCTAGCCATATTGCTCATATCATATCTTGATTATTGCCCTATCTTTTTCTGTGGCCTTGAAAAATCTAATCTCAATTTATATCCATTCAGAATTGTGCTGAAAAGTACATTTCCTTTGTTCCTTGCTTAAGGTGTTATTCTTCATTTTCAGGACCTTTTATGACATATCTCCAGCCTACCTATCCTCACTCATTCACTAAAAAAGTCTCAATTCCTGTCTCCAGCTGTATCATGATGCCATCTACCATTTATTTCATTTTCCAAACAAACATCTTTTCTTATGCTGCACCTCATGCTTGGGATTTGTTCTCTGCAAGCATCCAGAAAGCTGTATCAGTCTTCTTTCAAATCCTTCCTTACATTCTCCTTTGCTATGATGACTACAAAAAATCTGACAATAGTTAGACTGATAGTATGCCAAGACAAATGCCTATCATGCTTGCTAACCAACATTGATTCATTATTTATTTCCTGTAATCCTCTGTCCATCTATCAGTATTAAACTTGTCCTATCTTCCACTCAGATTGAAAACTTTTTGAAGCAGGGACTTCTTTCTGCTCTGTTTTTGTACAGTGCCACAATGGGGTCGTGTGTATGATATGAGTTCCTAGCTGAGATGGTAATACAAATCATAAGTAACAAGTTCAGTATGTCAGCCAACAATGATTAAACTTTCAGCTGTGAGCAAGGTAACTTTATTCTTTATACCATTTTCAAGCACTGTAACATTCTGTAGTGAAAACAATTCCAAGACAAAAAGTGAACCCCGTTCTTGATTCCTTCTTTTTTAGTTTTATAGGTTAATCAGCACAGTATACAGGACTAGGAATCGATTGTCCTGGCTTCTAGTTTAGATCTCTCAAGGCTTTGGCCATGACATGGTACTTCTGACAATTTGGCCACTTAGATGCAAAATCTATTAATCTAAAAATACTAATCAGAGAAATGTATTTTGGTGATAATTAGCGATATAAGTTTTAAAAAGACTGAAAGGTATTTACAGACTATCCTGTGTATAGTATTGTAAACTTAACTGTATATTATTTTCATAATATATTATATCTAACTATATGATGTGAAATGGCTTACAACTGTAATTGAATATTTAAATTCTGAAAGATACCTATTGAAGGAATAGTGACCAAGAAATACAAAAAAAAAGCTACTGAGGTCTGGCTATGTCTACACCAGAAAAAGTTAGGTCGACTTTTTTAAGTCAACTTAAAGTCGACCTTATTAAATTTGACTTAACAAAGTGGACTAAGTTGAGTTAACTTTAAGTCGACTTAGTCCACTTTGTTCAGTCGACCAAACCATAGGTTACTCTGAACCACGGGTTACTTAAGGAGTCGATTTAAGGGTTAAGTCGACCTAATGAGTGGTAGTTATAAAGTCGACTTAAACTTTCATTAAGTCAACTTAAGTAATTTCTTAAGTCGACTTAATGAAAGCCTAGTGTGGATGTGGCTTAATTTAAGTCGACTTAAGCCTCCTTAACTCCACTTAAATTGCCAGTGTAGACATAGCCCCTGCTCCTACGCATTCTGGAGCTCGGGACTGGGACACTTGGGGCCTATATCCCCTGTGCCCAGAGCCAGTGACGCCTCTTGTCTCACACCCCCATTCCTCACTTCTGGGCGCTAGCTTATTCCACTTTGCTGTGCCCAGCCTCCTGTGAGTAATCAGTCCCATGCCCAGTGAAGGAGTGTTTCTGGCCAGCTGCTCATGGGATTGACCCTCAGCAAACACCCCACTTCCATATACCCCAGGAACTGCTATCTGCAGGGTTCAGTGTGGCACACTACATCCTGCAAGCTCATTTACACTTGTCTGTCAATTTATCAAAGAAATTGATATGCCCCAGCTCTATCACTCAAATCTAAGTCTACACATATTTAGTCCACATGCACTATTTTAGATAAAACAAACATATAAGTTCATTAACTACAGCAAGACTTTAAGTTATTATAAGTGAGACTAATATAAATCAAGAGATTAATATGAATCAAGGAGTCAGTCCCAACTAACAAGTAGTTCACATCCTAAACTAAGCTTAAAATTTCAGTAGCATTTCAGTGTGTGGTGTTAGCTTACCCACAACTGTCTGCAGTGCCTCTTGCAGCCAGCCACCCCCAACACCCTGTGGTCAGTTGTCAGTCCTAGATGTTACTTAGAAGATAGTTTCCAGGCAATAGTCCTGAGACAAAGATACCTCTTTCTTTTAACAAGTTTCCTCAATCCCCCTGGAGCCAGGTGATCGACCATGTCAAGCAAGAGACATAATTTCTTTCACTTGTACCAAAGTGCTCACAGATACTTAGGCCAGTCCATCATTACTGTATGCACACCACTGTGGGGTTTGGAACCTCAGCTTTGTATTTGTCTTCCTTAAAGACATGTGAGACACACATTCGGGGATATACCATAACAGAGTCTCCCATCTTTATACATGCATGACATTGCAGGAAACATGCTACTATAACAATAATGTTCAGTATGTCATGAGCCATAGGCATTGCTGGTGCTTGGGACTCATGGCCCCAGGCCCCGGGTGCCCAGGAAAGTGCCCCAAGACTCGAGCCAGCCTGGCCACACCAGGACCCAGGGCTAGCGCTCGTAGCCGGTGGTGGCAGGATATGGCCCCAGCCTCTGGCCAGGGACCTAGGGCTGGACTGCCAATGGCAGGAGCCTAATCAAGCCACCAGGTGGGGACCCAGGACTGCAGGATCTGGCCCTGGCCCTGGCCCCTGGCTTGGAACCCAGTGGCTTCAGCCCCTTTCCAGGAACCTGGGGCTGGTAGCAGTAGGAGCCCGATCCGGCCCAGTGGTGGGACCCAGGGATGGAACGGGCCTGGGGGCTGGAGCAGGGACAGGGTCAAGGCCCACACAGCTGGGGGGGAGGGGCAGGGTGGATGGGGCAGTGACACCCCTCTCACGAGCATTCCAAAAACACCGTATATGACATAGTTTGCAATAGACAATACAGAATTACACCACAAAGATGAACACGAATGATACGCAAATCAAACTATAAGAGTGTAGGTGGGGTACAGTATGTCACACCACTAAAAATGTTGTGTGTGATTATTATAGAACCTCAATCCTTACAGAGTGAGTTTTAGGTTACTGTAGTTGGTTTGCTTCACAAAAGATATTTAGTTTAATGGCAATTGTAAAGATAAATAAAAATAGCTGATGCTTAAGTATGCCCTGACAAGAAAAAAACTGGGTAAGCTAGAACAGCAGGGGTGTATTCATTCAAGATTTATGAAAGTAACGAAGAGCCATATGTTCTCCTCCATCACAAAAATACTCGAAAGGAAACAAAATATTTCAAAAGCCACTAGCATTTTGAGCATAGCCATTTTGCAGTATGATTCCTTTGCAGCAGGGATCTGAGACTAAGATATTTATTCTTTTTCTGAAAGTTGCTGAACAGTGTTAGCTCCCAATGAGATAATGGGAATTACGGATGTTCAGTTACTCATCAGAATGGGCAATGATACTAGGCTGTAATGGGATCTACAAAAATTAGCAGAGGTTAAATATCAATGAAGTTGAGGTCAGAATTTCCTACCCTGTGTTCCTCTTTACATATCTTCCTGGAAACTTCTCACCAAGCAAAAGTAGCACAATCACTTCTGACTATGTTCTGTGACTTCTTTCTTGGGAATCAGAGACCCCAAGAGGTAGAAGTCAGTCCCACTACAAGCAATGTTAACTAACTAAGTTTAGTTCATGTGGAAATATGCCACTTAGAACAGGTTTTATCCTGTCTTAAATATCTGCAAAATAAGGCCTAAATTTTCAACCCTAATATTATATCAATATAGATTTTTGAACTATTGCTATTACTTGCAATAACATTACAGGTTGTTTGTTTATAAGACATGGATTTGACTATCACCAGCACGGAAAAAGAGCATTTGAGCTAATATATCTAGACATGGCTATGTATACACTAGAGGCTCTGTTAAGTCAACTTAACAAGGTCAACTTAAAGTTGACTTAAAGTTGACCTTGTTAAGTTGACTTAGAGCATCCACACTAAACACTCCAGTCGACTGCCTGCGTCCACACTGGCAGGTGCTAGGTTGACGGAGGAGTGTTGTGGGGGCCTGGAGTATGTTCACTCTAAGCTGCGTGGGTGCGCTGCATTGCAGGGACCGCTGCACACTCATGCACCTCGCACAGACACCTGTGCAGCCTGATCCCTTCTCCCCAGCCTGATCCCTGGCTCTGTCTCTCCCCTTCACCTCAGCCCAATCTTCCCCGGCCCCGGCTTACCCCAGCCTGATCTTCCCCTGCCATGGCTCTCCCCTTCTGTCCAGCCCGACTCCAATTAGGTCAATTTAGCGCTATTCCCCATCCACACTAGCTTTAAGTTGACCTTCAGAGGTGGAGTTATTAAGTCGACTTAAGGAAGCGCCCAGTGTGGACGCAGCATTCTGTAGGTCGACTTAAGCGTTATTAGGTCGACCTAAGGTGCAAGTGTAGGCGTACCCAGTGAGACTGCGCATGGATAAAGTGAGAAACTTTGCTCAGAAATCTTTTAATATGAGTTCATATTACAATATATGAATTATTACAACATAGGCTTTATTATTAACAATGAATAGTGCTGATGTTGTAATCATCTCACTTATTGTGTTGTGTTCATTCATATTATTCTTCACTATAATTTGGCAGGCTGAACTGAAGTGATGTGATAATGCAGTATTACCCTGCATGGTATATCACTGTTGAAATTAAGCAGCTTTCAGACAATGTAGTTGTTTTGCAGAAAGATAGTAAGTGCTTGATTTCTTACACTTAGAAGTCCATTTGCCCATCTATATTTGCATACGTATTTATTGCAATTGAGCAAGCAAACTGAGTGTTTGTATGTGCAGATGGCTAGCTAGGTGGCTAATTGCAAGTACAAATACAGGCAAGCCATGCGTCTGATCCAAAGCTCATTGTAGACAGTTGGAGTCTTTCCATTAATTTTATTCTAGCTTCAGGCTTTGGATTAGGGCCTAAATGAACATGGAAAAGACAAGCACATAACCCACGTCTTTCTCTTTAAAAATCAAACCCTTGATATATGAAAAAATATATGTTTAGTAGCTTGATCATGAGTCACTGATATTCTATTTAGACCCAGCAGTGAACGAGATAGACACAGACGGAGCTAATAGAAACACAGCTGTCTGTTGTGCTTTATTGTTCTGGCTATACAACTGAAAACAACACAAAAGTGGGGAGGTGGTGAGTGCTCCAACACTTAAAGGGAAAGAATACCATAAGGGAGAGTGTCATTTATGGTAATTTCCAGTTGAATCACAAAGCGTTTACATCCACAGATTACTGCAAGGGGACATATTTCTAATAAAAACCTTATAGGCCAACTTTACATTGGATTTGATTAATATTCATTTTTCACTTACAAAACATGACTCACTGGGCTGATTGCACTTTTGGATTGGCTTAACAGAAACAAGTTCTGACATGATGTGATGAAATGAAAAATTTCTAATGTGCCTCTCATATTGCACATGAAAAAAATACTGGACTGTCCCCTCACCCCAAATGAATAGTTTTCCTCCCATTACACTGTTCTACCACTCTCTTCCCATCTCTTACTACATAATGAATTGATTCTTTATTTCAGTACTTGGTTACAGTGTCTTTAAATAAAGGACCAATAAATTTTGTAGCACAGCTAAGAGGTCAGAGTTTGTGCTGTGACATATTCAAGAATGTAATGGAATGCATGGAGCAATAGAGAACAAATAGAAACTGATTATATGTATTCCTCTGGGGACTGTATTTATTAAACCAAATTTATTAAGGGCAGACAGACTAAAGAATGCTGTTACAAAATGTCTTTTAAGAAGATGCAATTTTTTATGATGTGTGCCCGATATATTTGGTTAAGGCTATTTCTACACTTGGAGCTGGGGTGTGTGATTCCCAGCTTCCATAGACAAATTCACACTAGCTCTCATCAAACTGGTATACTGAAAATAACAACTGTGGTAGCATGGGCAACAGCAAATGGCATCACAAAGGTAATAGTGAATTTCCCAAACTTCTCAGATCTTTATCTCTGCAACATTACACAGAATGATGATATCTTACCTTCTCTACATTCATTCACTATATATTGGGTTTCTAATCCTTCTTCTCAAATAATTAAAGGGTGGAGGCTGTAACGTGATAACAGGGAAGCCCTTCAATTCACGCTCCCTGGATACTGTGAGGAGATTTTTAAGGAAACCTATAATAGGTAGCGATTCTAAATCTTCTGATTTTTTTTTTTTTCATTCTGATGTTAGGAATCAGAACAAGACCTGGAAATACAATTCTTCTACCCCCCCCTAGCCTCCCCGCTCCCCTGAGATCTGTAGCTGCCCTCTTCCTTTACTCACCTGTGGGATCTAAGTGATGGATGTAGTGTTCTGTATGTGGTTGCATTGCATGAAATTCTTGAGTTTCAAAAACACATGTATTCACAGGGTGATAAATAAAGAAGTATGTAATTCAGCTTGTAGGCAACGTAAAATCAATTGTGAACAACTGTTTCTACAAGTATTACTCTACATCTGAATATGAAACTTAAGTATGTCCTCATCACAAGACAAAATAGAGCATTTTTGAGAGATATTAAATGCTCTGCTATTCATCAAAGTAAATCAACAGTAAATCACTGAAACAATTATTCATTATGTATAATTTACAGAACCATAGACATAAGAGATTGAAAAGATTTAAGATTTTCTCTACTACACCCATCACTCATTTTAAGCTTTTCCCTGGCCTTGCTGATGTTTAAGGGTAAAATCTTGATTTTACTGAAGTCAATGGCTATGTCTATACTAGAAAAAGTTAGGTCAACTTTGTTAAGGCGACTTAATAAGGTCAACTTTAAGTCGACTTAAAGTCGACATTATTAGGTCAACTTAACAAAGTGATTACCCTGAATGTGGACTTCGTAAGTCGACCTAACTGCCCTTAAGTCGACTTAATAATGTCGACTTAAGGGTTAATGTATGTCCACACTGTGCTTAAGTCGACCTAAGGAGTTGACTTAAGGGTTAGGTCGACCTAACTGGCAGTTCTTACTAAGTTGACTTAAGCTTTCATTAAGTCGACTTAAGGAATTTCTTAAATTGACAATGAAAGCCCAGTGTGGATAGGGAGTAATTTAGGTCGACATAAGGCTACTTAAGTCGACCTAAATTGCCAGTGTAGACATACCCAATGAGAGGTTTACCATTTACTTAAGGCCAAGATTAAACCCTGGGACTTTCTCTTTTGGAGTCAACTGACATTTTCTTTCTCTTTGACAAATTGCATTGGATTCCTTATTGCCATTAAAGGTGAAATTTGAAGAAAAAAGTCTTTGTTCAAAAAGTAATTATCTGGAAATTAGGGTGGGAACTGGTTTCCTTCATTATTTAGCATTTCCTGAACCAGCTGATCCAAGGTTGGTTTCTAAGAGTAAGAAGCAAAATATAATTAGTAACATAGTACTGGCATATATAGACTTAGAACGTGAAATCTGATACAAATACAAAAGAAAAGAGATTTGTTCTGAGTTCTAACACACGCACGTGTGCGCACACACGCACACTATTAAAATGACTGGATTCACACCATTTAGAAATGACACAATGGATGGTGGGCACTCTATATCAAAAGATACCATTACCAACGTTATTGTCAAATCTGCATATGAATTCCAACTCTGCCTTGGATTTAAATAGAGATATCAATTGGCTTTCTTATTACAAAAGGTGATGTTTCCTTTTCTCTACCTCCCATCCTTCTAATATGAAGTTCCACAATGTTTGAATCAAAACAACTGAAACTGTCTGACCTGATCCTATGACATACATTTCCCTGCATTTATTTTCCTCCCATTCTATAAGTTCTCCATCTTCAAGCATCTGACAAAGTGGGATTTTCTCCCATAAAGGCTCATGCGATAAATAAATTTGTTAGTCTTTAAAAGTGCCACAGGTTTCCTTGTTTGTTTTGCTGAACTAGATTTACATGGCTACCCCTTTGGAAATTATTACTGAGTTATTTATTTCTATAGCCTCTCCAATCTAACTTCATAGTCACTATTGCCATCCTGGTCAGGTGCTCCGTAGTGTATCCTGCTGTAATACTCTTATTATGGTCCAGATGCACCATAACCTAATTTCAGATGCTGCATGCAGAGTATAGATAGTCCAAACCAATACATACACACACACACACAGAGGATCATAATCAAAAATTGAAGAAAAATTTAAACACAAGAGGCTATGTTCTCAGAAGAAAAAAATGCGGTGTGCAAAAAAGACTTCTTACATGAGAAAGAGTTGTCAGTTTAAAAAGAAGGAAAAATAATAGTAAAAAAAAAAAATTAAAAACCCTTCCAAGTTAAATGAGGAAGTGAACATAACTGTATATTGTGACAGAGACAGACCTGAGGGCTACAGGGGGGTGCTGGAAGGTAGATATGTTAGCCCCAGACTTAGCAAAGCCCTATTCCCAGGGTAGCTGGGGCCAGGCTTCTTAGAGCCAATTAAGACACCTGACTCCAAGTAAGGTACACAGAGTCAGTTGGAGCAGCTGACACCAATTAATAGTAGCAGTTTAAAAAGCCCCTGTTGCAGCCACGTGGTGAGGGAGTTTGGGCTTGTTGTTTGGAGGTGGAGGTAGGAACAGAATTTGGTGTGTGGAGGAGAAAAGAGCTAAGAAGGGTGGAGGAGAACTGACCAGTAGCTGCTACTGGCAGCACGTAGGAGGTACAGGCAGTCAGAGCAAGTGCCCAGATAGGTTTTAGGGCCCCAGGCCCAGCGGCCTGTGAGGCGGAGAGCCCAGCCCCAGGGTAGAAAGGACTGAGGATTTGTAGCACTGGGGGTTTGGAGGTGGGAGAATTGTGCCTCAGCTGGCTGCCACAACGTGAAGTGCAGGACCCTTGGGGACTGAGAGTGCTTGGTCTGTCACAATATATACACATTTATAATTGGGAAAAATGGGAAGTAGATAGCAATGAGCATAAATCACCAATTAGGAAATATAGAATTTTAAGGGTTCAACAAGAAATCAATGGCCAGGAAGATTAAGGCCAAAAGAAGTTAATCACTTACATATATCGAGGGCAAACAAAATCTTTACAACAGTATAGGTCTGACACTAGATAAGGATAGTAAAGTTGTCAGTCTTGATGCAGAATAGTCAGAAGTAGTCAATAAATAATAACATTTTGTATTTGAAAAGAATCAATATGATGTATTTATATTTTACGATGATAAGATAATATTTTCTATTCCAGCAGTATGTAAGCAGCAAATGTTTAAGTTAAACATTTTCTAAATCAGCAGGTCTGGATAACTTGGATCCAAAAGTATTAAAAGAATTGGTTCAGGAGATTTTTGAACCCCTGATGTTGATTTTTTAACAAATCATGGAATACTGAGGAAATTCCGGAGAATGAGGGAAAAAAAGGTTAAATGGTATCAACATTTCAAAAGAGTAAAAACTGGGTAACTAAAAACCCAGGTGAACAGGGTAATTAAAGGTCAGGTAGCCTGACAGTAGCCCAGGATAACAAGATGGAAAGGTTGATATGGGATACAATTAGTAAAACTTAGAAGTATAGTAACACAATTAATGCCAATCAGGATGGTTTAATGGAAAATAGGCCTTTGTCAAGCAAACATTAGTCTTTGAAGGAATTTCCTACTAGCTGTTGTATTGACATTATCTATGTATACATTTTTAAGACACTTGACTTAGTCCAGTGTGTTATTCTAATAAAAAGTATTATTACTATTCAAACAAATGTAGTCCATATTAAAGTGGTTAGAAAGTCATTATCAGATAGATCTTAAAAGGTAATTATACAGGATGTTGCCTTTGAAGAGGTGTCCCAAAGGGCTTGCTTTTTGGCCTGATTGAAAGACTAAAAAACCTCAGTTTATTTCATTTATTCAAGAATAGATGACTTGATTAGAGTTTACAAGCACCTACACATGGAAGAGATTTCTGGGAGTAGATGGCTCTTTAATCTAGCAAACAAAAAACAAAAATACACACACAAAATCCATTAGTTAGAAGCTAAAGCTGGACAAATTTAGATTAGAAATAGGGTTGATATTTTTAACAGTGAGGGTAAATAATAAAGGAAACAACTCACTTAGGGCTATAGTGGATTCTCCATCATTTTGGATGAGAACTGGTTACCTTTTTAAAAATACATGCTATAGCTCTGGCAGAAGTTATCAGTTTAATGCAGAAACTCCCAGGTTAGGGTTTTTGGCCTGCGTTATGGGGGGTGGCGGGTGTCAGATTATGTGATTTTAATGGTCCATTTTGGCCTTAAAAATCTTTGAATCTAAGATACATTTCAGTTTATGACATTGTCAGATATGATACAACATAAAGTCAAACTTCTGAAACAGTCTAGTGCAGCATCATGGTGAATCCAAACACCACTTTCTTATACATGTGACACCCGTGCATCCCAGTTAGTGTTCAAAATTCCTAGAGCGGGACACAAATGTTGAAAAAAAAAATCAAATGTGACTTTCTGTGACATATGGTCTGCTTATTCACAAACTACCAAATCTTCATATAGCTCAGCTCAATTAATAACTGGAATACATATCTTCAGTATTATTTCTGTAGCTCGGGTTGTATTCAGGGCTGCAGACTGTAAAAAATATTTCCATTCATTGAACTCCCCAGCAGAGTATTTTAGTAAATGCAAGCAGTTGATTACCCTTTTAAAATTTCTTTTTAAGTTCTGAAAAGAAT
The DNA here is from genome assembly GCA_007922175.1 of Pelusios castaneus. NCBI lineage: Eukaryota > Metazoa > Chordata > Testudines > Pelomedusidae > Pelusios > Pelusios castaneus. The sequence continues at coordinate 19,900,879 of ML685791.1, forward strand.
CTTTAAAATGTAAATAAGCTTTGGCGAGTTATTTCCTACTAATGACACAGTCAGAGAAGCACTGAAGCAGCAGAATTCTATGTCTGAAGGTCAGCCTGATTGTACTACAAGATGCTATTTTATAGCTGCCCCAGAACAAAGAAAATATCACCTTTTAAAGTATGGTCATAATTTAATTTTCTGAGGTGGAAAACAAAACCCACAAAAGCAAATTGTTTAATCGAGACCTAAGCAAGACTTTCTCCATATGAAGGAAAGTGACCATTAAAATTAAAGCATGATTGAAGGTTCATGTTTTCACAGTCCTAAATTATAGTTAATATTCCAGAGACATTCATTTGTGTTTCCTCTCACATATATTGGTTTAAATCAGGAGTAACTCTATTGAAGTCAGCTCCCAATAGGAGACACTTTCACATGGTGGGAGAGCAGGGGCGTTGCTGGATAGCAAAAAGACCCAGGGCTCTGGCCCCCAGCCCCACCCCCAGCTAGGCCACACCCCTAGAACCCACAGGACTCTTTTTTTCCCCCCAATATAGCAGTATCATTAGAAAGAAAGAATAAGCAAATGAACACACTTAACATTTTGCATTATAAATCAGTAGTTCCCAACCTTTTTGGTTGAGGGACCAAAATACAGATTTTAAAACCATGAAGGGCCACCAATTAATTTAATTAAAAGTTAAAAATTAATTAATTTGATTAAAATGATTAATCACAATTGATTGGGTTTATTTTAATTAATTGAATTTGAATGACTTTTAATTGAAATTTAATTTTAGAAAGGTTTTTTAAAAACCTTTCTTAAAGGTTTTTAATTAAAATTAATTTTTAAAAGTTGGGTTTTTTTAAAAAGGAAGGGAAAAAAAGAAAGGAGAAGAAAAGGAAAGAAAGAAGAGAAAGTAAGGGCTGCTTGCATGCCCAAGCTCGGAGGGGAGGCGAGCAGCCATAGCCTGGCTCCCATCTTCATGCTGGGACCAGGCAGGCAGCGAGCTGGCCGGGGCCCCCAGGGGAACCCACCCCACATCTCCAGTCCCCTTTAGAAACCCCAAACCCTCTCTGGCCCGGGCACTCTCCAGGACCCCCGATCTCCACTGCCCGGCAGCTCCCTGCCCCCGGCTCGCCGGCGGCAATGCCTCGACCCTTCCGGTCACCATCGGCTCCCGTTCCCCGACCCCCCAGTTCCCCATTAATTTCCCAGCCTGCCCGGTCCCTGTTCCCTGGCCCCCAGTTTCCCATCAGCTCCCTGGCCCCCCAGTTTCCCATTGGCTCCCTGGCCCCCGTTCCCCGACCCCCCAGTTCCCCATTAGCTTCCCAGCCTGCCCGGTCCCTGTTCCCCAGCCCCCAGTTTCCCATCGGCTCCCTGGCCCCCCAGTTTCCCATTGGCTCCCTGGCCCCTGTTCCCCAACCCCCCAGTTTCCCATCAGCTTCCCGGCTTGCCCGTCCCCCATCAGCTCCCCAGACCGCCCAGACTTCCCGGACCCAGCTCTCCAGCACTCACCCGCCCGGCCCCCGAGCTTACGTGGCCAGAGAGCTGCAGGGGCGTCCGGTGTTGGGCTGGCCAGGAGGCCGCTCCTGTCCTGAACTTGCTCTTTCGGAGCATGCTCAGGGCGGGAGATTTGAAAACTCCCCAGCCCGGCTGGCGGCCGCTACTCCCAGCTGAGCAGCAGTCTGCCTGCAGGGCAGGGCAGAGCGGAGCGGAACATGTGTTCCGCTGGAGTTTTCTGGGTTCCTGGGCCCCGAAATAGATTCGGGGCTCAGGCTTTTCTACCCAGGGCTGGCGCCCTGCCAGCCCGACGACAATGACGCCTCTGTGGGAGAGTGAATTGCCAGGAGCCAAGAGGTCCATGGAATGACAATGAAAGAATTACTCGGGTGAGAGCTAAGAGATTGGTCCCATAGTAAATTGGGAGAACAAATTATATCTGAACTCCAAAAAATTACATAAGCTGAAAATATTTAATTGGTTATGTGGTTGTCCTTTGTTGAGAAATCAGATGGAGTTATACTTTATGATAATAAATCTACCACAGATAGAAATGTAAGCAGCCTCTTTTCAATCACAAGTATCATAAGGTAATTCGCATCTGACCCTTTACATGTAAATAAAGCTAACATTCCTTCCTAAAAAGAGGAGCAGTGAGCACAGCTGATCCAGAGATAGAGAAAAAACGTTTCCAGACAATAGACTATTTATGGGCACAACTGTTTGAAACAGTGTTATTGCATTGTAAATCTCCAAAATGGTGTAACAAAATAAAAGAGAGCTACAGTTTCTAGTTGATTTTTTTGCTTGCTTGTTTGGTTGGTTGGTTGGGTTTTTTGGTGGTGGGTTTGGGGATATAGTAATGTTTTTATTTTGGAAGGGAGCAAGGAATTACAGTGAGGAGATTATTATGTATCCCATAACATTGTCATTCTCTGCCATGCTCTGTTCTCCAGATACATGGGGTCAATTAGCATCCTCACTTACCAGTAACAGGAAAAGGTCAAATGTGAAATAAAAACTACCCCCTTTCCTAAGGGAATAGATTCGTAATATGGAAGGGAGTTTGTAATTTGATAGTTGTAGCTTTCAGAGGCTAAAGTTTAGTACAGGGAAAAAATGGAATGTCTCTTGGATGGGGAAAAAGTGGTCATCAGAGAATGCAACTGACATGATTTCTCTGTATAATTCTGACATAAGGGGGCTTGATGCTGTCACTTTGAGAAGACAAAGGAAAGCTCCATTTTATAGTATTGGCAGTTCTCCTTTTTTATTTCACATATCATACTCAATACTAATAGCATGTTTTGTAATCCTGTGAAACAGCCAGTGGACATTTCATAATTAACTGGATACCTCAAATGCTTTTTTTTTCTTCCTCAGTTGGGCCATTTCATCTACCCAAAGGTCTACGTGTATGTATGAGTTTAATGCACATGTATTAATAGATGTTTTGGGTTTTGAGACAGATATATTAAAACAAAATACAAATTATTCCTTTGGTTACTTGACATTATGGTTCAGAATTAGAGTTGTTGACATATCACAGTATTTATTTATTTATTTAACAGTAGAAAACAGCACATAGGAAAAACATTTTGAGAAGAGAAAGAAAAGGAAGGAAGAGAAGGAAGGAGCAGAAAAAAAGCAAATAAGGATAAGGTCTTCACTTGACCTCATGTGGTAAAATGCAATTTTGCATGACTACTCTATTCATATCTGAAGGGTAAGAAATGATGTTCTTATCATTGCTTGACTATTCTATTCTTATCTGATTGATTATCATCTGTACTCTGCCTATTCCTCTACAGCTCCTATAATTAATATAAAACTAAAATCATTATCTATATCTCTAATTTTTGCTCACTGTTGCTATTATATGTTGAAAGATCAAATAAATGTGTCAACTGATTGTTCTCGAAAAAGCATCACAAAATGATCTCCTGTTCAACTAGACTTCTGGATGTTTTGTGTTGCTTAGGATCCTTAATATGTGTAGAACTCTAACATAGATTCAAAATATTTTTTTCTCATTTGTTCATCTAAAATTTGTTCCTATAAGAGAACCAAACAGAACTTATACTAAAGTGAATAATTTACTTTGTTCCTTTAGGACCTACTTATTTTTTTTCTTTTCTGCCTTGTCTTCATGCTGATTTAGGAAAGCGTGTGCTTAGTATCAAATTTAATTAAGCATGTGTTTTAAGCATCCCTTCTCCATAAGTATTAGTATTAGTTAAAATGTGTGTTTATTGTCTAGAGATCAGGGCCAGATTGTGTTAATTATTTTAAAAATACACAGAAAAGGATAGTCTCTGCTCACAACACATTAAAATATTAAACAAACAAGATAGACAAATGGTGAAAGGAGATACAGAGGCCCAGAGGTGTTACACTCTAGATTACAGCAGGTCTTCTGAGTCTCAGTCAAGTGCCAAGTCTACTAAACAATGCTCCTTCTCTTGCTACTTCTTAATAATCAGTTAAGATTACCGCATGGATTATTCATATTGTTTATTATTGTGTATTTTCCATGTTTCATACCCCCCCCCCCCCCCCCCCGTTCTCAATCCCTCTGATTTATATCTGCATTTCTTTTTACCTGTTAGGCATTAGTTATAGCAGCTGGAATTTTTTTCAGGTGAAATACAAAATGGCATTTTCATTGGTGGTTATGAAAGTTTGTGACTAATGGCCACATTTGCTATTTTTCATACTTGAAAGACCACTTTTGGGAGAGTGAAAGGGAGTTAAAATGTACATTGATGTTGCCAGCACATATTTCTGCTTTTCAGTGAAAATGTCATCCTTCCCTGCAGGGTTTCTTTGCTTAAGAAGTAATTTACTATCTTTCTATTTCCTTATAAAGGCCACCAAATATATATCACATTTTTCACTAATTTTGTGGATGAGAAATTTGAACACAGTTCAACTGACCATTTTCTATCTTTATTAATCTGAATCTCTGGCTTACAACCCTTAAAATTTCATAATTGACAGTGAAGTCATCAGGAGGTGCAGTGCACAAAGGCTACTGGATTTGGCCTTTTATGTGTGGTATGTAGTTTGTAGTATCTGTATTGTACTAGTGATACTGAGCACTAATTAAGGATTTAAAGAAGGACTGGCAAAAACTCTCCAACATATCAGGCTTAACACTAAAATCTATTCACCCTTCATTTGTTCTTCAGAATTTTTGTCACCTTTGCTAATTAGATGTATAATAATCATAAGAATAAGAAGTTGCTTGTTCTCAGCCAATCTTCCTTTCAAACTTGATACTTAGATGTGAAGTTGTATCATTAAATTTGTTTCCACAGTAGCATACAATTTTGCTATGATCTTACATAAACACAGGGTTTTTTACTTCACTGTAGGGCCAAGTTGGTTTGAAAGAAGGAAAAAAAATAGAGGAAATACCTGCAAAAAAAGCAACAAAGAAAATGACTGATCCTGCTATCCTTATTAATGTGCTTAATCCAAATTTCTATACAAGTCACTGGAACTATATAGGTGAGTAAACAGTAAATATTGTTCTCATTGTAAATATTATAGAATCAGTCCCAGGGCTTGGCAGAGTTAATCAATTTTCATCTTTTATTTATCAAATTGTCTTTAATAGAAGAATTCCCCTCTAAAATCTAAACCAAGATATTTCTTTGGATTGTTTCTTACACAAAAATACACACACAGATTTGATCATATCATAGAAATCAATTGCCTGTTGTTTTGCTAGAACTGAAAGGCATTATAAGGACGGCAGCAGTGGGGTAATGTTGGTCAGTCTCTTGGAAAATGAAATTATGCATCACTGTTAAACTTTGATAAAATAAGAGACCAAAATCTGTCAGTGACAGGGAAATATCTATTGTAGTCTAAAGATTAGTTGGCTCATTTTAAAACATGGAACCTTTTAAATTCTTCTACTGCTGTTTCTAACTGTGCTAGTTGAACAGTGCATGAATATATTCTTTTTAGGGAGGGACATTTTTCTAATCCTCCTCATTGGGATCTCATTCCATGAGAAATCCTAGCAAATTATAACACCTAAAGCTTATTTAAAGTACTTTAAAAACTATATTAAGTCTCAACTATGAGGCACATTTTTATTATTTTGAACTGTGTTTTTGCTTTTCATATCAATAACAGGTTTTTAACTCAGTAAGTCTAACAAGTGAATGAGACTGAATAAAATCAGACAAAAAATAAAGTCCTTGACAGAAAGACTGGCCATTTGGGTTAAGACGTTTGGTATTGTTCCTTCTTCTACACTTGCACTGTCCCCAGAACTTTTTCAAGTTTCCTGTCATTTTGATCTAACAAGTCTGCTGTTCATAAACTTGAGATGATTTCAAAAAACAGCATAACTGATAAAAAATATAAATATTTAGTACTGACATCACATTTGACCTCCTTTGTGAAGTACAGTCATGGAAATCTACAAAATAAATTGATTAGATCAAGTAATTCGGATATAAATTCCTTAGTATAGAAGACCTTCCAAGTCCATAGAAAAATGTCTTGCAACATCAAAAATTCTAAGTACAGTAATAACTCACTATAAAACAACAAATGAGGTAAGAAAATGATAAGGGACATAATTAGGACACACTTAAGAATGCTGCCAATATGACTTCCCCACCACGTGATAATATGGACACTAAATGGAAAGAGAAAAGATGACATTACACAGAACAACAGAAAAAGCAGCCAGGTCCATCAACGTGACTCTCAGAAGCCTGAACAGACCATCCAAAGACTGAAATAAATGGTGGAAGTTGGTGGATGCTTTATGCATGCGAGGATGCAAGAAGACAAAGAATAAAGAACGAGAATGCCTGTTGTAATCTAAACTTATTAACTACCTACCTGTTTTGGAGGCAACACTGCTTCTTTAGAAGTTTTGACTGTAAAGAGACTTTGTTTGGCTTTAAAGAAAGAACATGTGTCTTAATTTTAGCCAGACAGAACTGTACAAATAAAAATATTCCTTTATTTATGATACTTAATTTAGAGCTAGAATATGATATTTAAAACCACTGTGCCTTAAGATGGGATGCAGAGGAACATTACACCAGCAGCCTTTGTAATGATAATGGATGGACCTCCTTTATAAATCTTCTCTGAATAAAAAGCTGTAGATAAGTAGGCTTGGAAGAATTAGCTTTTCATTGACAAATGTCATTAAACATTAATTTCACCGTATACACCATAAATATATAAATCAAGTAAAATATTTCTGTTGATAATAATATGTATATATAGGCAAACTATAAAAAATGCTGCTTGAGAACAGAGTTTTTATTTAAGGATATGTGATGTGACAATATGTGTTTAAACGTGTATAAAGTTTTACTTTTTAATCTCATCATCTACTGTTATTAAATAATTATTGTCCACTCTCCATATTGTCTGACCTACCATAATTACCCATAAGTGTGAAAATGTAAATGAATACAATTAAAAATGCTTGAAAATGAACATTGATATTATAAATCAAAATTATAAAAAAATTAAAGAACAAATTCTGTGAGCCTATCTATAAAATGTTAGGTATTATTAGGGCAAGATCATGGCCACACTCCACAGAGCTGGCAATTCCATACTTCATTGCCCCACTTTTCCATCCACGCATCTCTCTCTCTCTCTCTCTCTCTCCCCCCCCCCTTTTATTTAATTTTTTTAATGCCTTCCTCCATGAATGGAAAACTTGTGAAAGGATAGCTAGAATCTGCCTTTTATGCAATGTATATGGAATAAATGTTCAGTATTTCCTCACAGCTGTATACTATTCCACATTTGCTATGAAACTTCAGAGGGAGTATTTGTGCGTTAATCAGATATGTATATGTAACAAATGCTTTCTTAGTTGTATAAAAGAGTGTAATTCACAAAGGTAAGGAAACATTACTATGAAGGAGGGAGGAAGTATGGCCTAGTGGTTAAAGTGGTGGAGTACAACTGAAGAGAACTGTTTTCTGTTATCATGTCTATCATTGGCTTCTGGGTAACTTTGGACAAGTCATTTCCCCATTTTACAAATAAATAAATTGAGGCACAGAAACGGGAATGATTCTTACCTTTATAAAGTGCTTTGAGGTCTACGAGAAGTAAGAGACAAGAGATAAGTGTTATCATTTAGTAAGAAAGGCAAATTTATCACTAATGTGTCCTCAATTTTCCAAATTTATCAACACATATATAACTCAATTGAATCTCCACTTTCCATTTTTGGTACTTTTTCAGGTTTCATATCTCTAAAGATGGCCTTATAGTACCATTGATGAGGATGTCATCTTTCAGGTATTGTCCGAATACCATATCTAGCAATGTGTCTCCTGCAATCTGTAACTTGCATTTGGCACTTTAATAGGCATTGATTTTCACTTTCATGTTACAAATACAGCAGTAGAATTTAGGCTATCTAAACTGAAAATTATATGTATTTTGGGATCCCTTATATTACTGCCTTGCTTTTACAGATGCCTAAAATTTCAGGTTATATTTACAGTGTTCTTAATTTGCATTCAAAATCTAATGTACAATCCTCTATGAGATTCACAGACATACATAATATATGGGAATCAATCCTATTTACTTTTGCCATCTAATTTTTTGATTCTCCAGTGACACAAAACATGAATAATATTTAAATTGTTTTTTGCCCATGATCTGCAGCAGGAAGTTGAGAAAATAAGACCATAAAGAGCATAACCTGATCACAGGAGTAATGTTTTCTCTTTTTATCAATAGATCCATTAATTTTTAAACTTCTTAACCAATGGTAAAGTACAGAGAAAAGAAATGAAAATCTTGACACCATGGATTTTAATCCAAATTTAATTTGTAAAGAGCCACGGCTCATCTCTACATATATATCCATCTTCCCTCAGGGATAAGTTGGCGAGTACTAATATTGTATTATACAGAAGCCTGAGCTGTGTTACAGCTAATATGTTGCACACTTTCTGTAAATAAAAACATTCACTGATCACTGCTGGATTATAGAAAACCTTTCATTTTATAATTATTTCTTACAGGGCCAACCTCTGAGCAATAACATGTTCATTTCAGTAAAAGGTAATTGAATCTTTGCAGATTTATGTGCAAAGAAGGCTTATATTCATTTAAAAATTCATACACAGTAAGGAGATGTAGTTGAATTATAAGGAAGAATTTAGAAACCAAGCATTGTGTGTTAGGCAGAATGGATTGTGATGATGCTCATACACAGACTGCCTTGATTTGATTTGGATAAACTAGATGTGTTTTCATTGATGGAAGTAAATTCGCCACTGTCAGATCAATCTCCCTGTTCGACTGAGCAGGTCTGTGAAGACCCACTCAGTAGATCAGGAAGTTGATCCCTAAAGACCAACCAAATAGTGCAGTGCTGAGTTGACGGCAAGACATTTCCCGTCAACTCAGCGCATTGAAGACATTGAGGTAAGTAGGCATTAGACAAGTTATTTGAAATAACTTGTGTATCTCTCTTTGTCTGCCTATCTCCCTTCAAAGAATGGAACAGTCTTGGATAGCAAGACATGGCCTTGTGTTAAAATGCAAATTAACATGCGCTGTGCTACTTACACCTGCCTGGCAACAAAAAAAAAATAAAATAAACAATTGAAATAAAATAAGTGTAAAAAGAAAAAAAAAGAAAAACCCAGAAACTACCTCACCATAGAATGAGATCCTGTGCTGATTCCCATTACACTTCCTAATGATGCTCATTACAACCCTAACTACATTTTAATGCCAAAATATAATGCCTCTATTCATCATAGAAATGAAATACAAATGTTGACAATTGACAAATGTAATAAATAAATAAATAATAAAAAACCCCAACACAGTTAACAGGATTCAGAACTCTGTCAGTGCTTATTTGTCAGTTGGAAAGACAAAGCAATCATGGATGCTGATCAGATCCTGCAAAATGACACTCAAGGCCAGAAGAGGGTAGCATTATAAGGAAACAAGTCAAAGCATGGAGATACTAGATAAGTAAGGCATCACAGCATTTGCTAATTCAGAACACCCTTTCCATTTTCCTTCTGCACGAATCTCTATGTTCCCAAACAGCATATCATTTCAATCCACTGCCGGAAAGGCGGGATCTTTGAAGAAAAGAAACCACTTCTGAGTGATTTTGAAAAATGAGTTTATGAGATGATAAATGGTTTCAATACTTGCATAAATTATAACCTTACATTTATAAAATATTTTCAATCCAGTAAGATCCCAAAGACATTAATATACCTAGTCGATTATCGCCATAACGTTATAACATTTTAAGGGAGATTCATTTTAACACCCATGTTTGGTGCTCTAAGTACAAGTATTACATACAATTCAGACTTTGCTATAGACAACATTACTGTATATGGCCTTATTATTTGGAGGAATTGAAAATTGACAACATGAATCGAAGAACACAGATCAGTGACAATAAGAGCAGATTAAAATTCCCTAATTGCCAAACATTTCATAGAGATTAATTATTCAGTATCATCATGAACGTTTACATTTACTGGGATACAACAGAGAAATTGAAGGAACCAGAGAAGGTTGGGGAGGCTTATCGAGAATATTATAAGACAAGACATTCAAAATATTTACATTATAAGTCTTAGGACCAAGAGGTATAGATGAAGAAATTTACTTCAACCTATCCTCCCTTTTCTTGATTGGTTTACAGAATTAATTTTATAGATGTTCTTTGTGTCATGGGATGTAAATGTATATGGAAAACAGATAATGTTATGAAATGTCTGGCAACTAAGGAATTTTAATCTGCTCTTATTGTCACTGATCTGTGTTCTTCGATTCATGTTGTCAATTCCTCCACATAATAAGGCCATATACAGTAATGTTGTCTATAGCAAAGTCTGCATTGTATGTAATCCTCTGGATAAATACTTGTACTTACAGCACCAAACATGGGCGTTAAAATGAATCTCCCTTAAAATGTTATAATTAGCTCTGCTAGAACAATAACTGCAACCTGGAGCGGGGTGAGATTTAACAGTATGATGTTCTTCCTGATTTAGAACAAAATGTAAGAATGGACATGCTGGATCTGAACAACGGTTCATCTAACCCAGGACCCTGCCCTTCAACACTCATCATGCCCTTGCTTCAGAGGGAATTAAAAGAATTGGCAATCATCAAATTATCCATCCTGTCACGTATTCACAGTTTCTGGCAAAGAGAGGATAGGGAAATTTCAGAGCAAGGGTTTCCATCTCTGTCCATCATGGCTCACAGCTATGAACTTATCTGGTTCTTTTTAAAGTCCGGTTACAATCTTGACTTTTATAACATCCTCTGTCAAAGAGTTCATAAGTTTACTGTGTGTCATGTGAAGAAATACTTCCTTTTATTTGTTTTAAACCTGTTGCCTATTAATTTGATTTGATGACCCCTAATTCTTGTGTTATGATAAGGAATAAATAATATTTCCTTATTTACTTTCTCTGTAACAGTAATGATCTTATTGACTTCTATCATATCCCCCCTTAGTCACCTCATTTCCAAGCTGAAAAATCCCTGTGTTGTTAATCTCATTTCATATAGAAGCTGTTCCATACTCCTAATAATTTTGATTGCCCTACTCTATACCTTTTCCAATTCCAATATATCTTTTTTGAGATGGGGCAACCAGTTCTGCATGCAATATTTAAGATATGGGACTACAAAGAATTTAAATAGCAGAGATATGATATTTTCTGTCTTATTTATCCATGTCCTAATATTTCATAAAATTCTATTAGCTTTTTTGACTGGCACTGTACATTAAGTAGATGTTTTCAGAGAACTATTGACACTGACTTCATGATTTCTTTCTTGAGTAATAACAGCTAATTTAGATCCCATTATTGTATATGTGTTACTGGAATTAAGTTTTTCCAATGTGAATTATTTTGCATTTGTTAACATAGAATTTCATCTGCTGTTCTGTTTTCTAGTCACCCTGTTTTGTGAGATTCCTTTGCAAATCTACTTTGGACTTATCTATCTTAAAGAGTTCTGCATTATCTGTAAATTTTGCCAACTCACAGTTTATCCCTTTTTCCAGATCATTTAATAAGTCGACTTAGCCAGTGTAAATGCCCTAAGTTGACTTAAGGCAGGGGGGATAAGGGAGCACTACATGGCTCCCTGGCAGAAGGGAGCCACTATGGCTCCCTTGTACTGGTGAGCCCCTGCTCCCTTCTTCCCAGATCCACGGCTTCCCTGCCAGGGCTCCAGTGGTAGGGGATCCACTGCTGGAACCCTGGCTGGAGAGCCCGGGAGGCAGGCGGCTGGTCCTGGCAGAGCCAGCCACGTGCCAGCTGGCTCTGCCGGAACCGAGGACCAGTAAGCCGTGAGCGGCTTCTCGGTCCCGGCTGCGTCAGGTGGCGCACGGCTGGCTCTGCCGGGACCAGCTAGCCACAGGTGGCTTCTTAGTCCCGGGACAGCCAGCCTTGCAGGGCTGATGCTCCCAGGACGAGCCACCCGGCTTCTTGTCCCGGGGAGAGCCAGCTGGCTCTCACCAGGACAAGCCGCCAGCGGCTTCTTGGTCCTGGAGTGAGCCAGCCCTGCAAGGCTGGCTCTCCCTCCACCTATCACGTCGACTTAGAGAGTCTAGTGTAGACTCTCTAAAATGACTTAATAGGAGCACCTTTAAGTTGACTTAAGAGTACTGTGTGGACTCTCTAAGTCGACTTAATAAGGTCGACTTAAAGTCGACTTAGTGAAAACGACCTAAATTCCTAAGTGTAGACATAACCGAAGAGTCCAATGAAAATAATAAAAGGTTAGAGAGCCTGACCTATGAAGAAAGATGTACATGTTTGTTATAAAGAGAACCGTAATAAAATATTCTCCATAACTACTATGGGTAGGACAAGAAGTGAAGGGCTTAATCTGCAGCAAAGGAAATGTGGGTTAGACATTAGGAAAAAGCTTCCTAACTATAGGACAATTATGTTCTGTAATAAGTTTCCAAGGGGAATTGTGGTATCACCATCATTGGAGATTTTTATGGATAGGTTACATTAACACCCATAAGGAACAATCTGAGTTTACTTCGCCTTGCCTGAGTGTAGGAGGCTGGACTTGACGACTTCTTGAGGGCCGTTCCAGCCTCCTTACATTTCTATGATTCTATGTTAGTTTACTTCAAAACAGCTGAAAAATCAATGTTTTAAAATAAGAATAATAATAATGAAAATCAAAAAGACAATAGAGGCATCAACAATTAAAGAGGTCATGGAGACTTAGCTTTTTTGTTATCCTGTTATCACCCCCGTTTAGGTCAGAGTTGAGATGCACTGGCAAATATACACGGCTGCTGTTCTTGCTGTACCTGTGTTTTAGATAAAGGGGATGTGAGACTTCAGTGCTGTCAGTCTGTCACATTTCATGAACCCTAAATTCACCTGAAATCTTGAAGCTAATACATTGAAAATATTTTATTTCAACACAGCATATATATTTACTGAAATGGTAGATTTCAAAAATTCAATTAAATGATAGACAAATATACAAAAACTGTTATGTTGTTTTTGACCGTGGATTATTTTTAACTTACTTATATAATAACAAACTGAACTTTCTACAGCAAACAAGTCTCTTTAAATATTGACTTCAGTTTTCAAGCAAATAAATGTCAGGACCTTTAAAAATGAATTCCTAATAATAAAACAATTTTGGATTCATTTTGATCCTTTATATGTTATATTACTTCTGAGTCAGAGTGATTGATACTGAAGTTATTTCCTGAAATGTAAATGATTCAGATAATCCCATTAGAAAAGATATGAAACTGTAAATTTCTTATGAGGTAAAAATTACAATTCAGCTGCTGTCTGGAGAACCATTTGACAGACTCAAAAAGAGATTATTATTATTTTTAAAGGCAATCAGGGATATATAACTTGAAAGCTGGGATGTTATCCTGAAAATCCTTACTATTCTGTTTACACAGTCTCTTATACTACATTCATCATAGTATGTGCGAACCTTCTAAGTAGCACATTAAGCAACATAATTAACATATTTCATGTACTGTTCATTCTCTCATCCTCAGTGACTGAGGGCGGATGGGAGGGGGAAGGTGCAATGGAGTGTCGCCTTTTGGTATATTTTTAATATACATGTTGCTATGTATTTATATTAGAAAAATCAGAGAATTGCCCCCTGCACTTGGAGCAGAGGTGGTGAGGTTTCTTGGGGAAGTTTATTCCATGATTGTGCTTGGCAATTATTTTCAATTAATAGTAAATTGGTTAAAAATGCAATTTTAAGGGCACTGAAATTATTCACAAATTTTGAGAGAAATTAGATGAATAATTTTGGCAGAAAAAAGGAAATTAAAAACAAATTTGGAAAGCTGAAGTGGTTCATTGTGGCTACTTCAAATAATTTTCATCCAAACAATTTAAAATGAAAATATATTGACTTTTTGTTTCAAAATGGCATTTCGTTTCCCAAGAGTGAAAGTCACCCCAAGATTAATTGAAACAAAACAAAAAACTGAAGAATAAATGTATTTCAGATAGAACAAAACATTCAAGTTAATCAAAAATATTTGTTTATTTCATTTCAATGAGAAAAAAATCCATTTTTGTTTGAAACACACCACATTTTGAGGGGGATTTTTCAGTTTGGTCCCCAAACTAATACGATATAATATAATCTCAGATCATCTCACAAAGAAGTTCTGTCTTTCACACAGATGAAATTTATCCTTATTGTTCAGAGTTCCATTGTGCCACAGCATCACAGTTGTTAGTCATGGTCTTCCACTCAGGGCATTATACAATCTTTAGATTTAATGTCCCAGGGCCTGGAGTAACTTGCAGATAAGGACTGAGTCCTTGAACTTCATTTGAAATTCTATGAGAAGCCATTGTACAGAGCAAATGGTAGTCCTGATGTTTGTGGTGGCCTGTACTGCTGAGATGAACTGTGAAACTTTGTATTAGCTGGAGTTTCCTATGCACTAAGGGCTTCATGTCCAAGTATATCATATTGCTGTCATGAAACCAAGGGGAGATAAAGGCATGAATGAATGAAGCGAGATCATCATTATGGGTCAGAGACTCCTAGTCCACCAGAAATGTTAGAAATCATTACTCATGGATGCTGCTATGTCAGAGCTTAGCATCAGTGAGGAATTAAAGAGTAATCACATGAGCTGTCTCACTGACGTGCTGATAATGGCTTATATCACAACTTGTCTACATCCTATCATTGTTACCTACTCCCTAGCCTTGCTTCTTTGCTTCATCACATATTGTGCCTTACCAGGAGCCAAGATTTTAAGCTCTTTCAGGCTTGGACTATCTTTTTGTTATCTGTTTGTACAGTTGTTGCACAGTGTGTTCCTGACACAGACTGAAGTTTTTAAATACTACTGTAATACAAATCCTGCACAATAAAGACAAAGATGACCTCCTAAGATATTTGAATTCTGGAGAGCAAAAGAATCCTTTTTTTACAAATCTTCAATAGAATGACAATAAAACAAAGACTATATGGTTTCCATAAAGAATGGGGAAAGAGGAACTAAAAATGGGAAAGAGGTACTAAAAAAGTCTGAATATCATGGGAAAAGTTGGGTTTCGAAGGAAAATGGAGGGGAAGGTAATCAAATGGTATTTTTTACAATCAACTCCCTACACATGTGAAACTGCTTCTATCCCTTCCACTAATGCTGTGATAAAATGCAACTCTACATGGCAAATGGAGGATGCTGTCAGAAGCAAGCAATCTGTATAGTATGTTTACCAAAAGGCCATCAGCACTGATGATGATTTAAGCACTGTAAGTTACCGATCCTAGAAAAAGCTGCATCTCATTCTCCACACATTTTATACACTTGTGGGGGTAGCAGAGGGGAGGTCAAATGACTGGATGGTATTTCAAGGCCAGTTGTGAAGGACAGTAGTGCTGACAATCCTATTATGTTGAAAGTCAAAGATATCTAAAGATTGATCCTGAAGATCCCCAAATCTTCACATTTTGCTGCTTATTGTGCAACACAAAATTACTTGGCTGCTGACCTCATCTCCAAGAGAAGATACAGATGGGGCTATGGATCTGCCTGCACATTTTGCTTCTTGAACAAAAGGGAAGATTTGACCCACAGTTGGTTATTATAAGGTAGAACATCCTCCCCCACAACATATTGCACTTGCAATTGTTTATTTTTTTTCAATTTGTTAGCTAATTTATTTGCTTATTTCTTACTTCTTTATATCCCCCGCCTAACTACCATCTAATTTTTAGAGGATCTGCACTGTAGCACTTGATAATATGCACCAGATGTATTTCATCTGACAGAATTGTCTCCAAATATACTGCAGAGTCACAGTTCATCATCATTGCCTTTGGTTGGTATTGTACTAAGTCACGTTTCTCTTCCCTAAAATGGCAAGATTGTTGAGTTCACAGTTCTGTGCAGCTGGACTCTGGGGCTGAAGTTTTCAAAGCAGTTCAGGGAATTTAGCTATACATATCCCATTAGTATATATAAAAGACAAGACTTACCAGACACTGAGATGAACACAAAATATTGGAGAAGAGTCAACATTTTTATAAGGAGAATTATGCCTCATCAATCTATCAGAATTGCTTGAGGATATCAACAAACAGATGGACAAGAGAGATCCAGTGGATATAGTGCATTTGGAACTTCAGAAGATGTTTGACAAGGTCCCTCATCAAAGGCTATTAAGCAGAGTAAGCAGTCATGAAATAAGGGGGAATTTCCTGATCTCATGGATCAGACACTGGTTGAACAACAAGACACAAAGGTTAGTAATACATGCTCAGTTTTCACAGTGGAGGCAGGTAAATAGTTGAAACCTCCTCCCACAGATCTTCACTGGGACAGTGCTCTTTAGCATATTCATAAATGATCTGGAAAACAGCGAGGTGACAAAGTTTAATCGAATAGAAAATTATCCAATTATTATTAACTAACTCCACAGCAGACTGAAGAGTTATAAAGGGACCTCACAAAACTGGGTGATTGGGCCACAAAGTGGCAGGTGAAATTCAGTATTGACAAATGCAAAGTAATACCTAGTGGAAAACGTAATCTCAACTATATATACAAAATTATAAGGTTTACACTAGCTGTTACCACTCAAGAAACAGTTTCCATATAAGGAGAGGTTAAAAAAAAAACCTGGGACTGTTCATTTTAGAAACAACATGACTAAGGGGGAGCAATATGATTGAGGTCTATGAAATCATGATTGGCGTGGAGAAAGTTCATAAAATAAATGTTATTTATCCCTTCCCATAACAGAAGAAACAAGCAACACCCAATGAAATTAGTAGACTGCAAGTTTAAAACAAGTTTAAGAAAGTACTTCTTCGCATAAAACACAGTCAAGTGGTGGAACTCATTGCCAGGGGTTGTTATGATGACCAACAATGTAACAGGGCTCAAAAAAGAATTAGGTAAGTTCATGGAGGATAGGTCCATCAATGGCTATTAGCAAAGATCATCAGAGATGCGAGTCTTGCTCTGATGTCTCTAAACTTGACTGCCAGAAGTTAGGACTTGGTAATGGGGAATGAATCATTTGATAACTGCCCTGTTCTATTCATTCACTCTGAAGCAGCTGGGACCAACTTCTATTGGAAGACAATGGACCATTGGTTTGATCCATTATGGCCATTCCTATATTCTTATGTTCTTTTTCATTTTTATAGAAGATGTACATCTAAATCCCACTCACTGGCAGTTTGCAAATATTCACATACTTTAAACATCCAGTTGGACTTTTTTGGGTCTATATCATATCCAATTTTTTTTTCCCGTTGACTTTAATGGGAGCAGGTTTAGGCCCTTCATGAGGGCTAAACTATTAATTTCAATAGGAGTTCACCTCATTTATGAAATGTCATGTCTGGCCCTATTCAGGTCATATAGTTTTAAATCACATGAACTTTGTTTCACAAAATATCATTAAAATAAGCAATGACCGTGTGAAATAATGAAACTGCAATTAGAAGGTGAAGTTCATCCATGTCTATTAGTAGCTTAGGGTGCATGTGAAACTAAATAGAGGTTCAAGCTAAGAAAAAGTCAGAAGATACATAAAACAAAGGAGGACAGTGCGCAAGGACTAAAACTCAAGACTTAATTAAAAGTTCTAGACATATTTAACCAATTATCAAAACAGAAAGAGAAGAATTAGATGTTCAGTTATCTCCCATGTGTGCTCACATTCTTTTTTAACCACATAAAGGAAAGAAACCAGATCTTAGCAGGGTGCAGTAGAAGAGACTACATTTCTGCCTCTCCTAAAAGAAGAAATCTACAGAAGACTAGTATTTGGCAAGATCTTGCTCATTCAAATTCTGTCAACTAATCATAATTTCTGTTTTGTCTTCATCAAAGGTAGTTGAATGCCATCAAGGATTAACAATAATTTCCACAGGGGAAATTACTATAGACATCTTTTCTTTTCAGTTCTGTTCCTTATTGCCAAAGATTTCTTAGCTCAGTTAACAGGGCATGACAAATACATAAAAGTAATCTCTATGGGATTTCAGCAGCTGTACTTGTGGATATGTGCTAATGACCTGCTACTAAACTGAAGAATCTTAGCAGGAAGAGTAATCATACCATTGCTAGCAGGTCTCTATGGCTATGTCTACACTTGTTCAAATAAGACGACTTTGCTAAGTCGACTTAAAGTCAACTTTAAGTCGACCTTGTTAAGTCGACTTAGCATGTCTACACTGTAAATTTAGGTCGACTTAAAGTCGACCTTGTCAAATCAACTTGGAGCGTCCACACTGGATGCCTAAGTCAACTTGCAGGGGCTAGGTGGACCCGGGAGTGATGCATGGTGGGAAGGGGGGCACCCAGGAGGTGTTCCCCTTCCCCAGGCACCCCTTTAAAAGTGCCAGGGAGCTCAGCATCTTCCCCATTGTACTAGGGTACATGGGGGCTGAGCAGAACAGGGAGAGGGGCAGGGTACAGGAGCGGGGTGGGCAGGACTGTGTCCTGCCCTGTGGCCGGGCACACCAGGCTCTGGCTGTGCCAGGCACCCTGGGAGGGAGGTCAGTGGTGGAGCCCTGGGGACCCTTTAAGTCGACTTAGGGCTAATATTCGCCTACACTGGCTTAAGTCGACTTAATAAAGTTGACTTAACCAGTAAGTCAACTTAAAACCAGGTCTTATTAAGTCAACTTAAAATTTCCTTAAGTCAACTTAAGCTGCTGCTTAAGTTGACTTAATTTACTGGTGTAGGTGCACCCTTTGATACTTTTGGGGTGGGGGTGGGGAAGGAGGTCAGGGATGGCCGGGTCCTATCTCTTTTTAGCAAGTTTTCATATTATAAGTCCTGAAACAGTTACTGATATCACCTGTAAGATAAATTCTTTGATTGCTTGGTCCAAATGTGTATAATCAAAGTGTTCTGAATAGCCTACTAACTTTAGTCTATGAAACTTAAATTGGTCAAACAAACTCCTTAATATGTTCAAAGTATATCTATATCACAGAAAGCAGCATGGTGGACTTACTACCCTCCATATTATAGACTTCAATATTTTTCTGTTCTGTATACACTTTATGAGATCAATATTAATGCCTTCCTCAACAGAGCTATGCTGAAACAGAATTCTGCCAACTTCACACTTTGATATATCCCACTTACTTGTAAAGAAAACTGCTTTGTGTCAAATGGATACCTCATATATCTATCACTCACTAAAATATGAGGGGAAGTATCTAATATTTTAATCATCCTTCTCTATTGTCTCAGCTTTCTCCTAGAAAGGGAACTTTTATGTTTTCTGTTTTTACTTCTCTAGAGGATATTAAACTTTGGTCAAAGGCTGATATAACTCAATACTATCAGATTATTAAAAAGGACTGTGTCATGTCTTATGAACAAATTTGAAAACAATATAAAATTTGTCATTGTCTGCTTTATCATTATTTTAATCTTTGACAATTTATAATGGAGTAGAATAATATTTATATGGACAACTAGAAGAGCTGCATATTTTTATTAACTCTATGGATGCAATGTGGCTCTTTCTAAATTGCATTCATTGTTGATTCTAACTGTACAAACACAGAGAAATATTATAATAATCAGTGGTAGACCTTTGGAAAATATCTAAGAAAAAATGGTAGTCTAATATATAGAAAGATGCTCATTTATTTTCTGTATCCACCTCTTATTGGGATTTCTTTTATTCTGAACTCTAAGAGCATCAGATAACTTCATGATACTGAACCTCTTATCTCCTCTCCGTACTCCCTCCTAGTTGACTGCTTGCCTCAAACTGCTGCCCCTTCACACTTCCCTTAAATCTGATCCATCATCCATCTTTGGCATCAGTAAGAGGTTCATTTATATTTACAAACATGTTCAAAATTATTTAAAACATTGTTCTGTACACACGACTCAGGCTATAGCTTCAGGTAGCAAGAATAGGGAAGGAAGAGGAAAAGCAAACAAAATATTGTGTCCTGCCAGTTTAAGGCATGGCCAACTTTGTACAGGCACTTTCTTCATCCTGGCCCAATTACAAAAAGAGGCAAAATAGTGCAAAATAATCCAAGCCAACCAGTCAAAGCAGACCATACTTTACAAAGTTTCTCTTAAGCAGCATAGTTGAATGGCAATGTCTTTGAAACTTTGGGCCCAGCCACGTAGTT
The DNA here is from genome assembly GCA_007922175.1 of Pelusios castaneus. Lineage (NCBI taxonomy): Eukaryota > Metazoa > Chordata > Testudines > Pelomedusidae > Pelusios > Pelusios castaneus. The sequence continues at coordinate 19,921,053 of ML685791.1, forward strand.
GTAATACACAGAACTCTTATAGAATCATAGAAACTGGAAGGAACCATGAGAGGTCATCAAGTCCAGTCCCCTAAACTCATGGCAGGACCAAGTACCCTCTTAAACCATCCCTGAGAGGTGTTTCTCTAACCTGCTCTTAAAAACTTCCAATGATGGAGATTCCACCACCTGCCTAAATGACTTATTTCAGTGGTTAATCACCTTGGCTATGTCTACACTACAAAAAGTTAGATCGACTTTGTTAAGTCGACCTAATAAGGTTGACTTAAAGTGGTTTCCCTGCCCTTAGGTCAACCTAATAAAGTGGACTTAAGCACCCACACTGTGCTTAGGTTGACCTAAGGAGCTGACTTAAGGGTTAGGTCGACCTAACCAGCGGTTCTTATTAAGTCAACCTAACCTTTCTTTACGTCGACTTTAGGAATTTCTTAAGTTGACTAAATGAAAACCTGCTGTGGACAGGGACTAAGTTAGGTCAACTTAAGCCTCCTTAAGTCAACCTAACTTGCCAGTGTAGACATAGCCCTTGACAGTTAGGAATTTTTTCCTAATGGCCAACCTAAACCTTCCTTGCTGTAATTTAATCCCATTGCTTCTTGTCCTGTCATTGGCGGTTAAGGAGAATAATTTTTCTCCCTACTCCTCACACTTGTCATCAAAAGTAATGTTATGCGTGTGAAAGTTGCAGTATCATAGCTATTGCACAGAAGAGTTCTGCACTATGTTTTTGTTTCTTTTTCCCAATGAGTGAACTCCTGCATCCAAGCACAGTCCCATTAATTTCAGTGGGACTTCATATGGATAAAACTTCACTGGCATGGCCCATCTTGCAGGAGTGAGAACTAACATAGCTGAAAGGAAACTGAGACAAAAAAGGCGGGGGGGGGGGGGAGCGGGAGGGAGGGAGAGACAATACTTGCTTTTGTGCCAGAGTTTACCCCTTAACTCTCTTAAGATTTTGCATTGATTGTGTATGAAGGTCCTTTAGTTTCTGTTATTGATAGTCTATATATCCTTCTGGTGAAGACCTAAAGTCTTAAAGTAGTGAGTAAGAATTTATGTTCCTTACCAAATCTGAAATGATTGTAATTTAACACGGCTCTGTTACGTGCTTTTGTTCCTTTGATTATATACATAATTGCTATAAACTTCATGAATAAAAAAGCTTTTTTTAAAATAAACAATATGCATTCCTGATTTCTTTTAAAATGAAATTGTATTTTGTTTGTAATTTCTCCCCATTCCTCTTAATAGTGGCTATGCACTATATTTTTTTATTTAAAATCTGATATATTGTGTTTTTGTCCTTGATTTAGAGAACATACAGCTTTTCTACTGAAAAGAAAATGCAGTGTTTTTTATTTAACAACTAATACAACTAATGTTGTATTGCTTATAACTGTGTTTCATAAAACCACAGATTGGGAAAAAATATTTCGCCCAAATATACTTTGTTTAACATCTACATCATGTGTGTGTTTACCTTATAACAAGAAAAAAATATGTAATGTTTTGTTACTTTATTTAGTTACAGCATTCATAACATTTGATCTAATTTTTTGATTTTTCTGGATTTTAGTTATATTTTTATATATATCTAGTTCTGAAGGAAAGTCTCCATGTTCTAAACTTTTAAAATCCATTTAATATTTTAATGTTCAATTTCTGTATCCATTCAGTGTTTAAAAAGTAATTCAATTCTAAAATAAGTTCAGCATTTAAACCTCTTCACACTGGTTCCACTTCAGCATACCACAGGGATATAATCCTCACCAAAAAGCTGTTTGATTCCAAGGAAAAAAAGATAATGGATTGACCCTTTACATGAATCTATAAAACAGAGTTCTGGGTTGCTGCCATTCAAATGAATAGAAACCGGCAGCAATTTTAACACCTTTCCAGTTTCAATTTTGTAACATCTGCAGGCATCATGCCGGAATGGTAAACATTTTAATGGTCAGCCTCTGTCCACTTATATAATCACTATTTCCCATATTATCCCCTATTTTTAGTGTGAAACAGAAATGAAAAGGTGACAGATTGCTGTGAATGAAATGAATGGATATGCCATTTGCATTCATTTCAGTAGCAGCAAATCCCCAACTTTTCTGTTTCTTTGTTGTCCGTCAGAGATCTCTTACTGCTCTGAAAATGCACAGGCCAGGCATTACATTTTGATAATGCAACTGAAAACCTAAGCATCAGCCCATGAATCATTTCAATAGCACTGAACCTCTTTATAATTACATTCTATCGTTTATTTTTAAATCCAAATTGATTCAGATTAATAGGACAATTTACGCTGCACATGCTCTGGAAAGTAAGATATTTGTGTGTCTAGGTCACTACAGCGACCAATACACAAAAGGCCCAGCTAAAAGCTGAACAGCCCATCTACTTGTACTGCGTTCATTTAAAATTTCTTTCACTGTGACACTTCCATTCTGCCTCCTGGGATTCCCTTGTTCAGAGATAACTCAAGGATTTCTGTTCCTTTGGACAGCCAACACTTAGACAGTGGGTGTCAAAACATCTTTAAACTCAGGCTGTGTATAAAACACTTTTTTTTTTCCCTATGGGCCTCTCTCATAAGGGAAGAAGGGAGCTTTTTGTACTGCAGGTTCTTAATGTTGAACTCTTTTCAGAAGCATTTCTACTAGTAAGTCTTCTTGTTCTTTACCTCTCCTCTTATCTCCCTGGGCCACCACTGTTAAGCATCAATAAGCAATTTTTAAAGCATTTATTGTCAAAGAGATATAGAAACAGAGACAGGGTGGTCAATTAAAATAAAAAATTCAAGAGACATCCTGCCAAAAGTGTGACATCCAGCATTTCTAATCCAAAAGGTCACACGTCCTTAGTCTCCACGGGAGGGAGGTACAGATCATATCAGTCACATATTCCAATAGATTAAAAGAAGATAACAAAACCAGACTATGATGTCTTCAATATAGGATAGGCAGCATATTTGAGTCTGAGGAAAAATATATACACTTAAAACATAGCATTTGGTATGTGAAAATTAAACTAGATACTTTCAGTTTCAATGCTGTATATCGCTGTTAATAATTACAGCCTGAAGTAAGAATGCAGCTAACTATATTGCTGAAGATGTGAGGGGTGGGGGAACAGAAGAACTACAAACCTTTTCTAAGTGTTTTGGATAAACAGACTATAGCCATAGATATTGCATCGAGGCTAATTTGAACCATTAGATTCATCCCAGAATAAGAGATAGGATGTAAGCTGCATCATCTGCAGGGAACCCAGACATGAATTATGTTCTATCCTCTACCCAATGACTTACTTGTGAGGGAGATCATTGGGTAAGCAGCTTCCCATCTCCCTCTTGTTCCAGCAGCAATCCAGGAAAGGCTAACAAAACCATTCAGGGCAACAGTTGGAAGGCACCTTTATTTGTTAAGGTAGTAGCATAGCCAGAGCAACAATTCAGCTCTTTGTGATTGAACTAATCAGATATCCTAAGGAAAGCAGGTGCTTTCACTGCCATTTGTGTAGTCAATTGTACATTTAGTATTTGTAGAGTTAATTATCTGACCATAACCACCTTTTATATTAAAAAGCAAATATAATAAACTTGTCCAAATATTTTTTAAAAATGTACTTTCTGATAACTCTAAAGACTCCAGTACAAATGGTGACAAAGTAAGTAACACAGTGATTCAGGACTAATACAAAATATGTGTACAATACTTTTGGATGTGTAAACAAAGGGATATATTCGTACCTCAAGCAGTAATGAGACTTACAAAGCTGAAGTCCTACACATCAAAGCAAGAGCATCATAAATTTTCCACTTCAGCTCTTGGATGTGCAGAACAAAAATAAAGGCACTGATTCAACCAATCATTCTTGATTCCAGAAACCAAAGTACATCCACAACTATCACACTGGAACTCAAAATTTACTACTGGTGTATACATTTGCTGAAAAGCAGATGGTTTATAAAACAGCATAATAGTCCAAGATCAAGCATTTAACTGTCTAATTGCCATTGAATAGTAAAAATTCATAGGAATTTTTTTGCAAAATTTTTAAACTAGGTATGAATCTAAGTCATACCTCTGAATTTGAATATCCAAAGGTTTGTATAGGTCTGATCCATATTTGAATTTAAATCTTAATGGTTGACTCTATCTCTATAATAGACCAAAGAAAAACTCAGATCTTATTCATCACCAAGCTTTGGAAAAGTTTGGATCCAATTTGGTTCTCAGTTTAACAGCTTGCATCCTGCTGTATTCCTAACTCTGTATTTTTGGTAGCCACATCTGCCCTTAACACATGGCACAACCTATTAAGTGCACCAGAAAAAATAGGATTCCCTCTTCCCACACATAAAATGTGCTAAAAGCACAATTTGCCAATTTCACATTACATGCAAAAATATTTCACAATTCATGTAATTACAGACACTTTTGATCAAGCAACTTGCAGGCTCTGAGCAGCAGGCATTTGGGTAATAGGGCTGGAGAGGGTCTTTGTTTTAGATCATCCTTTTAGAATATCCTTTTCCATGAACTTCATGTTCCAACAGTGGAATAGGTGCTGCCATGATCTATCTTAATTTCAGAGGCTATGTCTACCCTTGTTAATTTAAGTTGACTTAGCATGTCCACACTCAAAAATTAAGTCGACTTAAAGGGGACCCTGCCAAATCAACTTAGAGCGTCCACACTGGAAGCCTAAGTCGACTTGTAGGGGCTAGGTGGACCTGGGACTGGTCCATGGCAGCAGGGGGGGCACCCCTTGACAAGTGCCAGGGGGCTCAGCATTTGCCCCATTGTACCTGGGTACAATGGAGGCTGAGCCGGACAGAGACACTGACAGGGCATACAAGCAGGGTGGGCAGGGCTCTGTCCTGTCCTGTGGGGGGGCATGCCAGGCTCTGCCGGTGCCAGCCACCCTGGCAGGGAGGGCAGTGGGGGAGCCCTGAAGCCCTTTAAGTCAACTTAAAGTCGACTTAAGGCTACTCTGCGTCCACACTGGCTAAGTCGACTTTCTAAAGTCGACTTAGCCAGCAAAGTCAACTTAAAACGAGATTTAATAAAGTTGACTTTAATTTTCCTTAAGTTGAGTTAAGCAGCTGCTTAATTCGACTTAAGGAAAATGTAGTGTGAATGCAGATTAAATTAAGATGACTTAAGCAAGCTTAAATTGACTTAATTTGTAAGTGTAGATGCACCCAGAGGGACAGATTATGGGAACTTTCCCATTTACCTTCAGAAATCTCTGTGGTTCAGCAACTATGGAACTTTGGTTCATGACAGCTGTAGCACTACTCAAGGATTCAGGTGCCTCACAGACTAAGGACTTGTAAGGCTGGAATTTCAGAGTTCATGGAATTTAGAGCACAGGAAGGTCTTCATTTTGTATAGTCCATAACCATGTACTAGGAGGTGCAATAAGTCCTGCATTTGATTTGCATGGATTCCTCCACTATCTTTGGTGGGCTAGCAGGCCTGTCCTATTGGAAGAGGTTGGCAGGTTTCCCTGACCTAGGTGGGCATTTTGTAATATGGAAAATCTTTGAAGTGTGGTCCAGGAAGATGAGGCACTGAAAGGACAATAGGTTACCCATAATATCTCTGCCATGGTCTGCAGCTGTGGAAGGGAGGACAGTTTCAAGGTAAGGTGGCAATTGTTTTTGTCTTCTTTGGAATGTTTAGAATGAATGATCTGGTACCCGTGGCAGCTGCAGACAGGTCCAGCATGAATTAAACACAAGAGATGTTCAACTATCTTCAGAAGTAATATACCTGCAGTTAAGGTACTAAAAAGCAGCCCAGAAAGGAAGGGGGCTTATGTAGTGATGAAGGAATGTGCAGACAAGAGTTTGCACTTCTTCAAGAGCCTTACTAAATGTCTGGACACTACAGCAGGGCCCACCGTTAACACACAATGATGGAAGCTTTCTCACAGGGTACCAATTCAGCAAGGTACTAAGAAAAAACTTGCATTACTGCAGTTTTGACCCCAGAAAGGGTATTTATTCTTTCACAATTGGGGCAGCAATGTCAGGAGCTATAGGGGGTTTTGGCCTACAGCAGGTAAAAACAATAGGGTGCTGGGAATTGAGATGTTATAGGACTTACATTTGCACCAAGAGAAAGATGGTAGGAAATAGTAAAATGTAAATAACCTTAAATATTTGTTTGTTTCAGAAGCTGCCCAAAGCATAGGCAACATTTGGATTTATAGGTATTCAGAGAGCCAGGGCTTTTGGGCTTCCTCACAGCACCTTCAAACCAAAAGAGGTTAAGCAGGGATACACTTAGTACCTAACAGGTACTTGGAGTAGAGTTGTTAATTCATCACTACTCATTGCTGGTTTCTAGAGTGGGATAAAATGAACAGTTACCATGGCCAAAAAAAACCTGGGATTTTGTGATGAGCCTTGAGCTCATATATATAGGGGGATATTTTTGTGAACCCAAGCTCAAACTTTGAAGTCCTCATAGGGCAAGATCCTCCTCCTTCTGCATCCTCTGTGCTCCTCACGGGGGGAAAGTGTGCTGGGATTTAGAGGGCTGAGTCCGGGGGTAGGTTGAGAATAAACTACTGAGCTGTGGGCTGTATTTTAGTTAGTAGTTTTAGTTAGTTTGAATTAACTTAATTTGAACTAGCATTGCCCCACTAGAATGCTAGTTCTAACTAACAAGTGCCACGCATGACACTTGCTTAGTTCGAATTAGTCAGTTGCATTAAGCTCAATGCGCTGGTTAGTTCGAACTAACAAGGCCACATTGACTTAATTCAAACTAACTAGTTCGAATTAAGGGTCAGTTCAAAGTAAAATGAGGTTTTACTAATTCGAACTAACTTTTCCTTAATTCGACTTAAGGAACTGCTTAAGTTGAATTAAGCAAACTCAGGTGTAGACATAGAGGCTATGACTACACTTACTAAAATTAGTTTGAACTAACTAATTCAAACTAATTTTAGTTAGTTCGAATTAACTTAATTCAAAGTACAAAAAATTAGTTCGAACTAAGCAAGTGCCATTCATGGCACTTGCTTAGTTCGAATTAGCAGTTTACATTGATTTCAATGAGCCAGTTAGTTCGAACTAAGTAATTAGTTCGAACTAACATGGGCACATTGGTTAATTTTAACTAACTAGTTTGAATTAACCCTAAATTCAAATAGGCTATTCGAATTTATTAGTTCTAATTAAGGAAGCCCTTAATTCAAACTAATTAAAGCCTAGTGTAGCCATGGCTTTAGTTAGTTCGAATTAAGCTTCCTTAATCCGAACAAACTTGCCAGTGTAGACATAGCCAGAGTAAATTAAGTTGACTTAAGCCTGCTTAAGTCGACTTAATTTACAAGTGTAAACGCACCCAATGAGTTATTTTTAATAAACTGGAAAGAGATGGAACACCATGCTTTTAAACCTCAAAATTCTTGGTTCTGCCATAAGTGCAGGGACTGGACTAAATGACCGAGTGAGGTCTTTCCAGCCCTACTAGTCTATGAACACTGAATAAGGGGCACATTGTAGCTGGCCTCTATAGCTCTGCTGTTTCTTTTGCTTTTTAAATTATTGTGAGCTTTAGCTTTTTTTTTTTTTGTTTGTTTTTTGTTTTTGTGTTCCACTTGTCCCTGGTCCTATTGAAATCAATAAGAATTTGCAACGGACAACGCACATGGTATTTTAAGCAAAACTATGCTTCAGATATATGTATTAATGCTGCAGCTGTTTACTGGAAATTCATCTTCTAACAAGCAGGCCTGGCACCTCCAAGTCTAATTATAAAAGCTCATGAACTTAGGTGCTGTTCCCAGGAAAGAAAGGCTCAGAAAGGAAAGCAATCCTGCATTATGGCAAGAAATACATTGCATTGCCAGAGAAATTCAAATTGCTCTGAGCACCAGTTTCAGAGGAGCTATCTCTGCATTCCTGAAATCATACTGCAATGCTCTGAAAGATCTCTTATTTCACGAGGATTTCATTCGTAATGCATTTTTCCCAACCTGTCTTTCCTTCTATATCTATATCTTCCTGCCACAAGGAGGGGTCCCTGAGCCAATATTTCTTCCCCACAAAATATGTTCGCTGTGGGGCCAGGAGTATTCCAGGAAGTGCCAGCTTATCTCATATCCTTAGTTTTGTAGCCAAAATACAGCAATATGTTTTGTGGGGGCTCTAAGAGAGAAAGAAGCTTCACCTTTTTGGCGGAGGGGAGGGGCCAAGCAAAAGACAGTAGTGATCCCATTTTTTAACTGAAGCCATTGATTTACTTGAGAAAAAAAATCATCACATACATAAGCAGGATAAATAAATCATCTAGGCCTGATCTACACTGCTGCAAATCAGAAATAACTCCTGAAATCAGTAGGATTACAATGGCATAAAACTGATGTGTTTAACTGTCCAAGCTTCATAAAGAAGAGTATCTGAAAACATACATGAAAATGAGCACATAAAAATTTAATCTGTTATTGGGAATATCTCCTGTGCCTTTAATTAAAGGGATGTGCAAAGATGAGTAGATAAAAAATGTGACCTGCCTTTGAGTAAGCACTGAAAGAAGATCCCTCTCGAGAGACAAATAGCCCCACAATGCAAGCTGATCTTTCATACTCACCAGATCCTCCTGCCTTAGAGTCCCCAGTAAACAACAATGAGAATCTCTCTCTCTAATTAAAACTAAACCATGTCCTGACATTCTCAAGTACCCTGATTTCTGAGTTCCTTACCTATATCAATTGGATGGAAGTGGAATGTGTTGGGAGAAGGAATGGAATTGGGGGGGAGGGGGAGAGGCATCCATAATCACTACAGATAAGAATCTTCTTATCTCATCTGCCATTGGCTAGAAATCTTCCTGGAAAGTCCCCAGGAAATATACGCCCATGAAATACCTTGAAATTAACCAGGGTTCTAAAAGTAAAACAATTTCACATCATATTGTTAACTTCTCCAAATATTATCACAGATTTTTTTTAAAAAGAGAAAATGAATCATTTCCAGTACCAGGCACCTTTTCCACAGTTCATGAAGACAAAATATGTATACAGAATAAAAGGTGGTGTATAGCTTGTTTTGTCCTTTATTTTCTTTAACTGATTGTTTACAGCTTTTTCCTTTTTTTGTTTATTTGGCTTCGAAAGTGGGAACTTCCACTGTCCCTGGACAATCAAAACAAGGAGGAGTCTTTATTTTCCAACAATTTGTAGCTAAAATAGATTAACTGAAGACATGAGATTTTGGTTTTGGCTACAATGAAATCAGAAGCCACTTGAAATATTAATCACACGCATTTACAGTTTCATAGCTACAACATTAACTCAGGCTTGAAAAGTCTATATCATTACTACCAAGCATCAATTCAGTTTAGGTTTCTAATTCCTGGAAGTATTCTGGGAAAAAAAAAAATCTTCCCTTCCTAAATGTTAAAACAACATAGGGAAAGATCAGAAAGGAAAGTAAGTTTCCCTTGTAAAATATTTATCATTGAAGTAGTGAAATCTGTCCAAAACCAAACAAACACACAAACAAAAATAGCTTGGGGAAAACAAAACAAAACAAAAAACAAAACAAAAAAACCCAACTCTAACATATGTCAGTCTTGAAGGTTTAGCTGAAAAGTTGTTGGATAGCAGCATTTAATACCCTCTTGTATTTTTGTTTTACATATAATATTTGACAGCAAAAAATAATATTTTCACAATTACTGTACTTTCTTCAGGGGAAAAATATGGTACTTTCACCTCCTTTCCTTTTTTAAGTATGATAATCTAGACATGAGATAAAAGGTCTTTTCCCCTACATCTACTATTACCCACAGTCTAATAAAAAATATACATATACCTTACTAGAGTTGGAGCTTAGATGATCCATCAAATAGGTGATGCAAAGCTGGAAGAAATGATATCAGTTTGTCATCCAAAAATCAAATTTATTATCGAAGGACACATACCTGCATCACTTCCTTCAGTGCACCAGAACTCCATTTGATGAAACTGACTTACAGTCCACATCACTAGCTTTCCATGAATTGTACTATCTTTCCTAAGTCATAAGATTGATTAATAGCACACACACAGCAGTCTGATCATCAGAGCAGCAATGAGAAGACTGCAATTTTTTCCCCCAAAATACCTTTATATCTGTATCTACTGTGAGACATCAAGGGCAGTGGGCAGCCTGAGAGTGAGCCTATTTGGATGCTGGGTAGTGGGCAGGCCCAAGCCCTCCCACTGCTAAAACCCCTCCCCCAACCTAAGGGGAGGTGGCACTGGGCCCAGATCCAATTGAGACTGGGGGACAACTAATGAAAGAACAGGAACACGTGTGAGGTTACAGATTCAAAATAAGGGTTTCCGAGGGGGACACTGAGCAGAGAACCCTGGACAGTGCCCACTGCTCCCAAAAGGTGTCAAGGGAGTCAGCAGATGCTGCCCACAGGAACTCTGACCAGAGGCGTCATCAGAAAAGGGACCGGAAGTAGGCCCCATAGTCACAGGCACCTCCCTCAGCCAACCTCCTCTTCCTGGTTTTGTAATGGGCTACCTTAGCATAGGCTAGGGGAGGTTGGCGAGGAGGTCCCACAACTTTGTGGGGTCATGGATGGGGAGTGCATACAAGAACAAGTGTGGGGGAAAGTGCAGCCAAAGCCTCAATAAGAAGTTCTGGAGGAGCTGGAAGAGGGGCTGCAATGTGGCGCACTCAAGGTAAGCATGCGCCAGGGTCTTCCTCACACCGCAGAAGGGGCATGTGTCGGGGCAGGGGATGAACTGCACCAGGTATACACCTGTGCGCACGGCTCCATGAAGAAGCCACCCACTGATGTCCCTGGTGGGCTGCGGGGTCAGGGTGGCATATAAGCTGGCAGATATTTGCGAGGCGCGGTTCAAAAACAGGCCGGCTGCAAGTTTAGCAGCTGGCTAGGGGCATAGGGTGGGGGCTCACTGGACCGGGACCCCATGAAGAGTTCCAGAGGGCAAGGGCTGAGGGGAGGGCGGGGGGCACCCTCTCGCGGGATTCAGTCAAGGTAGAACTGAGCAGCAGGGGGCAAGGTTGCTTTCACCTCCTGGAGTAGGTGCCGGGAGGGGGGGGTTCGAAGGGTGGAGAGCCCCATGCACTGAGCCAATACAAGGGGATCCACCCAGTCCCCCCGGGCATAGTCCAGGAGGTCTCCGACCCTGATGGCGCCTGCCAGGACCAACCTCCACCTCGCAGAGGGGGCCTTCGCCACCTGCACATGAAGGTGGGGGTTGTGTAGCAGGGGCACCACAAGGAGGTCTTCCCCTTCAGTGGCACAAGGGACCTGGAGGCCAAGATGAGCCTCCAGGTCTGGAGGTGGTCCTGGTAGAAGACTGGCAGCTTGGAGAGGTCTCGCGGAACACCTCTCAGATGGATGTAAAAGAGCTGCTGGTCATAGTGGAGCCCGCAGCAGCAGTGGAGGAAGGTGCACGCCAAGTGGCTCCATACCAGACTACGTGGACTATAGAGGAGTCTCTGCAGGGCCTGGAGGCGGAAGGCATGGACCTGGCTGTGGATACAGCACAGGCCCTACCCTCCCTCCTCCAGGAAAAAACTCAGGATCCCTGAAGAGACCCAGTGCAGTTCTGGCCAAAAAACCTCCAGAATTGTCCTCTGGACAGAATTGGTACAGTGGTGGGTGGAGGGCTGGCTGCTGCCTGGGTGTATGATCTAGAGGCAAAGACACCCCCAGAGCTGGTGGAGGGAATAGCAAGGGTAGAAGGGGCAGCGGCCGATGGTGGGGCAGCGGCAGTGGCAGAGCCCTTGCTCACCTTTTCCCCCTTGCTCTTCCTGCCTGCCGAGGGTGCTGCAGCAGCAATGGTGGAGGCCCCTCCCATACCTACCACTGCTGGTGCCCTAGTGGGGGCTCTGGAAATGGTGGGAGCAGCTTCAGTGGTCAAGGGGGCAGCTGCAAGGGCGGCTCGGGGAGCAGGCTCAAGGAGGGGAGCAGGGGTGGCTGAGGAGGTCTTCATGTCTTCACAAGGAGGATGGGTGGGAAAGGATACCTGGGGTGAGCGGACTGAAATGAGAGGGAGGATGCTGGGGGGGAGGAGGGGAAGACCAGTCCTCCCCGCTAAGTTGCATGCAGGGGAGGACGGTGTAACCCAGGTGGGTTATGGAAATGGATTGGAGGGGGGGGCAGAACCACAAGGGAAGGATGGGCTAGCAAACTACTCCTCCCTGCTAGGCTGGATGCAGGGGAGGAGGGTGGCAGGAAAAAAGGTTTACAAGGGCTTTGTGTGTAATGGGAAGGAGCCGGCTCCTCCGGCTGCACTGGATGGGATAGGGTCATCAAGTTATCACGGGGTGCAGTGAATGGGGAAAACAGAAAGGGGAATTCAAATGCCTACCAGTGTTGAGGAGGCATGGCTGCACTGGGGGAGCAGGGTGGGGTGAAAGAGGGCCAATGAGGCAGAAGGAGGGGGGATAAGATTAGCAGAGGCCAAGGACAGGGTGGGGCAGCAATGAAGACTAGAAGGTAGGGGCAGGGCAGAGAAAAACAACATTCTGGGTTTGGGGGTAGGGCAGGACAGGAGAGGGGAGCTAACAAAAAACCTGGAGGGGCCAAAGAAAGGGGCAGCAAAGAGGAAGGGCAGAGCAGGGCAGGGTAGGTACCTGGGGGTGGGCAGGAGAGGTGCACTGAACCAGCCAGAGGGCAGAGCAGAGCGGGGGAAGCCCTCTGGCTAATTCGGTCTGGGGAAGGGAGGAAAGGCTAAGCATTTGGGGGAGGGGAAGTGTGCCTTGGAGGCTCGAGAGTTTCTGCGGCTGCAGCAATCCTGGGTGGTGAAGAGCCAAGCTGCAATCTTGAGGCTGAGTAGGCACAGCTAGTGGTGGCTGGGGAGGGGGGGAGAGGCAGATGGAATGAGCCACTCCCCCTATCTCCCTACAGGCAACAACAGTAGGAGACTGCCCCACCCCCAGAGGAGCAGAGGTAAAAGAGTCACTCAGTTCAGGTGGAAAGCCACCACTCCACAGCTCTTAACAAAGTCCTGAGCACTCACAGTCAAAATCAGAACTTAATGTTGGTGTCCTCCTCACTGATGTAAACAGCCAAGGAAACAAAGCAGCAGGCTCCACAGAAAGGTGGTGGTGGGGAGAGAAGCAGCAGCAACAGGGACCATCTGGAAAGAAGGGGCCTCTCCTTTGCCTCCTCCACTGGTAGTGGTGGAGTGGAGTGAGGTCTTCTACTCTCCCTTTCTCCTTCCGCACAGGATGGGGTGGGGTGGGTGGGAGGGAGACAAGCCAACAGGGGAGGCTTCCCAGGAACAGGAGGGGTGGTGGTAGTGGCACCCAAAGCAGCAATGGCAGCATGGTCCCCTTCCACCTTCCCCCCTTTCAACTAAGGAGGGGGTTCTCAAAAGAGGACTGGAAGGAAGGTATATCCAATCTGAGAGTGAGCAAAGGGAGAGATAGAAGTCTCAAAATGCTGAGAACTCTGTTGACTGATTATGGTTACTGCCTGGCAATTAGAGGCACCTGTGGTCAATCAAAACCTAGCCAAGTGCCTGATAAAAGCTTCCCTGCTCCAAACAGAGAGAGTACAAGCTAGAGTTAGAAGAAGAAGAGTGTCATGTTGAGTTGAGGAGTGTCATATAGTTTGGTAAAAGGAGCAGGAGAAGTGTGGTTTGGAGGGAGAAGTAAAGAGGAGCACCAAGGAAGGTACCAGTCCCCTGGGAGGGGAGGGTTATGAAACTGGACTGAGTTGCTTCCCAGGCTCTGGAGACCAGAAGCTGGAAAGGCAGAGGCGGGGGAGACTAGTCCAGGGGGAATTAATGCAGCTGTGGATACAGCAACTACAGTGCAGAGCTGTGATTTATAGGGCCCCTGGGCTGGGACCTGGAAGACTGGGTGGGCCTAGGTCCCCATCCCCCCTTCTATCCTCTGGACCTTGCTGGAGGAGCCTCCCACTGTTAGGGAGATAGGGCAACAGGAGGTGCCCTAACCCACCATGAGAGACAGAAGTGCAAGACCCACTAAGGGGGGACTGGCAGTTTGCCACACTACACATAAGTGTAAGGCTGGCATAGCTACCAAACATTGAATGCTGGCAACTGGAAGCAAATAAGAAAGCCCAAATGTTCCCCAGGTTTAACCATTAATACAAAATATTTGCTTATTAAATATTTTTAGGATATTGGAACAAGAACATTTGCCTTTCATGGTTCTGTTTGCTCAGCTTATCATTTTTATATGCATGGACAGGAGGTGATCTTAAGATAGCAACGGAACCAATTACAAGCCTCATTCATGGATACAAAAGTCTGTCTGCTTCGTGTACTTTTTTTTTCAACATTAAGCTTGTTATTTGGGACACAGATAGAGAACAGTTTGCTCACAGTAAAGCTCTTTTTGCTAGTGTGCAAAAGAGCTCTGGACTGAAATAAAATGTAATAATTGTGGAATGATTCTCTATGTAACATTTCTTAATGAAAAGCAGGGATTCACACTAGTTGAAGTAATTAGATAAGGCTTTGTTCCTTTGACCTAAAGGAGCAACCATGTAGTGGCAAAGCACAAGAGAAAAATGTCAGACTATACCAACTCCAGTTCTCCTTTGGCATTAGAAATTTTCTCCTTGGCCCCCACGTAAAATGCTTGCAACAAAATATGGCTAGCTGTAACAGCGTATGTGCTTTGTATATTAGAGGAGAAGTGAACAGCTCCAAAATGTATTTGTACTATGAAATTATGTGGGAATATATCATTTATAAAAGGGGAGGGAGGGAAGCAAGATGACAAGCTTCATGTAGTGTTCCTGTTAAGTGCTTGTGTTTCTCATGCTTCATGCAAATTTGGTAACATACCAATGTCATTACATGGCCACTGGACATCACATTACTGACATCCTAGTGAAAGTAGCAATGATTATTATCAAACCACCCTTTTAGGATTAAAAAAAGAGTTGACCAGTCTTCTAAACATACCAACTTAATCTGCTTTTGCTCTGGGCATCCCTTCTACATTATCTCTTGAGGACTCTCCGAGATCATCACACTGATATCATGGCCCTCCAAGAAACAAACCCCAAAGAAGACAAAGATGCCAGACAAAATCTATAGGTATACCAAAATTACTGCTGTCATATGCAAGTCACTTAATGTCATATGGCCTGATCCCATCTTAACATCCCTTCCTCATACAGCCATTTACAGAAGTGACTTTATTAGCCATCACAAAGTTTGGAGATACTGCTCCCATGATATAGCTGGGAAACAGATCATAGAATGGGCCTTCCTCAAAGACTTCCCCACCTGCTATATGATCCAAAGCAATCTGCATCTTTTTGGTCCATGAGGTGGACAACAGATGCCATCTTTGACCTGTGTTTTGTGAACCATAACAGTGCAGGTATCCCACAGGCCACAGCAAGAATAGCCGAAATCACTTTCCAAATATCACCCAGTTAATCTTGTGATCAATCTGGGAAAAGATTCCTCTATTCTAGTTGATGCCAAAGCCATGTTGGAATTTTTGCAGGGCTGACTGGCCTGCCTACACTTTGGAAACACAACAGAAGATCCCATGGCTTGAAATGATGCCTAGAAGTGGGATTATACTCACAAAATGTACTCATGTGATATACAAATTTGTTAGTCTTTAAAAGTGCTACAGGACTCCTTGTTTGTGATATCCAGAAAAGTTGGTCATTTTACAAATATTCTAAAATTGAGCACTAAGTAGTACATTCCATGTGCTCACTGTAAGGCCTCCCCCCCCTGCTGGACAAAAGAATCCAAGTCCCTTCTGAGGGAATATGAAAGAAGTGGTGACCCAGACAAAGTTACTGTGTTTCTGAGTCCTTGAATTTGGCACATCTAGAAAGGTGGACAAAGACTACTGAAAGCCATGATTCTACCCATTTGAGCCAGAAGGCATGGGCTTTTTTGTGGCAACTTGGAGGATCTGAGCCAGTAACATATGGCCCAGCAAAGGTGACTGCAAAGAGTGTTGCCTTTATCATCTTTCTAACAGCAAGATGCTGAAAGACAAGATTACATATCAGAAGGTCCAGTGGGACTTCTTCAGAAACATTCACCAGTGCTCAGAGGAATCTCCCCTCTCTTCTCCATACTCTCTCGAGGAGATCAACATTGTGCTTTCAGAAAACAGAGAGCTGCAGGCATTACTGGCGTTCCCCCAGAGTTTCTTAAGAACCTAAGGAGACTGGGATGGGAATGACTAGCGGCTCTTTTTATTCCCATGAATAGAACCGGAAATATGCCAATAAACCAATGACAGGCAACATTTGTTGCCCTACTGAAGCCTGGAAACTCCCAGAGAATGCAGCCAGCTACTGTCCCATTTCTCTCCTTTCAATTGCCAGTTAGCTCATGGAACAGGCACTGCTCTGCTGTCTGTCTGACAGTATCAAAGCCATCCTCCCAAAGAAGCAGGCAGGATTTTGCCTAAAGAGGAAATGCTGTGATCAAGTAGGTTCACTCACTGGTCACAAAGATACGGGATTCAAATGTAAATTGAAAACAGGGATCACCCTTGTTGATTTGGCCTAGGTATATGACACTGTCTGGAGAGAAGGCATCCTCCTCAAAATCTCCTGTGTCATTCACTGGAAACAATCCATCTCTTAGTGGGCACCTCCACTTTAAAGTATGCCTTAATGGCCAGATCATAAGACCAAGGATTCTTAACATCCCTCAGGGCTCCATCTTGGCCCTGTTTCTTTCTAACTTACACACCATGGACACACCAACAACAGAGTTGAGAAAATTCATGTATGCAGATGACATTGCCCCAGCTGCTCAGCACACAAGCCTCCATATCATCAGATGCACCTTAATCCAAGATTATAATACAATGACTGACTATTTCCAACACTGGAAACTTAAGTCTAACCCCCCCTCTCCCTTTCCCCCCCAAGCCGCCCCCCCCCAAACGCCAAAAACATGGTGACTGATTTCCATCTGAGCAGGCCTGCAGGGAAAATGTCAGCCATGAGTCTAACAAAGTATCTTGGTGTCACACTGGACTGGAGTTTGACCTTCTAACAGCATGTCAAGAACACCTATGATATAAGTGAGGTCTCATGTTGCAGTTATTAGAAAACTGGCCATGGCTCCAGATCACAGACCACAACAATTTCATTGGTACACTCTGTGGCTAAATACTGTGTACCAGTGTGGTCTGACATCAGTCTTCATATTCAACTTAATAACAACATATGCATAATGCCAGAGATGCTCAAATTGAGTAGTTACTGCTCCTATCGAACATCCAGCCTCCACAGATTAGAATTGCTGCCTAAACGTCAGTTTCTTAATCATGTCAGTGCAAACACATGGATTTGTTGCACAATGACCTGCAGAACTTGCCAAAGAGAAGATTAAAGTTCTGCAACCCTTGATGGAACTGCATCAAGATCTTTAAGCTCAGTTTGACTGCTCAAGTCAAACAGTTCATCGTTGACCTTCTCAATGAACTACCAGGTCTTGATTATGTCAGAAAGACTGGTGCAGATTGAATGGGGACATCTCAAGGGGAATGTGGACAAACCCTCTTTAAGTAGAAAATGAGGCAAACATCTGTAGGCGATTATGGTTGCCAGTAACAAATGCTGGAGCACATCATATCTGTATGTCCCCTTTGTTCTTTCACTGGGGACTTGAAGGATGTTCATTGGCACACTGTTGCAGCAATGTGCTAACTATCAAACTTCAAACATTTGGAATTTTTGCTTCCTACCCAACCATACAAAAGAAATACAAAGAGTAACAAAAGGAAAACTAATACAACTTTCAGTTCAAATATCAGGTGAAACTTGGTGATTCTAAATGAATTTCACGGCAACTTAAAGGATTCATTTGAACTAGAACTTAGACAGAAAATCAGAGTTTGTGAATACATGTAAATCAAAGCAAAAAATGCAGAGAATCAGACTGCTAAGATTCTTGCTGATCTAGTTGCTACTCCAAAGAAATCATCTAGTGATCTGAATGATGTCTTTGTGATGTTCCAGTTACGGTAATGGGAGAGGTAGCCTAATTCTCCCATAGCGGTTGATTTTACTGAAGTTTCACTTGAGGCTTGTAGCATCAGTCCCAGAGGAAAAAGAGATCCCAAATCAGGGATAAAGAGAATCAGTCTTTGAGATGAGGGAAAAGCAGAGAAGTCTATGTTCCCCACTGTTAAGCAGACTATAATAATGTATACATTTTAAGGACTACTTTTTCCTATGGATCAAAAGAACAACAGGCAAAGCAAATTAATGATAGCAAAAAAAAAAAAAGTTTCCCATATGAGAAATGTGCTCAAAAAATATGCATGCAGTATCAGGGGAGGAACATCTGCTACTCAGCATGTAGCAGACCACCAAGACTGTGGTAGAAAAGAGGTGGGAGGAATGGAGGAATGGGAGCTTGATCAGGATAAAGCAGAGCAAAGATGGGCTTCCCACTGAATGGCATGACCTCTATTATCAATCTTCCAGTTACTCACTCCCACTCCTCAATCTAAAGGTAGCATTCACAGGATAATGTGAATCACCATGACAGGGTAGCTTTTACAGGCAAGTTAACATGTTAATAAATGGTCCATCAGATGGCAATTTACAATGCTTATGTATTTTCCAGCTATGAAATACATAGCTTCAAAATGGCTAAAAACCTTTATGATCTAGGAAACTCCTCACCATTCAAATGCGTCCAATGCTCAGTAGTTAATACAAAGCAAGAAACATGGTGATAAAGGAATACATATGTTTGTTGTAGTATACGATGCTAGTTTCGAATATGGAAGGAAAAGGATGATACCAAAGAAAGTACATCCTTTTGTGACAAATTCAAGTATAATAGAAAATATAATAATAGAAAAGATCAAAGTTAAAAATATAAAGAGCTGCTGCCCTAGGCATGCTTTTTACTATCTTTGTTGTTCATTTCTGATTGGTTAAGTAAATTCTTTTGGTTTAATGCTTCACTAAATTGAATACCTAGAAATTACAGCATAGTATTTTAAAATGTTGCTACTATCTAGACAATAGGACATAAAAACAAATGTTTTCTTTTCCAGATATTCAGTAATTCATTAGCTGGCCCTTCACAACGTTTAAACTGCTGGCACCTCACATGGAAGCTGTTCTATCCCCTAATCATTTTGTTGCCCTTCGCTGTACTTTTCCAATTCTAATATCTTTTTTGAAATGGGGCAACTATAACTGCATGCAGAATTTAAGACGTGGGTATACCATTGCTTTATGTAGTGCATTATTATATTTTCTTTCTTATTGTCAGTCCTTTTTTCTAATGGCTCCTAACATTCTGTTAGTTTCTTTTTAACTGCTACTGCAGTTGTGGATAATTCTCTGAAAATATCTGCCCTATGACTCCAAGATCTTTTGCTTGAGTGGTAATAATTTGGACACTATCATTTTGTATCTGTAGTTGAGTGATGTTCTCCAATGGGCATTCCTTTGCTTTTATTAATATTGAATTTCATGTGCCATTTTGCATTTCTGTATGTTCTCCATTTTCAAGCATCTGACAAAATGGGATTTCTCCCATGAAAGCTCATGGATTAAATAAATTTGTTAGTCTTTAGAAATGCCACAGGACTCCTTGTTTTTTTTTTTTTTTTTTTTGCTGAACTAAGCTAACATGGCTATTCCTCTGGAACATGTCAATGTGCCATTTTGTTGCCCAGTCTGGGAGCTCTCTGTAACAGTCTGCTTTGGACATAACGATTCTGAGAAATTTTATATAATCTGCACAAATTTAGCACTTAACTGTTTACTCCTTACTCCATGTCACTTATGCATATGTTGAACTGCTCTGTTCCCAGAGCTTGAGAACATGACTCTCTCCAAATCTGACCATTTATTCCTACCCTTTGTTTCCTGTCTTTTCATCAGTTACTGATCCACGAGAAGACCTTTCCTCTTATCACATGACTGCTTATTTTGTTTAAGAGCCTTTGGGAAAGGACCTTGTCAAATAGTTTCTAAAAGTCTAGGTACACTATATCCACTGTATCAGCCTTATCCATATGTATGTTGACTGCCTCAAAGAACTATAATAGATTGGTGAAACTGTGCTGACTCTTCCCCCAATAGATGTGTTGGATAATTCTGTGTTTTTACTATAGTTTCAACCAATTTTCCTGGTACTGAAGTTAAGCTTAACATCTTGTAATTGCCATGATCACTTCAAGAGACATTTAAAAAAATAAATAAATTGGAATTACATTAGCTGTCTTGCAGTAATTTGGCATAGAGGGCAATTTAAGGGATAAGTTACATACTATAGTTAGTAGTTCTGCAATTTCATGTACAAGTTCCTTAAGAACTCTTGGGTGAATACCATCTGGTCCTGTTCATTTATTAGTCTTTAATATATCAATTTGTTCTCAAACTTTCTCTATTGAGACCTCTGCCTTGGATAGTTTCTTCAATTTGTCACTTAAAAAGAATGACTCAGGTATGGTAATCTCACTCCCACCCTCGGCAGTGAAGACAGATGCAAACAATTAATTTAGCTTCTGTAGTACCCAACGGAAAAACTTGTGATGTGATAAGATAGTAGGTGGTGGACAGCATTAATTAGCCTTGCCTAAAAGTTACCCTGTATATAAGCAAAACAGAACTAGTACTGACCAAGGACGCACCTCGCTCTCACTAAGTAGCAGACATAACTTGCAAATTCTGTAAAACAAGAAGATAAGACTGGGGCAAAGGAATGTTGTAAATAAGTGTGGAAAATAACCAGATGTGCATGCCATTTACCCATTTAGCAAGCAAAGGTATAAAAATACTGGTTAATCCACTCCCATACTGGAACCTCGTCATTGGGGCAACGGCTATGTTGACTGTCACAAGTCATCACTCCCGCCGTCATTTAACTGGGTTTCCAGTCTGCTGAAGAGGCGTAAGTATTGGTGCTTTCCTATTTCTTTGCTTTCTTGTCTGTGTTTTTAATAAAAAATAAAAGCAAAACAGTGTTGTTTTGTGCCTGCTGAACCAAATGAGCCATAGGGCCTGAGCTATAGGTTGTAACCAAGGTCCTGTAACCTTCTTGTAACAGCTTCTCCTCAATGGCCTTGTCTTCCTTTAGAGCGCCTACAATGTCTTGATTATTCAGGTAGCCCCACTAACTCTTGGACAGGTTTCCTACTTACGGGGTCCTTAAAAAAATTGCTATTAGTCTTGGGGCTTTTGCTGGTTGCTCTTCAAATACTTATTTGGCCTGTCTAATTACACTGTTATACTTTATTTCCTAGAGCTTATGGTTCTTTCTATTTTCCTGAGTGAGATTTTACTTCCAGAGTTTAAAGGATGGCTCTCCTACTCTAACTACCTCTTTTACTTTTTATCTATGGTGTATGGCATTTTAGGGTTTTTAATTTATTATTATTTATTATTATTATTAATTTTTAGGGGTATACATTTAGTTTGAGCCTGTATTTTAAAAATAATTTCCATGCAGCTTGCAGTTATTTCACTCTTGACTATTCCTTTTAACTTACATTTTAACTAGTTTGTTGTAGTTTCCCCTTTGAAGTAAAATGCTATAGATAAAGAATCATTTGCAGAAACTATGTTCTGAATAATTTTAAATAGTGAATAAGTCATGATAAAAAATCATGATTTTTTTAGGGGACACATGCAAAGAATCTGCAGGTTTTTGTATTGTAGACTTTAGGGTGATTTTAGCACCTTATAAACAGGACTGATAGATCGAAGTACTTCAACATTCACTAAGAAAAAATATTGACCTTACTTTAAAAAAAAAAAAATACAGACTCTATCCTGGTAATTTTTAAGTAAGGCTCTGTTCCTGAGAACTACTTCATGTGAGTGGATTTCTTTGCCTCCAGGGAGTAGCACTTAAAAAGTAACAATAATAGAAATGGAGGAGGGAGAACCCAGAACACCCCACACATTGCATATTATTCATTTTCCCTGGGATAGTTGCAGACTAATTACTTGAAAGCACAAAGTCCAAGACCTTGAAAAGTATCTAGGTATTTAATTCCCATTGATTCAACTGGGAGTTAGGTGCCTCTGTACTCTTCAGGGTGTGAATTCTGAATCCAATTCCTTTCACCTACATTTCTCTGTTTATTCACATTCCCTTCCCCTGCTACCACAGAAATGTACATTTATGCAGTGGTTTTCAAACTTTTAACTTGAGACCCAGTTCAAAAAAAATAATTTATGCCCGTGACCCAACAATTAGATCTTTGAGCAATGCATTCCAGTCCTTTGGCAGTAGGGGCCCCCGCAACCCAGTACCTGAAGATCTGTGACCCAGTACTGGGTCCCAATCCTAAATTTGAAAACCACTGCACTAATGTATTACCAAATTACACCTGT
Source organism: Pelusios castaneus (assembly GCA_007922175.1). Classification (NCBI taxonomy): domain Eukaryota; kingdom Metazoa; phylum Chordata; order Testudines; family Pelomedusidae; genus Pelusios; species Pelusios castaneus. The sequence goes on from ML685791.1 coordinate 19,943,390, forward strand.
GGTAAACAACCTCCAAAATTAGTGAGTCTGCCTCCTAGTATGACAGATTTTAGTCACATGTGGGATGTGAAGATGCCATATAGGTATCTTCAGCCTCTTCCAACTCATTTTGCATGGACTTAAAAAAGTTTATCCACCTCTGTTCTGGTCAATGGAAGGAAAGAAAAGATCCTTTCACACCTGTATCTGGTACAAAGGAAAGGGGTGGAATCAATACAAATACATGGAATAAATTGAAATGGAATAATAATCCAGTTGCGTGTATCCCTTTAGAATACCTCAAAAAGCTTCACCCTGATCCCATAATTAATATACTAATTATTCCCATCTGCTACAACAAATAGCCATAACATGTAAAAGGCAGTTTCCAGAAGCTAACACTAACACATTGTGTGATGAGTAATCTATGCTAATATATACCAGTTCTCTGAATGTTGCATAGAAGACTTGTGTATATAACTTTTCATTAAAATTTGCCTTCTGTGAGTCATAATTCATTTCATAATAACGCTATAGCTTGTACACTGTTTTTATTAAAATGATAGCTGTGTTTACTTGGAATTTGGAGTTATTTCAAAACAAGAGTTATTTTGTGACTCTTGTCACTCATAGACTCATAGACTTTAAGGTCAGAAGAGACCAGTACGATCATCTAGTCTGACCTCCTGCAAAATGCAGGCCTCAAGACCTCACCCACCCACTCCTGCAATAGGCCACCAACCTATGACTGAGTTATTTACGTCCTTAAATCATGATTTAAGGACTTTAAGATACAGAGAATTCACCGGTAGATGAACCATGCCCTATGCTACAGAGGAAGGCGAAAACCCCCCAGAGCCCAGGCCAATCAGCCCTGGGGGAAAATTCCTTCCCGACCCCAAATATGGCGATCAGTTAAACCCTGAGCACATGGGCAAGTCTCAACAGCCATTTATCCAAGAAACAATTCTCTGTAATAACTCAGAACCCACCCCACGTACTCTCCCCTCTTAGGCCACTGGTAAATCCACCACACGTAGCCAAATATCAGTCAATTTCCAAAATAGGCTAATCACCATGACCTTTAAAGTGTTTCTTCACTTTCCTGTTCAGTCTGGTATTCAGCTTTCATTTCCTTGATAATGTGGTTCAATAGCACTTATGGAGCTGCTGACACAAAATGGGAAACACTGAAAAAATTCAACTTAAAAATAATACTGTTATGTATTGTATTTTGCTAACCCCATAGACATTTGCTTAAAACAAGATTTTTTTTAAAAAAAATTCCTTAAGAGTTCACATGCTTTCCCACTAATTCCCCAGATTAAGTCATATACATTGATCCTGGGTTTTACTGGGGATGTTTTGTGCTTTTCTGCTGGTGAAAAGCTAGTTTACCCAGCCAGAAGAAGCTTACCCTAATTTAAGAAGATCCTTCACTGGTGTAATTGATCCTACATTATTACCTTGCTGCAATTCACACAAAAGCATAGACACTAGGATAAAAGAGCTTAGGCATGTTTTCCCTGCATCCTGAGAATCACTGGCTGCTGTCTTGGCCAGTAGGAGCCATTCCGCCTGATGAATATTGAAATAACCTTCAGATGACCTTAATTTACAATAAGGGGATTCCCAGGACTGGACAAGAGCTAAGGCAGCTTAAAGAAAAGAGAAAGTTTCCTAAAAAGAATGTGATGTGATGGACTCTGACTAGTATGACACAGCAGGAAACATCTTTTACACCTTTTAGGATTTTTAATACTTTTCTACTTTCATTTCATAACAGTTTCGATTGCTTTTCAACAAATTAACTATTTATTTAAGAGCCATACTGCCCCTTACCGGTGCAGTTTGCTTACAAGGAACAGTCAAGTACTCGGCTTTGAAAAGGAAAATCTAATTCTAATACTAATTTACATTCTTTTCATTATTAATCTTCTTTCCAATTCCCTAGAACACATTCTCCTGAACAATCTCTTCCTACATTTTTAACTGCATTTTATTTCATTTAATTTCATTCCAGCCAAGTATTAGAATGGGGCACACAAGTGAATTTGCTTTATTTAAGGTTTATAATGACCTTGACATAACTAATTCAAGTGGGTTTAATCTATTCTGCTTTTATTTGATCTGTCAATATCATTTAACATATTAGATCACAAAGAAGGTGTTTTTACAGTACCTTGGCTATCAGAAATATTTCACTTCCAGAGCAGTGCACTTTCTTTGTTTTAGTCATATTTTTTTCTGAACATTCAGTTCAGGTGGTTACTTTAGTAGGAGAGGGCAATTGGATTTTTTGTTTGGGTGTTTTTTGTTTAGATCTTTCATTTTTTACCTCATATCGTCATGCATTACCACTTCCGATGGCTTATGTTATCACTTATACACAGACAACATACAAATCTATAATTCCTGTTTGTGTTCTCTGACTCTGCCTTTTTATTTCTCTCTATCTAAATCATCTCTAACTGGACGCATGGTAATCTCTTATGAGACAGAAGTTAGAAATGATACTTTTCGTTCCTTTTGCTTACCCTTCCTTCCACTGCTTCCCTATATTACTATATCCTCAAATATTACCCCTTCCTGTACTCCTGTATTCTGGTGCAATATTGGATTTTGATTTATCTTTTAAAAACTGTAATTTTTTAAAACTCATAAAAATGCTGATTTAATTAGTGATCAACTTAAATCCTGCAATGGATCTCTCCTAGGTTATTGCAACAGACTCTTTACTCAACCATCCACACATTATATATTTATTAAAATTTCCACAATATTTAGGACTCCTAGTCGTATCTAAGTTGCAATTGTCTGTTTCAATCATTTTTATTGAAAATATCAAAATGTTGTCAAAATGATCATCCCTATATATTGAAAATAGGGTTTGCTTAATAAAAATAATCATATTTTGCTAATATTATTGGTAATGTTACTTTTGGTGGATCTCAAACTGCACAAAAAGTTAAAAATGGATCTTTTTTCAACCACTTTGAAATGAAAACTTCTACATTTCATTACTTTAAAATAATTTTAAATGGTTTAAATTGTTCTTCATTCTATAATCAATTTTACTTAGTATCTTGCAAGATCAGTCCTTTAATCTTTTCCCCTGTACATGAAACCTAGGATATGACCTTCCCTTTCTTGCTACTTAAATTAAGGATCAATTTTAGGTTTGGGAACAGAGGCGGTCAGTATAATCAGAACACAGTTTTTATTCCTTGATTACTCTAAACCAGCAAATCAGGGACTTCCCTTAGATCTTCTATCTCTATCTTCAACACCAGTTCCTGAATCACTATGCTAGATAGTGTGTGTGAGACTGTCTGTCTGTCTGTGTGTGTGTGTCTCTCTCTCTCTCATCTACAAATGATGTTTATATTTTCTCTCTCCTTTCATCACATGGTATTTACCGTGTAATCATATTATCAATAGTTTCCGTACATGCCAGATTTCTTCCACTTCTATTGTACAGTGGGGGGAAAGCAGCATTTCTTACAACTGACACATCACAATCATTGTTCTGTAATATTGTTATCACTCCTGCCCTAACCTTATGGCAGCTACTCTGAATCATTGAGTTTAATACTGTACCACTTCCACTCTTGGGTATACTTTTGACATGCTTTTCAAAGATAAGAGGGCCTCATAAAACCACTTTCTTATAGAAGTTTCTTTACTAATGCAAGTCTTAGTGGTTAAACTGCTCAGAGCAGATAAAATTGGAAGGATCATGCAACAAGTAGAAACACTGGATTTCAGCTTTTTTTCCTGCCATCTACAGATTCTGACACTAAAATCTATTACTTTACTGCAGTAACAAGAAAATAATCATATTGTTGTCCAATGCATTTCATCAGTGATTGCTACCTTTGGTATTCAAACATTTCTCTACTGCCTTGGAATTTGACACCCTTCCTTTATTCTCTTTGGGTATGTCCACACTTACAAGTTAGGTCAACTTAAGGAGGCTTAAGTTGACCTAAACTACTATGCATCCACACTGGGTTTTCCTTAAGTTGACTTAACACCTCGTTTTTGGTTGACATAACACTTAAATCGACTTTATTAGGTTGACTTAAACCAGTGTGGATGGGGATTAGCCCCTAATTTGACTTTATTAAGTCAATTTAAAGTGTTAAATTGACTTAACGTCAAAAAGGGGCTATATCTACAGTAGAAAAGTAGGTCGACTTTTGTTAGGTCAACTTAATAAAGTCAACTTAACTTTTCTAGTGTAGACGTAGCCTTTGTGAGTTCTCTGTGAATCCAAATTATCTTTATTGCAGATTTACTCTTTATTTTCACAGTAGCCAGGCAGCACCCAATGTATCCCTATCCTTATCTTCTTTAGCCTCTCTGACTCCAACAGACCGTTTTTTGGAGCAGCAACATAATTTATAATAAGCACCTTCTCTAGCCTGTCAGAGCCACATTGTTGCTCGCTATTATCTCTTTGTGTCCGGATATTTTCCTTCTTCAGAGATATTCTTTTTAAATTCACTAACTCTTTTATTGCAACATTGGAGACTTTCACTCTCATCACAGTCCTTTTATTAATATTTTAAAACCATTTCAGCTGATCTTTGACTACTGATAAAACATCATCTCTAGTTTATGAATATTTTATATGCAACTCTCTCTGCCAAAGATTTTCTTTTCCACCACAAGTTACTTTGCTGTTTAACTTGCTTTGGTTGTACCCCTTCTTCCAAATAGGATGAATAGAAATATCTATTGGATTGTTAATAACATTTTTAGAGCAGTAGGATGATAATTGATAACATTTATGGTACTACAGGGGTCACCATTTTCACGTGCTCCAGGTAAAAATATAAGGCTGAGGTTTCCAAACTTGTCTAGGGGACTTAACTACATCATTTCCATTAAACTAATGATAGTTATGTGTCTATATCCTATGGCAGATTTGAAGATCTCACCCTAAATATAAGAATACCACAATGGAAGCACACATTTTTTTCTTAATACTCTCCTACCAATGAACAAGCAATTTACATGATCAAAACCCTGGTATAGCAATAGATTTATAATAGACTGGATTAGCCAACTTCCATTTAATTAATGTATTTGCAGGGCCTATATATTTATATGGATATATTTATGATTGTGACTTGCTTTAGAAGTTTTGATAAATTTTTACTATGATTGGTGTCTGATACAGACTCTATGGCTATATTTTTAAGAATATGTTCCTGAATCACATATTAATGTATCTGCGAAAAATTTCTGGTAGTGTTGTATAAATTAGCTTTTGACTCTGTTTATGATCAAATATCTGGAACTACCAATAAACACAGTGGTATCAGAATGACAAAGACTTTAATTCATTGTATTCTACTGAAATAAATAAATATTTGCAATGTGTTCATAATAAAATTAGAAAATATCATTATAGGATTTATTTATTGCTCATTAGAGAGATTAGAATTAATAAAACTGACTAATGTTTATATAATAGTATTTTCAAAGTAGTTTTACAGGATAGATGCAATACATTTCTTAATTACAACTGCAAACAGTTTGACACAAACACAGGCAACATTTTAAAGATGTTTTGGGTAAGAAGATGATTAACAAAAGAACACTCTAGTCATGACATGACGCAAAACTATGCACAAACTCACTGCAGTAAAAGCAGAATATGTCCCAACTGGGCACATGCACTAAATCAGTGGTTTTCAAACTTTTTTTTCCCCTTGGGGACCCAGATTTTTAAAAAAATCATTTATTCCTGTAACCCACCAATTACATCTTTGAGCAGTGCATTCCAGTCTTTTGGAGGTGGCAGCAGGACATGCTGCGACCCAGTACCTGAGGGTCTCCAACCCAGTATGGGGTCCCAAGATGCGGTTTGAAAACCACTGCACTTAATCATAGTGAGACTGTGTAAATTATACTTGATTTTGAAAGGTGCATCCAAGCCAGGATTATAGACTTCAGCAATCCAAACTCTGGAACTGTTTGAAATTAGGATTCCAATTCGGTTTTGGAAACTAAACACAGTGAAGATTAGGTATAGAGTTTTAAAAGACAAATACATTAGAAAGAAACAGTGCTTATTATTAGCAAATGAGAATTTGTCAACAGTTACTACATTGTGGAAATTATTTTTTTCCATGTTCTTAAAATAAGAGATACATGTAAGCATTAGCAAACATTGACTTCTGAATAGCTTCTAGTATAGATTTATAAATCTATTTCTTGGATTTTACTATACATTCTCAGAATATCTTGTACTTGACTAGAAAAACAATATTGTTGCATTTATGATAAAAATATTTATCAGTTTAATGGGAAAGAGTACAGTAGTTTCACAATGTCAAAACACTTTGCAAACAATTTAATCAATCCTAAACTAATTGCATTAACATTGTCATCTTCTAAGGGCAATAAAATTCATGGAGGTTTTCTGATAAATATGTCTTTCTTGTTTCATACAGCATTAAAAATGTCAAGGTGGCTATGACATCTGAACACTAGTAAAATTATTAGAAAAATAAAATTTTCAGCATGAAAAATGTGATTGTATAATTTCTTACATATTATTGGCAGAATTAAAAGCTATTAAAATACAGCTGAAATGCTAGTATAGTGTAAGACTATTGTAAAATTGATTCTAGATTTTTGCTTTCAGATATTTATAATAGAAGCTTATTCAAAATAGAGATATACAGATTAAAACAAAAACAAACTTCCATTGAGAAACTACAGCAGTTATAATGCTGTAAATTCACTGGAGGGTTTGAGCTGTTTACAAACTCACAAAAGTATCTTAATGGACATCTTGTGCAGCCACATCCTGCTCATATAGGCTATGTCTACATTTGCACTTTTAAGTCGACTTTAACTAAGTCGACTTAGTTAAAGTCAACTTAGTGTGTCTACACTTAAAATTAAAGTCGACTTAAAGGGAAACTTACAAAGTTGACCTAGAGCATCCACACTGGATGCTCTAGGTTGACTTTGTGGGGCTAGGGGAACCTTGGCAGGTCCACAGTGGTGGGGGGGGGACACCATCTGTGTGCAATGGGGCAAAGGGGGACAGGGACCCTGGCAGGGCAGAGCCCTGTGTGTGATGCTGTCTGGATTTAGGGAAGCATTTATGATATTATTTTCAATGGATATCTCATAAATACTATAATCCATAGGAACTATGTCATGTTTGGTATCAATAGAAAGGTAGTAATTTTCTGGGAATGATTATATAGTTTATGTCTAGGAAGTCTATTTGTATTAGAAGTTAGGAATTGGGTATTCTTTCTGTACTTTAACTTGTTGTTTTATTGAAATACCTGAGAGAGGCGGGTGTGTCAAACCATTGTCTCCTTAATGTTTTAGGAATTTTCCAGGTAGAATGGTCCCAGGGAGTATCCTGATAAGCCATTAAGGACATAAAGAATACAACCATTGTGTCCTTAATGGCTCATCAGTTTACTCCCTGGGACCATATCACTTGGCAGATTCCTTAACATTAAGGAGACAATGGTTTGACACACCCGCCTCTCTCAGGTATTTCAATAAAATAACATAGGAATTTGATGTTATACTTATACTTTAACCTAACTTCTAATCAAATAGAATTTCTAGACATAAACTATATAATCAGTCCCAGCAAATTACTACCTTTCTATTGATACTAAACATGACATAGTTCCTATGGATTATAGCATTTATGAGATATTCATTAAAAATATCATAAATGCTTCCCTAAATCCAGACATCATCACACACAGGGCTCTGCCCTGCCCTTTGGGGGGCATGTCAAGCTCCTCCTGTGCGCACCCTGGCAGGGAGGGCAGTGGTGTAGTCCTGGGGTAGTCCACATCTACACTGGCTTAATTTGACTTTAAAAAATCAAATTCAGCCTTAATTCTACTTAAATTTAGGTTTAATAAAGTCGACTTAATTTTCATTGTCGACTTTATTTTGCTTAAGTCGATTTAAGCAAGCTGCTTAAGTCGACTTAATTTGCCCTGCATCTACACTACACTTTGCTTAAGTCAATTTAAGCCAAGCTTAAGTCAATTTAATTTACCCGTGTAGACGCAGCCATAGTGATGTGGTCTCATTGGACCTACTGCATGCCTTCAGAGATACCAGATCACCATTCCATACGCAACAAACATTAAAGAGGGATTGACATGGGGTGCTATAAGAGGGAAGCAGAAGTTATATAGCTCCCACAATGACTAATGCTTTTGGTGCTGCACAGTTGACAGACAGCACATATAAAAGTCATTTCCTGGATTTAGCTATCATGAAATGGACGCTGACTAGACTGTACTCTCTTGTTGTGGTTCTATGTCATATTTGACCTCAGAAAACACTATTCAGTAGCTTGCTGGAGATGGTAGGAATGAGCCAAAGTAAATTTTACGTCCAATTCTGAAGATTCCAGGCCTCTGTCTATATATGTGTCTAGTTGCTATGTGCATTTTTTTCAGGGAGCTTGGCCAGAAAGCAAAAGAGACAAGGAGCAGAAAGGATCTGATGTTTGTGATGGAGTCGTAGGAGGGGAAGGTACTTAGGGTCAACATCATCAGAATGTAGACCATCAGCTTGGTTGCCCCAAGGGCACCCAAAGTGTCACCAAAGACAGATTAAATAGAAACAGATTTTGTTACACAGTGTCATGTGGTGTGATATATATTCCACCTGAAAAAAGGGATGATATATCATATATATCATATGCAGCTGTGCCACCGAATTGTTTCCTTTTTAGCAGGTGCACAATAAATGATAGATTAAAGGATTCCACCCAAGTTACACTCAATATATTAAAGCACATTGCTGAGCTTGCTGAGCATAGCCGTATGGCTTATGAAAGAAATATTGTACAATCATAAAATTTCAACAGGGTCAGGTTTCTTTCTTCCCCTTCTTTCTCCCCCCTTCAACACACACATGGGAAAAAGAATACTAAATAAAGGTGAAACCTTGATGAAAGAAGAAAGGATTATGTTTTCGAAGCACTATACTCCCTGTAGTTTTATCTAGTTGGATGCCCACACTGGTATTAAATCTTTCCATTCAGAGCCAATGTTCATCTCATCTTAAAAGGACAGTGTGAGGCTTGACCTTTTCTGCAGCTTATATCCACAAGTTTTTGAGAATCATCCTACGCTGCACTGTAAGATTTATTTGAGATGCTATATATTGGTACTGCACTTTGCTGGTAACTAAAGAAGTATTTTATGACCATATTGTGTAGGGACAGGCAGCCAAAGAAGGCTACTGATATCCTACTAGACTGAAACCCTGTAGATTTGTACAAAATGTCAGTGTTTGCCCCTTTTTATCTACAGATTCAGAAGTATAATCTCATTGACATTGCTTCCTGTGAATGTCAAATGAATTATGCTTTGGGGAAAATTGACTAGAATAGACACAGTTAAATAAAGCCTTAGATATGACTGCTTTTGCATCGCTTTCCTTTAGAGGGAATTCTACAAGTGTATATTGTAGGGACAGTACACATTAAATGATTAGGGGAAGCCAGCGAAGGAAGATAATCTTGGTTTGTAAACTGAACTACTATACAACAAAAAAATATTTTTAAATGTAGTGCCTGAATTTTACATACTAAAAATGTGTTAGCAAAAGTACATCCTTATTTATTTGTACACTTAGTGATATTTCATTCATTTAGGAAAATGTACACAGAGGCTACCAAGCTGCCCAGAATATGATTTGCAGTTGCCCTTTTAAAATTCGCATACACAGTTAGAGAGAACATGCACACTAATAGCAGTGCATTTTTTTTGCACAGAGAGAAGTCATTCTTAAAACTGTCCCTTGCTGTCTGTAAAGCCCTGAGAAACTTATTCTTATTTTAAATGTATTTGTAATTATCTTTTAGCCAATGATCTACATGCACGATACATATATTTCATTTTGCCATTGCATATACTCTGAAATCTTCTGTGACAATTTCTTGGTGAGAGGGAAAGCTAGCTACACTGATCAGAAAATATAATATATATAATTATCGGAAATGTTATCTTTCCACTTTTAAATTGAAAATGTGTTTATACATTACAAATAAATATCAGCTCTAGATATAACACAGAAGAAAGCTCAATATAATTTTAAACTGTGCTGGTGACAAAGTTTGTAGTCACAGTGTTAGAGCTAGGAGATTTATTTAAAAAAAAAAAACCCTTATCAATAATTTTCTACATGATAAATTAAAAAAATCACAATATATCACTGAAATGTCATGGAAAATCGCACCAATATTAAATTAATTTATAGCAGATAAAAAGCTCCTCTCTGATCTGTAAGGCAGATTCATGCTGCCAGTTACCCACATAGGTGTTTAAGAAAATACATTTCCAGGTAAGGTGTATTTATTGCATCCAAAACCCAAGGAATGCACATTTTGCAAGTTTTCTGCTGTTGCAACAATGAAAAAGGACTTGAACCTGGGTTCAAGGAACATCATGATCAACATATTTTAGTTCTGATGTTCTCTAAGCTGACTGTCCACAGTTTGTACAGTTGACTTCTGTCATTGGCCAGAGTAATCCACGTGGTATTAAAACTGAGGGGGGAAGGACTCCATTGACTGTAGATGAGTCAGAAAACCTAAATTCATTTTGCTCTCCAGTACTAACATACGATCACTATAAGCACACAATGAATGAAGACCAGAAGTCCTCAAGTGCTAAATGTCCAGATTAGCTAAATTCTGCACAATCCCATCATCAGTTCTAGCTCAGTTAACTCCACACAAGATTTCAGCTATTCCAAGTCTGAAATAGAAGAGTCAATCTTTTAGGGACAGAAATCCTGATGAGATTGGGAGCATGGATATAAATCAGTTTACTAGGAAATATGTATCCATCCTTTCTCTGATCATTATTATATCTGGACACTAAAAACTGTGAAACAAAGCAAAACAGTGAAAAATAATTATTGAAATTTAGATATAGAAAAAAGACCAAGTAAACAATCTATGGTGACATCTTTGTCCTAACAGAATCATTGAAATTGTGTTGTTCACTTCAGGAGGGCCAGGATTTCATCCCTATTCTTTTCCCTGCAAAAGCAGGATATCATTTGTTAGTAGTGTAATAACTATTCCATACCACACAAGAATTCGAGAAAAGAACAAGTGATGCTATTTATAGCATCCAGTTTCTCACTATTGAAAGTAGTACTGGGGAAGTAATTACTATTAATATACATAGATCTATACATTATCTATGATGTTAGCTAAATTCCACCCTGCTGTAATTCTGTGAAACTCCAGTGAAGTCAATGAACAGTTGCACTCACTTATACAGGACTGAACTGGGCCCCTTATTTCATTACGGCTATTGTAAAATAAGAGTATATCCACATTGCATTGTAAACCCACTTTTGTGGGACCTGCACTTGTGGACTCTGCAAAGTCCATGCTTGAGTATACACATTGCATTGTCAACTTGGGTTTATCGTTTCTAAACCCAAGTCTTGCAATCACGCTAACATGTCCAAATTGCACCATGCAGATCTTCTGACTCAGGTATGCAGCTTGAGGTGTACCCACAATGTAAAATGACAGGACCCACTATGGACCCAAAGCATAGTGGACCTTAGGCTCAGGCCCAGCCCTCTGGCCAAATCTGCTAGCCTAAGCAGGCCCAATCAGAGGGGGGCCAGGAGGGCCATTTGGCCTGGGCCGCAAGCTCAAAGAGGGCCTCAAATTTAGACACTTTTTGTTTGTTTGTTTTTCGTTAACAGATATGATTATTTTGTTTTCATGTGTCGTCACTTTTTATTTTTATTGTGGCTAGGGGCCTCAAAAGCTGGAAGTGGCCCAGACCTCTCTGGACCTCTTGTCTGAGTCAGATTGATGTATGTGTGGATGGAAGGGAGGTCTTGTGCTCAAACTTGAGTGACAGCCCAGGGTGTCTATGCAGCATAGATGCTCTAATCAAGAGACAAATGTTTACAAAAAATGGCATTTTTTTTGAAAAGTTGTATAATCTGAATTATTATATTAATTAATATATATATTATTTAAATTTTGGTTTTAATGACTCGCAGTACATAGATTTGTCATACATTTTTGTCTTGGGGCATCAAGTACAAAAGTATGGCTTAATTTTTTTTCTTCTGAATAATACACTGTATAGAAAAATTATAAAATCAGAGACTGCAAATTGAATTCAAATAATGATCACATGAAAAACTAAAACTTCATCAAATGCATTCAGCATTCTCCTTTACTGCAATGCTACAAATTGTACTCTCTTTGCATTACAACTTATATTTAATGAACGAGGAACAGGAATCCTGTTTATGTTTATTCATAACAAGTTTAGATGTTACTTTTGAAGATAAAGAAACAAGTTTGATGATATACAACACCAACTACACGTTCTGCACTGATAGAAAACTTTAGCAATCAAGAAAAGATAAAAAAGATTTTGGAGAATTTAATCACATACTTCAAAGTAAGCTTAAGAACATATATTTCAGAAATTGAAATAAAATATGAATGTTTAATTTACTTTCTTTCTTTTTAATCCTGAGTGTTTCTGATTCCGATGCTAATAACCTAGTTGCTTCTGTCAGCCAACACCTCTCTGTTTTTTTATATACTAATTTTTTCTTCCCTGAAGTAACTTTGAAAAGAGAATCTTCTAATTAGCTTTTAGTTTTCAAAATGATGTGATTGAGGCTTATTTTCACTCATGTAAAAAGTCATATCTTGTTTGGCGCATCTTGCTAAGTTTTACTACAATTGGGAAAAACATCCAAATTCCTGCCATAGGTATGAAGGAATAAGGCTATACACATAACCAATTTGTGCACAACAAAACTTTTACTTAACAGGCATTTACTTTTCTCAAGGAACTTCTTAAGGGTATTGTGATATGGTTCTTGAGACAATTTGATTAAAGATCAGCTTCTCCTTGAAGCCTAGTTTTTGCTGGTGCTAATACAAGTATTGTTTATCCTTCTTCTGATCTGAGGTAATTGATAGATTGCACAGTTTGGTCAGTTTTTCCAGTTAGTCTATTAAAACACTGCCCTTACAAATACATGTCCTGCTCATTTTTGGTTGCTTTCTATAGCATATTGGTGTTTGGCAGTACATAACTCCAAACACTTCCATTACAATTTTGTCCATGTTTATAACAGTAGAAGGAGGGTGAAATTCTGCCTTGCTCAAGTCAATGCCAAAAATCCCCTTGATTTCACTAAAGTCAGATTTTCACCCAGAATAAATACATTCACCAAATTAGACAAGCCCAGATTTGTCTGAGATGACTGGTGGGAGAGTCTTTGATGAATGGCCACTGTACTTTTCTCTTTTCCTCTTGCAGCTTTCCAAAAAGGAGGAGACTGGGTGGACAACAATTGTCACAGGAAGAAGAAACTTTCTTGAAAGTACTCAACTAGTGTATATGATCATCTCACCACAGGCCCTGTTGAAAAAATAATTGCTGTATAGTTTTGGGATATTCTCCCCTGGATCTTACAGGTCCCGTCCATAACACTGATTATGGGAAGCTGTCTCTGTCAGCTGAGGAAATCTCCCTCTGTCAACTGATGCTTTAGTTTAAAGCTTTGGAGAATGTGTTAGGAAAGAGGGCAGGGCCAAGGGGAATCCACTCCATTCAATAGCCTTCTGAAAGATGTTGACTCATTGCTTGCAATGGGAACACTTTTTTAAACCCAAGGGAGTTGTGGGAAGAGGCAGTCAGGGAACAACAATTCTCTTTTTTCCCCTTGATTCATCTCACAGCTTAAACTAACTCACTTGAAAATAAGGGTCAAATACCTTACTTTCCATACACATCAGCCCACACCACATTGTAGGAGAGGGAAAGAAGACAGGCTTTTGCATCATTCCCTAAAATCAACAGAACTGGGTGATTTCATGCCAATAGCGGAAGCAAGTTCTGAAAGCAGGGCGTTTCCCATGAGAATCCCTTGACATTAGTCTCTTCTGTATTAAGCTGAGAGATCTTCAGAGTGAGGACTCAATGAGGGGTCGGGAGCCATCGGGTTGGCAGGGAAGGGGCCGGTGGGTCGCGGAGCTGGCAGGGAAGGGCCCGGGGCGGGGTTGGGGAGCCAGCAGGGAAGGGACCTGGGGGGGCAGGCAGCTGGTGGGGAGGGGACCCACGGGGTGGGGGTTGGGGAGCTGGTGGGAGGGGAAATTGAGGCCTGGGAAAGCCACTGGGGACCAGCATAGGTGGATCCAGGAAAATTGAAATGTGGCCCCTCGCCCAAAAAGGTTGGACACCTCCGGGGGTCAGGATCAGCAGGGGAAAGGTGCTGGTCTCCTTTCCCCTGCTGACTCCCCACCACCACTCCCGCTCCTGTCAGTGTACCGACAGTATGGGTTTTTTTTTTTAGAAAAAAAGCGCTGGGACTCATTGTATCTGCAGCAATGTCTCATGGGAAGATAGGCCTTCTCATAAGTAGAATAGTCCCAATTAATTTAGGCTTTTATAACATGTCAAACCAAACACTAAAATTCCACTCTGGAACTGACATAATGTACTCATGATGGGATATCCCATTTGGAAAGAAAGTCAGTCGACAGGGCACAGGGCACTCCAAAGAGCATTAAATTCAAATATGATTTTTAAAAGAGAACAAAATTACCAAGATTTTAATTCTAGGCCTAGTACACAGTCGATATACAGCAGCAAGGATATTTCAGTAAGTAAGTCTTATAAAGTGATCTCTTATTTGATTTTCAGGTTTGTGTAATGCCAACTTCCAATATCATTGGCTGCCATCCAAATTATGCCCCAGCATGCTTTCAAGTGGTGAAATCACAGCCACTATTAAATATCCTAACAGATCTGATGCACTTATAGTGAAACTCTTCTATCTTGCATGATCTCTTTTTCCATTTTTAACAGTTTTTCATTCTTTTATGTTATTTTGGGTACCTTTTCTGCTCCCTTCCATGAGGTGACATAAATACAGATGAAGGTACCCTTTGAGTATTCCACATTATTACAGTTGAATTATTGCTGCTATTGGAAACTAAAAATAATTCTTACTCAGAGTCATCCTGCTGCCTGACTGGCTGACATTAGGAAGTGCAGAAACTAATACATTAAAAAAAAAAATCCCACTTTACCAAACATTTAGCAACCCAAAGAAGCTTTGTTTGGACTGGCTTTTAGTTTATTTGAAGAAGTTCTCTCATCCCTAACAAAAAATACAGGGAAATAAGCTGGCAGAGGAAAGGGAAAGTACAGGAAAGATAAAAACAATTAGGAATGCTTCAGAAAAGGTGTGTAAGATAATAGAGAGAAAAAAGCCTTTTCCTTGCCTGCTATGTGCTGAAAAATCCTCCACCTGTGAATACCATATGAAATAACTGCTACTTAATCATTGTGTTGCTATCTGTATCATATTGTACAAGAGTCATGCGTCTGTAAGGTTCAATTGCTTATATCTTTATCATCTGGCTGATATGTGCAGGTTGTCTTCTGTCCTCTTTTGTCTTATTAGTAGTAGTAGTATTAGTAGTGGTTTTCATCAATAAATCAGTAATACTTCTAAAAGAATGGGAAACTGTGCCCTGCTACCTGGAGATACGCTCTTCACGTACACATGGTCGTATGGTCCTAGCAGAACTTACAGTCTGTATGATTAGAAGAAAAATCCAAACAACTTGACACAACAAACAGTGCACAACTTCAGCTTCTTAACAATGACTTCCTAGCTCATCTGTCTTTCCTGCATCTGACTACTGACTCAGGAAAGGCAAACAGCTCACAGTGTGAGATGGAAGGAACATAAACACTGTTGATTTGGAAAAATATTTTTAAAAAACCCTTTTCATGGTAAATGAAAATTGAAATATAAATCACTTCTGAATACTTAACATATCTGATAAACAATTGTGTAAAAACAGAAATGAGAGGAAGCAAAGACCTTCACTGTGTTCAGAACATTCATACCTTGTAAATCAAATTTGCACCTTACTGCATATCACAAGGTAGCTATGGATACTGAACAACAGAACCACTTTCTGATTGGTCAATTAGACCTTTCTGTTGATGTCTCACATAGGCACCAATTCCCAGAAGTGCACATTTGTAAACACATTAGTGAAAATATTATAAATATCTACACACTTAGTTGCTGAAATTCTGTTCAGTGCTTTCAGAAGAATAGAACACAGAGGGCACAGGTCACAGGATGGAGACAGAGGAAGCATTAAGTCACCTCAGTATTCTATGGGAGGCCAGTGTGACCCTAGCCTAATTAGAGCTGCAAATGCCTGTCTCTTGAGTGTTGATGATGGAATAACTGCAGCACATGTTGTATTGGTCCTCCCACATCATGCTCAGCCTATGCACAGATGATCACGCCAAGCATACCCCTTGTGCTGGGACTTATGAGGAAGGTCAACACAAGGCCACATACACAAGACTAAATTACACCTATACCAGGAGAATTTTCCTCTGGCCATTTGCCTCTAAAAGCTACCGAAATAGCATACAGGTCATTGGTGGGAAAGAGAACTTCTCACAATACATTAATTGGATGTGTGAAGGTATAAGGGTGGATTAGAATGTTGGGTAGAATTTTGGCTAACCAACATTCTACATTGTCTCCCTCCCAGTGAATAATTAGACTTCTGATTGCTTTCCCTTACAGAAGTATTATTTTGCATTTAGCCACACTGAATTTCTTGGGGTCATCTCCTGTTTATATTTCAGATTTTTAAATTATTTCTTTGCACTCATTGGGTGTGTCTACATTATCAAATTAGGTCGATTTAAGGAGGCTTAAATTGACCTAAACTACTCCGTGTCGACACTGGGCTTTCCTTAAGTTGACTTAAGCGTTTCCTTAAGTCGACTTAAGGAAAAGTTAAATCGACTTAATAACACCTCAATTTAGGTCTACTTAATGCTTAAATTGACCTTATTAGGTCAATTTAAACCAGTTTGGATGGGGATTAGTGCCTAATTCCATGTTATTAAGTCGAGTTAAAGTGTTAAGTCAACTTAATAAGGTCGAAAAGGGGCTATGTCCACACTAGAAAATTTAAGTCAACTTTTGTTAAGTCGACTTAATAAGGTCGACTTTAAGTGAACTTAAAGTCAACCTTATTAAGTTGACTTAATAAAGTCAACTTAACTTTTCTAATGTAGACATAGCCATTGGCATTTGCAACTCTACTTTACCTTCATATCATCCATGGATTTAATTAATATGCTTAGTACTTCTCCCTTCTATATCATTAAATATGGTAAAGAAAATTGAACCAAATCCATGTAGACCCCTTGCCATTTTGGAGGCTTAAGACAACCAGCTTCCAGATACAGGAGCATGGAGGTTGGGAAACTGAGCCTTCTAGCTTATTCTGCATTGGAGATATAAAGCCTGTGAAGGCTGGACCAGGAACCTGACCAACGAGCAAGGCAACCAAGTGCAGACCAAAGATACAACATGCACATAACTGGAACCATCCAACGTGTTTGCTGAGCCCAGGAAAAACAGTATTTTTGGAAAGCAATAGGAGAAGAATTGCTTTCTGCCAAAGAGGGCCCATTCTCTCTCTCTCTCTCTCTCTCTCTCTCTCTCTCTCTCTCTCTCTCT
>ML685791.1:19960979-19979173 GCA_007922175.1 Pelusios castaneus
TCTCTCTCTCTCTCTCTCTCTCTCTCTCTCTCTCTCTCTCTCTCTCTCTCAATGAGACTGCTGTTTATCAGCTGAGCCCAGTCCCTTCCCCATGATTCAGAGCATAGACAGAGCTTAAGGCGGTCTGGCATCATTCATATTCAGACAGGATAAATTTCAACATCTCAGAAAAGTGCACCTCTCTCTCATCAACCTCTAACCTGACAAATCAGCTAAGGTTTGTGGGAAGACTTCAGAGGCATTCTTGTCATTAATTACGTAAGTGTGGCCTTCAAGTATTCATGGCACAGACTTTTTTTTGCTGTGTGACTGGTTAGTCAATGATTGTGCCTGCTCCTTATGTTCCTAGTTTGTTCCTTTTACCATCTTTATTTTACCCTATCTGACCTGGAATAATTTTTGTATCCTTCTAATACGCTGGTTCTTGTTTCCTGTAATTATTATATTTAATAACATAGGCATAATGTATTATTTTGTGCACATAATCACTACAAGGACACAGTAAGAACAAAGAACCCAGGACCCAGTTTCTCATATGGGTCATCTTGTCCTTGAGGAGTGAAGAATAAGAACTGTACCACTTTTAAACATCAGACGTACTCCAGGAGGGGGCAACATGTTAAGGGTATTGTTTGTCAGTGCAAAGAATGATCAGTGATCACACACTTTGCAATGTTTTTTTTTTTCCATTTTACTGTATTTTTCAATAATAAATACACCTTCTTTTATATGGCAAGAAAAATTGTCAGTGTTATGCTATTCATCCTTGGAGTGCTATTATTGTTTCATAATACTGCATAAAAATACACCTACTAATGTGTTGTTATGCAGCTAGAATTAATGTAGTTATGGAAGAACATCACAAACATTATATCCTTATCACTTACACTGCAACACAAACATTACCACTACCTATACAAACCAGACACAGAAATAGTAAATATCTCGACAGAGGAAAGTTTAAATATCTCCACCCATAATACAGCTAAGGGAAAAAAAAAGTTCTTTCTGACCCCTAAATGAAGCTTATGCCATAAAATCACTGTTACTTAGCTTGCAAGGTTACAAATGTTATTTACTGTCAGAAGGTTACTCTGCTTTCTTAAAATCCAACCACTCTACTTGACTTGATGACCTCCCCTGAAAATGAATTTCACAAATGTGCTGCAGGATCATGGCTCTATAACCTAAAATAAAGTTCCAAAGGGGTAGCCGTGTTAGTCTATTGCAGAAAGACAACAGAGTCCTGTGGCACTTTTAAAGACTAACAGATTTATTTATCGCATGGGCTTTCTTGGGAGAAAATCCCACTTCATCAGACACTTTGAAGATGGGAAAGTTACAGAATGGGAGGAAATTAAATGCAGGGGAGTGTATGACATAGGATCAGGTCAGGCTGTAACAGCAAATCAAAATAGGTGTTAGGATTCAAACACTGGGGAACAGCACATAGGGGAGGGTGAGGTCAAATCACCTGTTGTAATGAGAGAAAAATCCATAGTTCCTGTTTAACCCCAAGACAACTGAGTCAAATTTGCATATAAATTCGAGTTCTGCAGTTTCTCTTTGAAGCTGTGATTTGTTATTCATCTGTTTCAACACAGCTATTAACAAGTCGTCAAGGGAGTGAGCAGGGAGATTGAAGTGTTCCCCTATTGGTTTTGTAGTGTTGCAATTTCTGATGTCAGATTTATGTCCATTTATTCTTTGGCGCAGAGACTGTCCTGTTTGTCCAATATATAAGGCAGAGGGGCATTTCCGGCACATGATGGCATAAATCACATTGGTGGATGAGCAGGTGAACGAGCCCTTGATGGAGTAGGTGGCTTGATTAGGCCCTGTGATGGTGTCTTCAGTGTAGATATGAGGGCAAAGTTGGCAGCGTGGTCTGTTGCAGGGATATGTTCCTGCTTTAGTGTTTCTGTTGTATGATCTGTAGTTGCTGGTAAGTATCCTTTTAAGGTTAGGAGGCTGTCTGAAAGCAAGGAGAGGTCTATCTCCCAAGGCTTGAGAGAGTGAGGGATTATCTTGTAAAATTGGCTGTAGATCTTTGATGATGTGTTGAAGAGGTCTGGTTTGGGGGTTGTAGGTGGTGACCAGTGGCGTTCTGTTGCTGTTTTTCATGGGCTTCTCCTTCAGTAGTTGACTTCTGGGTACCTGTCTGGCTCTGTCAATTTGTTTCTTCACTTCTGCAGGTGGGTACTGTAGTTTTAAGAATGCTTGTTAGAGATCCTGAAGGTGTCTGTCTCTGTCTATAGGGTCAGAGCAAATGCGGTTATATCTTAGGGCTTGACTGTACACAATGGATCGTGTGGTGTGTCAAGGATGAAAGCTCCAGGGATGTAGGTAACTATACCGATCAGTAGGTTTGCGGTATAGAGTGGTCTTTATGTGCCCATCGCTAATTTGCACTGTAGTGTCCAGAAAGTGGATCTCTTGTGTGGAGTGTTCCAGGCTAATTTTGATTGTGTTGTGGAAATTGTTGAAATCTCTATGGAAATCTTCAAGGGCATCTTTACCATGGGTCCAGATGATGAAGATGTCATCAATATAGCATAGGTAAAGTAGAGGTGCTTTGGGATGAAAATAAAACTACCACAGAGAAATACAATGCTTGTGAGATTATTCTATTATAATTCAATCTTAAAGACAGGAAGCTTCATGGAAAAGGCTTAATGGTACTGATAAACAAGCAAACAAAAAAGCAGTAGTAATTGCTAAAAACACTTCACTCTTTTCTTTAATAATCTATATTTAGAAACTACATATACCTTTGGGACTTACAACTGTCCCCAACCAATAACTGAAGCAATGGGGCTGTACACCAGTAAATTATGCTATCATAAATGGATAGCAACCTCCTGCTTCAAACAGCTTTTGTAGCAGATGAGCTCTGTGGCTACTAGTGCAAACTACTTTTCTTCATATATTGGCATTATAGTTCAGGCGCATCATGTTCCCATTCTCCCTTATACATTAGCCTTCCAGGGTAGATTACATCTGCCATGATGAACACAGCTCCTCTGATTAGAAGAGCCATTGACTTATGTGAGTTCTAAGGGTATGTTGCATTGTGGGTAATTAAGTCCAGTTGGAAAGAATGGCCCATAGAGAAGAACAGAGAAGCGTGAAGCACCTGAACTATAACTTCCATGAGATATCATGATGGCATTTCACAAGCAAGATATGTCAGTTTCAGAATGTTCCTGTTTTGGGTAGAAAAACATCTATCCCACAGACACGTTTCATGAAAAATGTCATTTAGATAAATAAACAATTTTCTCTCATCTAAGAGCTTTGACAGAAATTTTTCAACCAGGCCCACTTCTATTCCCAGTTCTGTCACAGACTGCTTGTATGACTTTAGGTAAATAATTTAATCTCTGAGGACATGTCTCACAGGGGTAATGGATACTACAGAAGGGTAATTTTTATAACACACTAACACATTGTGAATTCATTGGTCTGTGTAGATCCTACTGGTACACACTTAAAGTTCTCTGGTGTGCTTTAACATAGTACATTTGAAAAGATACTGTTTTAAACAGGTCTAGGAACTTTTAGCCAACACAAGCAAGCTTTACATGGATCAAATAATGCATATTAATGCTCTTTTGAAATCACACTCTTGTACTGCACATTACCCACTGTGTAGACAAACCTTCAGTTTCAACATCTGTGGCATGGCAATGATATTGTTTCCTTACCTCCTGATCTAATGTATTGGGAAGCTTAATTTATTAATGAATGTGAGACACTCATATTTTGGTGGATAAGCACCATAGCACTAGTTATAAATGTATTATTTGCCATTTAGCCAAGTTGAAACTGTAATACATTAAAATCTGTTATGCAATAAATTGAATAAGTTGCCCCAGCTCTACAAAGACTTTGTTTCCATCAAGAAAAATGAATAAAAGCAGGACTTTTTCTTCAAAGCTCCAATATGGATTCTGCCAGATTTTCTCCAAAAAGTAAACTTTGATAATCTATCTTCCCAAACCTGCTTTGCTACTTGATATATTTTGGTGTAGCTTCATGACAACTGATGCAGCCTCCACCTACTCTGTGAGAAAGTTGGAGGGGAAAGACATCTCAGGCTATGTACACACGATAAACTTGTCCCTCAATAAGCTATTGCGGGACAAGGAAAGCGCTATAAATATAGCACTTTTGTGTGTACATATGTGCTTCTTCTATCGCAAAGGAGCATTCACCCATGTGAATGCTCCTTTGTGAAAGAAGAGCAGTGCATGGTGGGCACCTGTCCCACCATGCACTGCCCACAGCCAGCCCCCTAGTCCAGCTGCAGGGCTTCCGGTGGTGACGGGGGCTGCATTGCCAGCCCCCACTGTCACCCGAAGCCTCGGGGCTGAGCTAGGGGGCTGGCCCGAACCGGCGAGGGTTCAAGCCAGCCCCCTAGCTCAGTCCAGGGGTTCGGGTGGCGGCAGGGGCTCTGGCGCCGGATCCCCTGCCACCACCTGAACCCCTGGACTGAGCTAGGAGGCTGCAGGACTTCGGGTGGCGTGGGAGCTGCCCCGCTTGCCCCTGCCACCACCCAAACCCCTGGACTGAGGTAGGGGGCTGGCTCGGTTAGAGCCAGCCCCCTAGCTCAGCCCCGAGGCTTCGGGTGATGGCGGGAGCCCCAGGGATGAGCTAGGAGGCTGGCTCGCATACGCGACAGCCCCCTAGCTCAACCCTGGGGCTTCGGGTGGCGGCAGGGGCACCACCCGAAGCTCCGAGGCTAAGCTAGGGGGCTTCAGAGCTTCGGGTGGCAGTGGGAGCCGCAGCCCCTGCCCCCACCCGAACCCCTAGACTGAGCTAGGGGGCTGGCCTGAACAGCCGGTTCAGGCCAGCCCCCTAGCTTAGTCCAGGGGAGCCGCCAAACCTGGGAGCTCCCATAATAGTCAATTTCACTGCTGTGCTAGAGCAGTGAAATTGACATATTTGACAGCTCCAATGTCCCAGAGTGCCCTCGATCAGTGCTCTGGGACATTTCCGGAGGCTGTCTTCCATGCAGAAAGCATACACATGAGCACTACTGCGGAACAGCTGTTCTGCAGTAATGCTTACCACTCTCGTTTGAGTGGTTTAACTGTTGCGCTTCAAGAGGGTGTTGCCGTGCAACAAGAAAAATGATCGTGTGTACACAGTCAGCTTTATTGCGCGATAAGGAGCCTTATCGCGCAATAAAGTGATCGTGTGTACATAGCCTCACTTTGGTCATGTTATACCCACCTATATCTTAGCCCCTCCAGCCAGGAAATCAAGATCCCAACAATCATGCCTTAAATCTTACCCGATAATCTTCATAACCCAAAGTGTAGAGAAAGTACATCGGTGAGACAGGTAACCAAGAGCACTTGGTTGCTTGTTAATAAATTTTAAAGAGCCAGATAAAGTGCATTTAGTTCTGAATTCTGTAGTCTGGAGTACAAAAGTCAAAATAAATATTTCATTGCAGAATGTGAAAATAGTTTTCTCCCGCAGCCTCATGAGTGTATTTGTTCTACCAATATCCGCAGCCTATTGAACTTTAAAACAAAACCTCCACTCATGTAATCTACTTTTCATTTGTATTCACCTTAAAGAAAACAAAGGTCAGATAGTATTGCTTTTCTCTTTGTAGGTACTAGGTACTATGTAGGTACTATCTGGGCAATATCTCTTAAGTATCAAGCTGCAGATTAGAATCTCACTAGGCATGCTTAAGAACAACCCTTGAAGTCCAGTGAAACATGTCTGCATTGTCTAAATTGAAGTATCTGCCTTTGAGAAGTTGTTTAAGTTACTGTTATGACCTGTATGTTACCTCCATCTGGTCCTAGTGTTTATTAGAGAGCAGATAAAGGGGAAGATCTTGGCACGCCTCTTGGCAAATGACTGAGATAAAAGTTCAGCAAAGCTTATTAAAAAGTGCCGTTTTGTATTATAATCACTCATTTTTCAAAATGCAGATTTCTTCTCTCCTTGGATGCTTCCTGCTTTCATAACAGACAGTTATTTTTCCTTACTTAGGATACTCAAAAATCCCTCTCATGTCATGTTCCTCTCCATTTATTTATAATGATTTCCTGAGGACTACCAGAGACCAGTGAAATACCTAGGGCATGGTTTACTAATGGCTCGCATTAGTGTAATTTGTCAAAATTGTGGCAGTTGGTATAGTCATGTGAATTCTTCAGTCTTAAAAGCAATAATTCAAACATTTACTAAAAATTGCACCATGCATTTAGATCAAGCTGGAAGCTAAAGAGCAGTTAGGCTTTCAGGGCAAGTCTACAGTTTGTGCCAAAATTTATGTAAGAAGCTGATCTTCTATTTTAATAGCACAGTGTGTAACCCATTGGTCATGGATCTATGTAAAGCCATGCACCAAGCATACAGCAAATTGTCTAATCTAAAATTCACAGTTCTGTCCTATCCAAAGTCTCTCTTCTCTTCCAGACTGTCAAGAAACTACTAAGGCACCAGTAAATGCGCAAAGGCTATTTCTCAATTTTTTAGCACTCTGTAAATCTTTACAGTGTATCTGTATTCACATTTTATTTGCTTGCTATACAAAGTCAGCTAGGGAATCTCCTACATGAACTAACAACAGCTCTGCAGGGTAAAAAAATATATAAATATATGTATGCCACTTCAAATACTTATCTTGGAACTAGCTTTTCATTATTTAGGCATTATTTTGCTACTATTAGTTCCGATAGCAGCTTTGCTAGCTGAAGTAACATGGTTTATAAAGTTAAAATCAATTATAGCTGAATATTTCTTATGGATATTCTTGGGGAGATACACTGTATGTGCACTGTGGGCCTCATTTCATATTTTGGAAGCAGTAATCTGAATTTAAATGAATGTAGGCAGTGAGACTTAATGACAGAGATAAAATCTTACCGATTATATCTGTAAAATGTCAACACATGACAACTGCTGTCTGGTTAGTAGAGTAAGCTCTTGGATACAATGAGAGCTGTTTCAGAGACATTTGTTTTGGAAACCCTAGGTGTAATAGAAGAGATTCATAAGCTTGGAAAAACTAGATTCTCAGTGAACTCCAGGAGCTTCTGAGAAAATTGTTTTGACAAGCAGCATCTACTTGATTAAAAGCTACTTGAGTAATTTGCACTGAAAAGGAAGGGTGATTTTTAGATCTCATATATTGATTTTTTTTGTAAAGATGACAGCCTAAAATATATGAATATGTCTACACTTGAGGCACTGTTAAGTCGACTTAACAAGGTTGACTTAAAATAGACCTTGTTAAGTCGAATTAGAGCATCTACACTGAAAACTCCAGTCGAATGCCTATGTCCACACTGGCAGGTGCTAGGTCGACGGTGGAGTGACCAGGAACTCTGGGAGGGGCAATGTTCCCTCTAAGCTGATGATGCAGCTGAGCAAGATATCGTACTTGTTGAGTGGCAATTTGTGAGGCAAGGTGCCTCATGGGCAACAGTTTTTTTGGCATTGGAAGCATCAGCAAGCCTAAGTACCTTAAGTCAAAAGAAACGCATAAATGTTGTCTTTTCATTTGAAATGTAACAAAAATGTTAAAATGAAATATTGTAATTTTATTAATTTACTATGGGTTGGGCTGGAAAGAAGAAAAAGAGCTGTCGCCATCGGTCTGGGGAAAGCCGCGGCTGTGGAGATTGGGTCAGGGAGATTGGGCTGGGGAGAAGGGGAAAGCTGCAGCTGGGAAGATTGGACTGAGGAAAGACATGGCCAGGGAGATTGGACTGAGGAGAAGGGGAAAGCTGCGGCTTTCTAAAATAGAATAAAGCAATGAGGATATGTTGTTTAAAACATACATGAAAAGGTACATGAAACTTTCAAGTCCAAATTCTGCCCTCAATATTATCTGTGGCCCTTCACTGACAATGGTGGAATAACTGAGAGTAGCTCAATAACTTTTAGGCTATATCTACACTTGTTAATTTAAGTCAACTTAGCATGTCCACACTCAAATTTTAAGTCAACTTAAAGGGGACCTTGCCAAATCGACCTAGAGCGTCCACACTGGACACTTAGGTCAACTTCTAGGGGGTCGGTGGACCTGGGACAGGTCCATGGTGGCAAGGGGGGAACCCCTTGCCAAGTGCCAGGGGGCTCAGCCTTTGCCCCATTGTACCTTAGTACAATGGGGCAAAGGGGGACAGGGACCCTGGTAGGGCATAGGGGCAGGGTGGCCAGGGCTCTGTCCTGCCCCTGTGGGGAGACACACCAGGCTGTGGGTGTGCCAGCCACCCTGGCAGGGAGGGCAGTGGGGAAGCCCTGGAGCCCTCTAAGTCGACTTAAAGTCAACTTAGGGCTACTCCACATCTACACTGGCTAAGTCGACTTTCTAAAGTCAACTTAGCCAGCAAAGTCAACTTAAAATGAGGTTTAATAAAGTCGACTTAATTTTTCCTTAAGTCGACTTAAGCAGTTGGCTAAATCGACTTAAGGAAAGTGTAGCGTAGACGCAGCGTAAATTAAGTCGACTTAAGCAAGCTTAAGTTGACTTAATTTACAAGTGTAGATGCACCCTTAGAGAGTAAACAAAGACTGAAGGATCAGACTGGATTCTTCTCAGGGCATGCAGATTCTGTGAGATCAAGGGAAGACACTTTATATTTCTATTCCATTTAAATTCACCTTTTCCAGCCATTTTTGTGGGTTTTTTTCATTTTTTATTTCCAATTCTGTGGTCATTGAGGATTTCTAGTATTGCTGGTCCAGTATAATCCATACATGAGTTACAATGGGCCATTTAAGTACCACTGATATTATGGAGTGCTGTAGAACTATGAAGACCTATGGAACTGTCATGATGTTTTTTTTGCCACATATAAGATAATGTTGCTTGGAGCAACAAGTCCCCTCAGGTAACTTGTCTGCTACTACACTCATTTGTGGGATATAGTTCACTTCATTTCACTGAAGGTTTGAGACATGGAACTATTTTCTACTCAACCCCTTCTGGGACCTTTGGTTTGTCTGATCTAGAGTCAGGGTAAGAGTAACTGGTCTCCCATTCAGGATCCCTTCATCAGCCCCCTTGTGTATCTACTTATAATCCAATCTAATGCACATCTAGTGAATCATTTTTAAACTTAACTTCATAATTGCCATCCCATCTGCTCCCTAAAACAGAAGCAAAACCCCTCTTCTCTCTAAGCTTCATTTTTCCTCTATAAGACTAAGTAAACAAATGTGGAGAATATAGATCAATCCATTCTGGAAATGTAATGAGACATGACAAAATTAGGACTTTTTAAAAAACAGACACATACATTTTCAAAATACCATACATTTTAAACTATTTTTTCCCTGATTTTTACTGAATTTCCTAGGGGAAATCTAACAAAACAAAACAAAACAAAACAAACAAACAAAAAAAAAAAAAACCACAAAAACAAATAAACAAACAAACAAACAATCCCCTCCCCCAAAATCCCAACCAAACACAACATTACTGCCAGAGATGAGCTCTCTATATTTAGGGGAAGTCATGTGTTTTGGGGAAGCTGGAGAAAGCTTAAAAACCTGTGCTTAGAAGATAGTTTAACTTTGACAGGGAAGTGGCCATTTCTGGACTGTCATAGGCTATGTCTACACTTACAAAAGCTAGTTTGAATTAGTTAGTTCAAATTAAATAATTTGAACGAATTTTAGTTAGTTCTAATTAACTTAATTCGAACTAGCATGGCTCCACTAGAATGCTAGTTCGAACTAGCCACGTCCATGCAGGGCACTTGCTTAGTTCGAATTAGTCAGTTGCATGAAGGTCAATCTGCCGATTAGTTCAAACTAGCAGTTAGTTCAAACTAATATAGCCACATTGACTTAATTCGATCTAACTATTTTGAATTAAAGGTTAGTTTGAACTAAGCAATCAAATTTATTAGTTCGAATTAAGGAAGCCTACTGTGGCCAAAGCTTCCTTAATTCGAACTAACTTGCAAGTGTAGACATAGCCATAGAGTATGGGCATCGTGTGTGAATTACTATTACTACCAGTACTTATGGTTCTCCATGTTATGATTTTTTAGCCTTTCAATTCATAACAAGATTTCATTAACATATAGTTTTGGAATTTCATATTGTATGAGTTTTGTTTTCTACTTATCAGGGGTAACAACATCCATTAAAAGTTCTTGATGTGCATGTATCAGCATGTACACATACATTAGGTTATATAAAATAGCTTTTAGAAAGGATACATACTGCCTTTTAATATTTATCTATTGATTCTATAAATCACTTTATTTGTAATTAAACTGTCATCCATCTGAGAGGCCAACAGTAGTGTGGAATCATCTTAATGAGTTTTCTTTGAACCTTTGCCCACTAACCTGAATGTTGACTGTGCCTTGTTTGCACAAAAGACACAGTTCCTCTAGTGTAAAGGCATTATAAACTTTGAAAATACTAGCTTTTCTCATCCATTTTACAAAGCATAACAATCAATCTGGCATGGTTCAAAATCTGGCTTTAAATATACTCTGACCAGACAATTTTAGAGAAAAATTGTATAACAAAATACAATTACATTAGAACTTTTATATTATATTATATTATTATTATTATTATTATTATTATTACATCAATCATTGCTTTGTTTTGCTGCCCTCAAGCTGAAGTCAGACTTTCCCTTTTAGCAACTTCCCCCCTCTACACACCATTTCCTTTTGTTTATGTGCTATGAATTGATGAATTAAGGACAGTTGGCTTTTATCTACATAATTAACACTTGTATAAAGCATAAAAAGTGAAAATTAGGAATAGGCATACATAGGAGGGTGTAATCTGAATCTTTTTGAGCATCACTGGTTTGAAATTACTTGACAAATCAACCTCTTGAGATTCAAGTACTATTTTAGTGAAGTGTCAGTCTGAAGCTGGCTGAGTGGGAGGAACATGTTCACTCATTCCACTGACACAGCTAATCAGATAGGAAAAACTGTATGAAGCCTTCATTTTACAAAGGATCTTGTGGACTGAATTGTTTTTAGATGCGTTTTGTAGATGTTGAAGGTGAAGCTGGAAAGTGCTCTGGATGTTTGAATTCACATTCAAACTTCCAAGATAAGCCATCTCCTAACCACAAGGACTCATCTTTATCCTCAAAATATATCCCTCAATCCCTATCTTCCAACCATACCTAAACTAAAGACTTGAAAAAAAGAGATTAGGTGATGGTATGTTCTGAAGTAGGCAAATATATGCTATCTCCCTTAATATCTGTGCAATCAACATCAGCTTATATTTACTGAACTTCCATGAGTATTGATCTAGATTCATGGACATAATGAACTTGAAACCTAGCGTTTGGTCTGAATGGCTTTGAGCCATAATGGAACTATTTTGTACTGCTCTAATTATAGGTAATATAAACAGTGTAAAAGTAAACAGAATGGTAAATAGCACAGGAGGAGTAAATGTGTGTTGTGGCAGGAGACTCCTGGAAGAGAGAAGAAAAGGAGGAGAAAAAGGAGGCCAAAAAGAGAAAATAAAATGTGGCTGACAAGTTAAAGGGGCTGAAAATTAAGGAAAGGAGATCATAGATCAAGAAATGGAAGGCCATACAGGAAATTAAGTCCAAGTGTTTTTTTAAAAAAGGAACATGGAGGTTAAATACAAGTTCAGGTTTCATATATCTGTGATGGGCAGCCATCCAATGGATAGAATACTAAAGCTGGATTCAATTTTTCAGACCAGCAATTTATTCATCCCAAAATATGATTTCAATCAACCCAAAACTATTTATGAATTTGCTGAATAGTTTGAGCAAAATTATTTTTCTTTGTAAGCTTTGGGCATTATTCATACAGCAGCCAGGAGCAGGAGGTTCATAATTTCATAGCATTGCCATAGGAACATGAACCTGGGGCTCCCACTTCCTAGGCAATGGCCTAACCACTGGACTATACAATCAGTCTTTCTTTTGCTCAATCACACTTCGTACTTCATGCAGTGTTCAACAGGAACAAGAGAATGAGGAAATCCTATAGACCAGTAGTTCGGGCACTCTCTGGTAATATGGGACACCCAAGTCAAATCTTTGCTTCACATCAGACAGCGGTCTCTCATATTCCAAAGAAGTGCCCTAACTAAGGCTATGTCTATACTGGGTAATTTAAGTCGATTTTAACTAAATCGACTTAACTAAGTGTGTCCACAATTAAAATTAAAGTCAACTTAAAGGGGAACTTTAAAACTTACAAAGTTAACTTAGAGCATCCACACTGGACACTCTAGGTCGACTTTGTGGGGCTAGGAGGACCTAGGGCAGGTCCACGGAGGCAGGAGGGGGCCTGTAAAGGTGTAATATCTCTCTCTCTCTCTCTCTCTCTGTCACTCTCTCTTTCTCTCTTTCTCTCATGTGCATGAACATGCAGTATTACTTCTCTGATCTGATCATTATTTCAGGCCTATTTGTAGACTCCAATGTCTCTTCTGAAACATTTAGGGTTAATTTTCAAAGGTATTTAGGTGCCTAATAATATAGATAGGCACATTAAAAGACTTCCAAAAAATCTGACCCTTAGTAATTATTTTTCATGAGCTGTATAATAAAATAGTATGGATGAGTATAGGTGAGCACATGCAGATTCTGACTACTCCTTCTGACCTCTATTTTGAGAAAATACCATCAGATCCATCTGAAAGGAACATCTTACAGGATGGGGGCTTTGTTTTTTGTTTGTTTGTTTGTTTGTTTGTTTTGTTCTGTTTTGTTTTTCTCAACACTTATTTAACTTCAGTATTTTACCCACATTTTTTTTGAAAAATGGCTTTTGTGTTAAGATTCAAGAACCTTCTAGATGTTGCTAAAGTGAAAAAAAAAATGTGAGGAGAGAACAGCCCTCCCTATACCTTATTATATATCAGAAAGAGGGGGAAAAAATAAATAAATACTAGATTTAAAAAATTCTTGCCAGGTCATCCTGTAGACTCCAGAATTATAGTAAAAAAATATTTTTACTTTCCTATCTAAGAATAGTATTTGATTAGTGATTAGCAGAAGCAGAAAACAGATTTCATTTCCCATCCATCGCTAAAACAATGAAAGATACTGAACTGAGGCCTTGTACACACGATCACTTTATTGCGTGGTAAGGCTCCTTACCACGCAATAAAGCCATTTGAGTACACATGAGCAATTTCTCTGTTGCGCGGCAACACCCTCTTGCCGCGCAACAGTTAAACCACTCCAAACAAGAGTGGTAGCATTATCGCGGAACAGCTGTTCCGCGGTAATGTTCGTCTGTACTCATTTTGCGCAATAGACAGCCTCCGGAAATGTCCCAGAGTGCCAATCAAGGCCACTCTGGGACATTGGAGCTGTCAAATATATCAATTTCACTTCTCTAGCAGAGCAGTGAAATTGACTATTTTGGGGAGCTGCCCGGTTTGGCAGCTCCCCTGGACTGAACTAGGGGGCTGGGCCGAACCGGCTGCCCAGGCTCGTTTGAGCCGGGCCCCCAGCACAGTCCAAGGGTTCGGATGACAGCGGGGACTGGCAACGCAGCCCCCCCTGCCACCGGAAGCCCTGCAGCTGGGCTAGAGGGCTGGCTGTGGGCAGTGCATGGTGGGACAGGTGTCCACCATGCACTGCTCTTCTTTCGCAAAGGAGCATTCACACAGTGAATGCTCCTTTGCGAAAGAAAGAGCACGTGTGTACACGAGAAAGCGCTATATTTATAGCGCTTTACTTGTCCTGCAATAACTTATTGCGGGACAAGTATTCTCGTGTGTACATAGCCTGAGAGTATTGTGAGAGTTAAAATAGAATTGGTGGCTCATCAGTATTGTTAAGCGCAAAGATTTAAGTAAGCTTTCCTATGAAAGACAGATGCATTCGCAAATAGGCTTATGCTTCAAGATTCATATGCCTGAGTTTTGAAAAGAAATCCCCAGAGTTTAGTTCAAATCCTTGAAGAAGGGCCATGAGGATGCCCTTCCCTATTTTTCTGTCCTGACTTCACATTATTTGTAAATAACTAGAACCTGCAAATTACTTAACTAGAGGTATATAAATGGATTTTGCATGCTGAAGTGCATTTAATTGTAATCTTCTGGGGGTCTGAAGTCAAGAATTGAGGTCAGGTTCCAGAACTCCGAAGACAGGTAGTAAAATAATGTCTAAAAATAGTGCTATTTTAATTTTAAGCATGTACTGAAAAGATACAGAGCATCATTAGAAAAAGAAAGTAATTGATGTAGCCAATATATACAGTCTGCAAGCTCCCAACAATAGAGAGAGAGAGAAAATTATTAAAATTTTATCTTAGCCCCATTGACTTCAGTAAGGCCAGGTTTCTGCCCACTGTGTTTCATTTATGGAATTTACCCTAGGACTTTGTTAAGTCGACTTAATAAGGTTGACTTTAAGTCAACCTAAAGTCGACCTTATTAGGTCGACTTAATAAAGTGGTTTCCCTGAACGGGGACTTATTAAGTTGACCTAACTATCCTTAGGTCGACCTAATAAAGTGGACTTAAGCATCCACACTGGGCTTAGGTCAACCTAAGGAGTTGACTTAAGGGTTAGGTCGACCTAACTGGCGGGTCTTTTTAATTCGACCTAAGCTTTCATTAAGTCAACTTAAGGAATTTCTTAAGTCAACTTAATGAAAGCCTGGTGTGGACAGGGACTAAGTTAGGTTGACTTAAGCCTCCTTAAGTCGACCTAACTTGCAAGTGTAGACATAGCCATTAAGGCCACCACATTTTGGGGAGAGAATTGGGAGAGAATCTGAGAGAATCTATCCTCTCTTAAGCATCAGCATAATTACTAAGTTCAACTACTGGGCCAAGGAATTTTACCTGTGTAAATCCAATGAAGACAAGGGAGGTAGCATTTGCCCCACTAAGGACAACATTTAATCTTCAGATGCTTTATTGGTGGTGTTGATTCAGGGGAAAAAAACAGCTTGACCTTCAAATTCTAGGTTAAGTTTGTAGGAGTTTTCAGAGCATAAGCATATTTTCAAATGTTCCCTTTATTGCCTTTTATACATATAGTTTCTAGATGTTTACACAGATGAATAACTTTTATTTTCCATATCCATTTAAATATTTTTACTAAGTCACATAAATTGCTAATGAATAGTAAATAAATTATGAAATGAGATCTATTTTTTAAAGATACTGTTTCTCAATCCTAGCCAGACAAAATTGTGTCCATAAACACTGCTTTTTTTGTAAATAAAAAAAAGGTGTCTGTACGCATATCATGATAGTAAATTTGAAAAATGCCTCTCCCACCCCTCTTCTTCTAGCAGCATGCTCCTTTTCCTTGAGAACCTGCCCCCGCCTCCCAGCTGGGCATCAGGCCAGCAAAAGAGGTGCGGGTTCTCAGTACCCCTGCATACCATCACAAAAAAAAAATTACTTTCCATAATGGTTGGACATATTTGCCCTTCTACACTGAAATAATTGATCTGTCAAAAGCAATATCATGTCTCCAGTGTGGCTGACAGCTTAAGCTGCCCTAGCCAAAATCTTCACATTCCCCAACTTTCATCCCAGTACACATTCTATAATATATCTAATCAATTGTGCAATTCTATGCCTGAAGTCAGAGAAATTAATTCACAATTCCTTTATGTAAACAGCTTTTCTCTAGAAGCATGACAGTATATTATGGCTTTATGGGGTGTACTGTAACTGCAAATGTTATTAATCATTGTACAGTTACACTGTACTTTTAATAATCAAACCACTCTCCACAGCCATAATACTGGATCAGTCCCTGTATTTGGTATTTTGCCCTCCAGTTCATTTGACACTGGTTCTTTTTTCCTCGTTGGTAACTGACAAAGACGCATGTTGGCTTTTAGCTACAGCTTCTTCCCTGAAGACTTTGTGCTCTCTTGTGGTCCCTTTTCTTTACAGTCAGTTAACTTATATATATTAGTGCTCTGGCACTGAGTCTGGATTCTGTTAGTTTTCTAGCTAGGCCAGGAAAGGAAAAACCATGATGAAGGACTCTAGCGTCACGAAGCTCCTCAGCAGCTTTACCTCTGGAAACCTTTATCCCAGCTTCCTTTCCTTCTGCAGTAAAAGCTCTCCTCTAGTCTGCTTTGTTTCACAGCTCAGTAACATGCAAATCTCTTCTCCTTAATCCTATGAGAAAGGAAAAAGCCGTGTTTACTTTTCAAGATGATGCTTATTAGAGTGCATGTAAAGATACTCTCAACCCACCATAATGTACTTTTTTGGTAAACTGTTTTAAGTCATCTTGTTTAGAATGTTTAGTCTCTGAGTTAAATCGATTCAATGTGTAACTTAACAGTGAAGTCAAAAGAGCAATACGTTTGGTACTAAGGTTTAATTTTCTTCCACTTATCCTTCACTATCAGTATGATTATCTGCTTACTTTTGCACTGTATGCATATTATGTTTAGGCCGTGTATTTTCCTTCATGGAAAAAAATGTTGGAAATGGGTGTGTATATGTCCATGTGCATGTGCATTGAGCCTACTAACACTATATATAAACATTTATCTCAGTTCAGCTGTCTTTTGAACTAGGTAGTTTAAATAAAAACAAGTTATTAACGTAATTAAAAATCATGTGATAAACAAACTTCTGAAACATACAAACCATGCAGCAATCTTTTTTTAATATAACATAGAATCATATAATGGCTTTAAAGGCAGATACGTATTGCATCTTGACAAATGTGATTACGTTCAGTGAGCTCACAGAGCTAGTTTAATCAATATGTTGGCATGGTACCTCTTCACATCTTCTGTAAAAAGGCTGAGTCTCGACATCATTTTCTTGGTCTATCCAACACACAAACAGTATTTTTGGATCTGAAACTCTCCGCTTCCTGGTGTTTGCTCCATTGTTAGCATAAGTAATATCACAAACAGAAGCTTGACTTGGCTTGGCTTGTTCATAGAGCTTCTTCCCAGATGGTGTTTCTGATCTAGTCAATAGTTCCTCTGTCACTCTTATACCCCAGTTAGAGTGAACAAGATCATCTGCTCACCATGGCTGCATCTACACTGGTAAATTAAGTCGACTTAAGCTTGGCTTAAGTAGACTTAATGTGCCCTGCATCTACACTACACTTTGCTTAAGTTGACTTAAGCAGCTTGCTTAAGTCGACTTAAGGAAAATAAAGTCAACTTAATGAAAATTAAGTCGACTTTATTAAACCACCTTTCTACTCGACCTAAGGCTTAATTCGACTTTCTAAAGTCGAATTAAGCCAGGGTAGCCCTAAGTTGATTTAGGGCTACCCCATGACTACACTAATGCCCTCTCTGCCGGGGGGGGGGGCACAGGGGGAGCCTGGCATGCCCCCCAAAGGGCAGGGCATGTGGGCACGGTGTGACACTGTCTGGATTTAGGGAAGCATTTATGATATTATTTTCTATGGATATCTCATAAATGCTATAATCCATAGGAGCTATGTCATGTTTGGTATCAATAGAAAGGTAGTAATTTGTTGGGAATGATTATATAGTTTATGTCTAGGAATTCTATTTCGATTAGAAGTTAAGAATTTGATGTTATATCCATACTTTAACTTGTGTCATTCTGGACAAATGTCTTAGACGGGAGGGTGTGAACAACCATTGTCTCCTTAATGTTAAGGAATCTGCCAGGTGATGTGGTCCCAGGGAGTATACTGATGAGCCATTGAGGACGTAAAGAATACAACCATTTATCCTTAATGGCTCATCAGTTTATTCCGGGGGACCAGATCACCTGGCAGATTCCTTAACATTAAGGAGACAATGGTTGTTCACACCCTCCCGTCTAAGACGTTTATCCAGAATGACACAAGTTAAAGTATGGATATAACATCAAATTATTAACTTCTAATTAAAATAGAATTCCTAGACATAAGCTATATAATCATTCCCAGCAAATTACTACCTTTCTATTGATACCAAACATGATATAGTTCCTATGGATTATAGCATTTATGAGATATCCACAGAAAATAATATCATAAATGCTTCCCTAAATCCAGACAGCATCACACATAGGGCTCTGCCCTGCCAGGGTCCCTGTCCCTCTTTGCCCCATTGTACACAGGGGGTGCACCCCTCCCGCCACCGTGGACCTGCCTAGGTCCCCCTAGCCCCACGAAGTTGACCTAGAGCATCCAGTGTGGACGCTCTAGGTCGACTTTGTAAGTTCCCCTTTAAGTCGACTTTAATTTTAAGTGTAGACACACT
>ML685792.1:0-22934 GCA_007922175.1 Pelusios castaneus
TGGAAATAGTGTGTAAAGATTCCATGAATTAGACTCCAGAAAGAAAATGTTGTTTTAAATACTTTGGGCAATGGGAAGTTACTAGGAGAATCAGGAAGGAGGTGAGGGGGATGCCTGAAAGGCCACCCTGTGCCTCCAAGGGGTTCTCTGGAGGCAGCATTACTGTTACCTCCCTCCAATCCTGTCTCTCCCTTGCACCGTGGAGGGTCCTTTACACCAACGGTTCTCAACCACTGTATTGGGCATATTACTGTCGCCACACAATGGTAAATGTGTCGCAGAGAGCATGCAGTCACCCAGTGGAACTGGAGTGCAGCAGCAGCTTCTGGTACCAGGGGCTGGATTCAGTGCTGGGGGCACTGAATTTGGCAGTGAGGAGAGTTTTCAGTGGCACTAAGGCTGAATTCAACTGGGAGCTTGGTGGCTGGTGTGTCCTGGAGGGTTGCGCATGGTGCCAAGTGTGTCATAACCTGCAAAAGCTTGAGAACCACTCCTCTACACAGTGAAACCAATGCTGTTAACTAGGCAAAACTGGGGAAGGCTATCAATTATGGTGTGGAACCCAACTTTGTGGAGGCACCCTAATCAGCCAGGTGCCAGGGAAATTTGGTAGCATGGGGAAAAGATCCATAACAGGGCCAAGGCACCATCACTCAGTCTCCATGTTTTCAGTTCTTCTGCCTAGTACAATAATGTCGGCTGCAGTAATAAATAGCAATTGCAGGGAAAGTTTAGCCTGGGACTGGAACATATCCAATATAGACAGAGTCTTCTGAGAACTCTGTTAATAAACTCGGACAAGTCTCTACAAGCATGGGGAAATTCTTCTTTAGTATTATTATTTATTCCCCCACAGGCTTATAACTTGCCCAAACTTGGGTAGTTTTTAATGGAAACCGTAAAAGGCACATCCCTGCTACCAGACCATGGCAAAAAAGTTGCCATTCGATGCAGTGCCTGTTACACTATGAAACTGGATGCCCCTTTCATAAAGTGCGTGCACGTACAAATACAGAGCAAAGAGTATTTAACTTGCTCTGAAATGTAGTGGATGTAATACTCTAGAGCTTAGGTAGACATCAATAGCAAGTTCAAATTGGCTTCTCCAAGGAAAAAAGGAAGCCCTGAATGTTCCAAAGACTGAACTGGAGATTTTTTCATACGTCATCACTGAGGTACTGCAATCTGTGTGTAAATGCTGAATTATATGCTTATTAGGAAGTCCAGTGGATCAGGAGTTCTCATGATAGAGATAGGCAACAATTCACATTAAAAGGTAGCTAATGGACAAATTTACTTAAGTCCTTGCAACTACACAGTGACCAGTAACAATCTTCTCATGTTGTCTTTCACGTGAAATCACTTAGTGTTGTTTGAAGGATTCTTTATTTCTAATCTAGAAAATGTCCATGAATCTCTGATATTTTTCCATTGTTTCCAAAGATGGAGTACAGACTAAAATGAAGCCTGGGTTACACTAAAAACAAGAGTGAGAGCATCTTGAAAATCATGAGGCTCTGAGCAGTGGCAATTTTAGAATTTATACAGCAGAATACTCTCCAGTTCCACCCTGACATGCCCTCCTATGATCTGTAGATACCCCGTGAGAAGATTTCTCTGGACTTCTGTCAAGTAAAAGCATCCTCAAAACTTTCCCTTGCTATTCTGTATTCCTTCACCACATCACCTTTTGCTCCCTACCATAGTGTAAGTGCATCAAACTTAAAATGAGTAATGTTGCCCATTTTCTTTAGTATTTAAGTCATCCTATGGAGATATTGCAAGGGATTTAATTCCCTTTAAGACAGTACGTAAGGGATCATAAACAAGTTGGTAGTGGCCATTTTAAAAAGCTCAGAAATGAGAGTGAACGGTTTCTATGTGCTCCAATTTCCCCTTTCTGAGGCCTGACTTCATTGCTAATGCAAAAACAATAACCCAACTAAATTCAGAGGAAGCTTCCTCTTTGGCTTCTGCGGTTCTTATGGTGTCCCTGCAGGGCCTTCTCTGTCCTAGTTTTCTCTGGTTCAAAGTAATTCTCTTTCCCTTTTATATCCTGGCTAGAGCTAATTGGGGGGCATCCATTAGCATAACTACATTCTGTTCTATTTAGGTTCTTATACTGCATCCATCACCATAGTATCGGAGCACATCAGCTGTAATTACCTTTTACTCTAGTCTAATGCAACGGTTCCCAGCTGGGGTGTGGGATCCCCTTGGGGCGCACCAAAGATTACAGAGGGTTCATGAGGCTTCAATAATATTAAGTCATTTAGCCCCCAAACCACACACCGGCGGGGTGCACGAGCCTCAAACCTTGTACCAACTGGAGCAAAAGAGCTCTGTGCTAGTGTAGGCCTGCAACAGCCCTGGCCAGCCTGTCGGCCCCCACCACCTCCATTATCCTCAGTCTGGGAAGAGGCAGGGCCACATGTAGTGTGCCATGGCAGCTGCACCAGGGAATGCTTAGCTTCTTACTCAGGTAAGAGAAATGTATTGTTATTTCTGTAATTTAGTGATATTATTACCATTATATGTGTTTATAGGAGTTATGTCTGCTAATGGCTAGGGAAGGGTGGGAGACTGGGTATTTTACTTAGTGTTAACTAGTGGGGCTTTTACACAAAAGGGTTGGGAACCACCGCACTAAAGTAAGGTTGTAGCCCCTGAGTATAGAGACTGATGACACAGCACAACTCTGTGTTCTTATACAGAGTCTCAGAGCACATGCCACCGTTACAGATTTTCATAACATCTACTGATAATTAGACATTAATTCACCTGCTTGATCTACAACAATATAAATTGTTCATCAACCAGAAACGTGCCATTTCTACCAGTTAATGATGTAAACCCATAGGCTGCTTTATGAATTTTTAAAAGCTTTTCCATATAAGTAAAGATTTCTCTCTCCACCTCTCCCTCTCTCTCCCTTTACAGTTTATAGGCACTCCTAAAATTCAGTTTCTGAATGCATCACTTTAATATAACACAAACTGAAATTACATATTTAACATGCTGAAATGGCAAAATGCTCATGTTCTACTATCCTAAAAACATGCCAGGAAATCTAACATTTGAGCTGCCTATAATGAGATGGAAAAGTTCTTATTCTGGTTTTCATCCAAGCAAGCACTAATATTATATTTAAAAAGCAGAAATCATGAATCACATTTTTTTAAAATCTGTTTAAAAGTAAACATAATCCAAGCCACACATGAACATTTGGCATTCCCTGAATTTAAGAGCTATGAATTGAGTTGGTTGAACACTGAAAAGCATTTTCTGGGAATATTCCTTTGAATGTTTAATCAAAGTCATTTTGATTATGTTCATGCCCCTCTTGTGTTCATTTTCTCTGAATATTCTAATAAATAAGATTTTTTGGCATGAAGAGTCATCAAGAGCAAATCTTAAGTGTAATTTTTCACAATGAGTTAATTTCAAATGGCACAACTAGCCAACAAGAATGGAAATTTTGAACTGTGAATTTTACATAACTATGCAATTCAAAATTTGTGTGGTTTTGGTTAGTTAGGTGATCATCCAGGAATCTAGGATTCTAATCCTAGAGCCAGGAATCTAATCAATCCTATTCTGAGTTTTGCGATTAACCAGCACAGCATATATTTCTGTGTTCACAATGAATGCATGAACAACCTACACTCCAAGAATTGCTCAGGACTGACTGCAAAGAAGGAATGAATGTGAGAATTTCACAATCTGTTTGAAGGTGAAATTCAATGCATACATTATTCATTATTAATCATTAATCACTCATAGAGCTCCAATTATGAACCAGTTTAGGCAAAATAAGGATTCAACTTGGTCTTGTGCTTTTGTTTAAGGGTCTGATCGTGCAAAATGACATACTTCCTGCAAGGGACTGAACACCACCGTCTACAGAGGACTCCAAAGGGCGTTGGGGGCACACACCATCAAGGAGGACTGGACCCTCTTTATTCCTTCTGAGCCTGTTACTGCAGCAGGAGACTTCTAAAGCCTTTTAGCAACTGGCCTTCATAGATTACTAAAATCTAATTATCCTCTTTTACAAAAGGATCTGATGCATGTTTTCCCTTTATCATTTTTGAGTCACATTTCTTGATCTATGTTTTCTCTAACTCAGATTTTTTTTAATGCTATGCTTTAATAGTTCTGCTTCCCAATAAGAAAGCCATGAGAGCCCCCCAGTGGAAGCCTGAGTCCTGACGCTCAGACCATTACACGTTCTTTGTGACGATTACTAGGATATAATAGATAGATTTATATAGAATAGATTTAAAATGAATTTCTCATTTTTACATTTTTGAAAATCGCTTTGTCTGAGGGCTAAAGCGGAGACTGCCAAAATCAGGATCTGTCTGAGGCAGGATAGGAATTACAAGGGGTTCGTTTCTGATTGTGATAAAAATCTACTGTAACTTCAGGTATCACCACGAGAGTAAGTGGCGCATCAGGTGGTGGCTAGTATGGGTAGAGAAGATATTTTTGTGGCACTAATGTAATGAAACAGACGTTAATACCGAATACTGCTATGGCTCATCAGAATTGCAGAAGAATAACTGTTATGAGATTACTCTAAACACAAATTCAGAGCTCTGAGAATCCATCTTCACTGCAATCATAAAAAAAAAAACCTGTGCATAAGTGTGTATAATTCCATTTACAGTTATTTCTCTACTGCTTATCTTGCTTATATAACTACATTTGATTTATCGTCAAGAAATGGGAAAAACAAAGAACTAAAGCACTGATACATTAGAAAGATAATTCTGTGCTTGCATCAGGCTTAATAGCGGAGTCGTTTTAATTCATACATGGTTAGCACTTTAAACCACACAGAATTAATGTAGAAAGCTGCAAATTGGATGAAACTTAGAGTGTTTTCTATCCATAATCCTGAAATAAAAATCACTGTCCTGTGTGTATAGTATTATCGAAGGCTTTTGGAGAAAACTGTAGCTCTGTCATAGGCCAGACTACATGGCAGGAATAAAAGTGACCATATGCATGTGCCAAGCTTGGAAGCAGAGATAATGAATCAGCCATCATGGCCAGGTGTCTGACGTTGTGCCTAATGGGGAGTTTTGACACTGGGATCAGTGTAGTGGTGGTATTTTCCTGCTGGATTTCGCAGCCTCAGAAGTAACAGAATGAAGCAAAGAGTCTAATGGGATGTAAGAAACAAGCTTTTATATGCCTGCTTATTTCTGTTTTTTGAAAGGATGCCACCAGTCATCAGAGTTGGGGTCCTCCGAGCAGTGGCAGCACAGGCAAAGTTGCAAAGATGTACAATCAATAACCTCAATGAGAAGCCAGTCAGCCTCATTTACTACTGTTCTAGTCCAGTCTAACTCCATATAAATGAATGCAGCCAAGCTGGTGAAGTGACACCAGGCAAAATCAGGCTCTATTTCTCCAAAGCCAGGTATTTTCACTCAGATTTCTATCCTTTAAAAAAAAAAATCAAAAACAAAAAACCCCCAAAACATCTTCAATATCTGGAGTTTAAAAAAAAAAAAGCAAAAAAAAACAAATATCGAACTGAACACGCCTATATCTCCCTAGAAAAATATGAACAACTAGCACAACAAAGAGACCCCAAATGATGAAGAAAAAGATGTGAGGAAAAAGCACAAACAAGAAAAGTGCATTCTTCTGCTGGCCTTAAAGAGGGAGGTGTATGTGGGTGGGCACATCCTTTCAATGAATAGAAATAAGCAGCTAGGTCACTGTTCCTTTTTCTCTTTCAAGGCCCATCTGCCTTCCAAACAGGTGTAGCTATACTAGCATCAGAAACCCCTGCAAAGGGTGGGTCATGGAAAAAGTAAATGCTCTGTAGGTAGAGTGACCAGATAGCAAATGTGAAAAATCCAGACAAGAGGTTGGGTGTAAAAGGCACTTATATAAGAAAAAGCCACAAATATTGGAACTGTCCCTATAAAATTGGGACATCTGGTCATTCTATCTGTGGGGCAAGCACTCTATGCCCATTCTGTTTCTGTACAGTCAAGCACCACAGGGCTCCAAGCTCTGAGTGGGACCTCTAGGCCCTTACAATATAAATAATTAATAATACATACACAGCAGGGCTATGTCTACACTGGCAATTTAAGTCGACCTAAGGAGGCTTAAGTCGACTTAAATTAAGCCAGGTCCAAACTAGGCTTTCATTAAGTCCACTTAAGAAATTCCTGAGGTTGACTTAATGAAAGCTTAAGTCGACTTAATAATTACCAATCATTAGGTTGACCTAAGCCTTCCTTAGGTCGACCTAAGCCCAGTGTCCACTTTGTTAAGTCAACCTAAGAGCAGTTAGGTTGACTTAACAAAGTGGACTAAGTTGACTTAAAGTGTTGCCACTTTGTTAAGTTGACTTAATAAGGTCGATTTTTAAGTTGACTTAAAGTCGACCTTATTAAGTTGACTTAACAAAAGGCGACTTAACTTTTCTAGTGTAGACATAGCCCAGGAGTATAGAGTAGCCAAACCAAAGCATATATATACACACATCTAGGAAGTACAGTATCACATCATGTAGAAAAATAGAACAAAAAAACTTAGTCCTCAACCATGGACTGGAGAATGCTCTTTCTTAAAGTTACATTTGATGAATTTGACTTTAACTCGTTTAGCAAAAGTACAGCATGAAGACCAAGTGCTGCCTTGCAAATCTCTCCCTCCAAAGCGCGTACATTTTCAGCTG
The DNA here is from genome assembly GCA_007922175.1 of Pelusios castaneus. Classification (NCBI taxonomy): domain Eukaryota; kingdom Metazoa; phylum Chordata; order Testudines; family Pelomedusidae; genus Pelusios; species Pelusios castaneus. Next base: position 6,710 of record ML685792.1, read on the forward strand.
CTGCTGATTTTTAGGTAAATCTGAAGCAGCAATGCCAGAAGGCATTGGATACTCAGTTTCTTTTACAGCACTCTTTAACTATGCTGGACCTCATCCAATTTTAATGGTCTACTTTGAAACTTTCTTGCTCCTATGCCTGGGATAAAGCGAAATAAAACGAGGATATTTGTACTCTGTTTTAGGTCTGGAGCTAATGCTTTCCTGACATCAAACATGTGCCATTTTAACGCCTTTTATAGTTTGCATTCATACAGAAAGAAGGCTGAACGATGCCTTGATGAAAGACATCCCCAATACCACAGAAGATAGCGTACACCTTGGAATAAACTCTGGAGATGTCTGAAGCATGATCCTGCCACTGTGGAAAGCAAAGAACTATGTCTCCATTGATAGACTACTCCATTCAGATAATGGCTGAGGTTACAGGTTACAGATATTAAAAATGCCACTTCTGAGGAGAGAAAATAAGTATGCATGTCAATGAGAGGTTCAATCACTGATATTCAGTACCAGAGCAAACATGTAAGGGGTCCATTTTCTTATATTTGGAGGATAGGTCCACTTGTGAGTGTGCAATAGGACACCAGAGAGTACAATGTCAAGCTTCTAGTGTTATTTAGGTCTAGGGCAGCTCTGACAGTGATAATCTACACCTTCCAGAGCTAACATCCTACCCAAGGATGTTTCAACTTGCAGGAAGTCCATGATGTAGTGGATTTTCACTTCTGTAGATGAGCTGGATTTCTTCACACACCAATGCCACATATAATTCATTTGCTCGTGGCTTCCTTAAAGCTACAAGGATGGCTATGGCACTCAAAAGCCCCGCAGACTTATGGCCTCTTGGTGGAGAGGAATGTGGCATCCACCGCTCTGTCCCTCAATCCTGCAGCAATACTTTATTATCCAATACTGTTTTGATTTTGCCATGCTTTGGGGTCATGAAAAAAAGACAACACACCCCACAGAACTACTCATCCAGCAGCAGTTTTTCTAGCACTCCCAATCAAAGGAGATGACCTTCAGAGCTGCATTTCTTTTTCTATTCCTGGAAGATCCATCCAGTGTTTCCCCTTATCAGTTCCAGGGTGCAACAAGACAATGTTGTTTGTTTCCATTTCCCCAAGTATTAGTTCAGCCTGCTCTGAGATGAAATGAAAGCTGGGGAGGACATATCCGGGTAGGCTGGCTGCAAATCACTGACTATTCCACGTAAATGGAAACTGGCAAACTTGTTTGCTTTGTGCTAGCATAAGGTAACATTTTTTTAAAATCACTTTTTGCCAGTGTACTCTGTGAATTCTTGCCATAAGTAATGCAAGTTGTACCTCACAGCTGTCAGGGAAATGAGGTCAAATGGTAAATTCTGCCTGCTGTGCATTGAATCAAAGATCACATGCTTACACTAAAGAGAGTACAAAGGGAGACCTTATGTGGGTGTAAGAGTAATCACCAGAGAAGGATGCTAAAAGAAATGTTAAGATATGTGGAATTCTAAGAAACAGAAGTAGATATGTAATGTTTGGGTTCAAACAGAAGAGATGTCTGATGCCGAGGACATAACTTCCTATGGTCTTATGCTGATAGTGTGGCCATGTTACCTCAGTCCAGGGGCTCTGGTTATGCATTTGCACCCCCTTCTACTCAAAGAAAAGACCAAAGAGACCTGTAACAAATAAGGCTTAAAATTTAATATTTCTTTTAAAAAATGAAAACCAAAAACCTTACCCCAGGTAGAGATTTTACCCCAAAAAGGGAGAAGTATCAGAAACTCCATTAAATCCACAAGATACTTTGCTTTTTCTATTAATTTATGAAGGAAGATGCTCAGATACTATGGTGGTAGGCAGCAGTATAAAACCCTAAAATAGATAAATGACCAAAAAAACACCAACCCCTGTCATTTTTCTATCCTAGTACTACAGGCAGACATAGGTACCCAGATAAACACTGAGAGTGAATAAGTTGTTTGAAATTGCTTTTCAGTTGTTCAAAACAACAGCTATAGATAAAGAACTAGAGCCTCTGCTGATGCAAATCAGCATAGCTCTTTGACTTCAGTGAAGCTGCTCTCATTTACAGAGAGTCAGGATCTGGCCCTAAATATTGTTCTGTGTGTGGGATACATGGTTGTTTTTGTTTTAATTTAATGTAACTGGACTAAAGGCTCTATGTAACTCAATACTGAACATCTGGGATTGATCACAAGATCACAAGCTGGAAAGCATTCATCTGGCTTCTAGAAATAAACACATCTAGCTCAATGCTTTCCACAACTTTATTGTTTTAATGATAGACTGCAGAAGCTTAAACAGCCATTTTAAATCTTTTAATTCTCACAGCCTTAATATTTTTAGCTGTTTTTTTTTCACATCATAGTAAGAGACAGCAATCATATTGTTTTTAATTCTGGGGGGTGGTCATTTCAGTGTTATTTTTCCTATTTTTAATTCTTTATTTTTCCCCATAAGATTTCATGAAACAATGGTAATCTTGCAACTCAGATTTTTATTAGTTTCATTTTTCACAAGTTTTGTGGGAGAGGCCCAATATGTTACGCAAGATGCAGAATTGATGCATTACATCGAGCGGCGTTTTCTCTCTTTAGAGGTATGTGTTATCTGTATAATTGTGTCGTAAAACTATTGTCTAACTGAAAATATATTTGAAAAGTGAAACATGTATATTTAAACTCCACATATGTGAATAATCAGTAAAATAATGAATAATATAAACAAACTTAAGTACATTATGATAGCTAAAACCTGTAACTTTAATTATTTTATGTAACCATAGCATTATTTGTCACATTATTTTTATTTTATATTTTAAAGAGCCAAGTTCTGCTATCCATCTCATCTGTGTAATCCCATCAACAAAATTTAGCTGAAAATGTACAAATGTTTAAATTGCTCTCACAGTATGTCTCTAAGACAATTGTATTTCCAGTTGGCACCAACAAGATTGATCACAAAGGTTAGTAATGAATAAGTAAGCACTGAAGATAATTGGACATTTACAAAGCATTTTTTCTATCTAGAGCCGAACAGAATGGATGGCTACTATATTATTTATGTATATTTGCACCTTGTCATGAGATTTAAAAAAATCCATGTGTTTGGGAGATTGCAAAAAGTTTAGGTTCTGCTAAATTTTGTAAGATAACGGTCCCTGAAACAGGGTCCCCTTCCCACCTACTCCTGTACCTGTTCTTTTTCTTCAGTTAAGGTCTCCCAGTGTTGCTTAATTCAGATGAGATTTTTTTTTTAAATTCCAGAGATTTTTCATTCCTAGATCCTAAGTATTCATGTGCGATGCATCATGCATACTTTATTTAAACAATGTGAGACATACACAGGACAGAATTTGCATAGAATGAATTTCTAAAAATGGCTATTGTGTCTTTTATTGGTAATTTGTGTTAATAAAGGAATTGCAAAGAGGCTGTAACAGTAGCCACTCCTGCACCCTTTGCTCATGCAAAGCTCCCACTTGCTTCAATGGGAGTTTTTCCTGAGAAAGCAGTAAAGGATTAGGCCAGTGTTCTATCCCCATTAGGTGGGCTGGGATTAACATTTCATTAACCTACACAAGAACAAAAATTGTGTAGGTTTCAACTGACTGTTTTCTCCATTTTGCATCTTTTGGAGAGGAGACAAACTTCTCTCTAAACCAGCCTGAGATCCTTGCAGATCTTGGGTCACCCATAGAAGCTGATATACAAGTAACTGTACAGCTGTCTCCCACTCCCACTTTTCAACTTGAGGGGGACAACAATCTTTGTCTCCATTCCAGATACGCACACTTTTGGTGAAAAGGAAAGGTGAAGTGGGAGAGGACAATAGCTAGGGCAGAAAAGGAGAGGGGTAGATATTGGAGGGAGAAACAGACATGGGACATATGGGAGCATGGATGGAAGCACTTTGTGAGGTGAGAAAGGGAGAGGGATGCATTCTCATCTGGATGAGAATTATGGTCATATACAAAAATCCATGTTAATTCATTAAATAATTGGCATACAGTACCACATTTTTAGCTGTATGAGCAGAAGAGCTATAAAAATCTCACTGAAGATTTCAGAGAATGACACTCATAACATATACTGCATGATTCCCTTTGTAAATATAACAAAAACAACGAGAGTCCTGTGGCATTTTATAGACTAACAGATTTTCTTCGGCATAAGCTTTCGTGGTCTATAACCCACTTCGTCAGGTACATCTGATGAAGTGGGTTATAGCCCACGAAAGCTTATGCCGAAGAAAATCTGTTAGTCTATAAGGTGCCACAGGACTCTCGTTGTTTTTGCTGTACACAGACCAACACAGCTACCCCTCTGGAAATTTGTAAATATATTTATTCCTCACTCATAGAAAAGCTCTCCTAATGCCCCAAATGAAAAATTTGAAATCTTGATGAAAAGCGTCACAGCTGAGTACTCAGACTATTAGCTAGTTATGCCTACCATTCTTGCGTATCTGCCCTTGGATACTGATGTATGTTCAACAACTCATCTGATACGCAGTGTTGGCTAATGGGTTAAGCACTGTACCAGAACGCAGGACAGCTCTGCCACTAGCCTGCTGCATGCCACTGGACAAGCCGCTTCTCTCTGGGCCCCAGCATCCCCAATTTACAAATGGGGATAATGATACTTGCCTCTTTTGTAACATTCTTTGAGATTTGTAGATGAAACATCCTATAGAAATCACTGGATTTTTCAGCACCTAACTAAAGGGACCTAATTTTTCAAAAGTACCTTACAATATCGGGTACCCTTGGTTTCAGGTGGCCAATTTGAAACACCAATTTTTAGAAGGAGCTCGACACTTTGCAAAAGTTAGGCCACTTTAATGATGACTCCAGCTGGTCACCCAAAATCCCATAATTTTCACCATTTTGACACAAACGTCCTTCACAAAACATTGATTTTGTATGTCTAAGTTCCAATTTTCCATATTAAAAACTAAAAGAGAGGAAGCAACATGAACTCTGGATCAGATTTCTGCTAGGCTAGCAGAGGAGCATTATGTGAAATGTGTCTGCTTCCTGGCTCCGATAGTCCCTGCTTTCACATTTTTATGAAATTGACTAAGCAGAGACACTGACAAGACAATTTCGAGGGGACTAAGGGAGGAGAGTCACCAGTAATCCCACCTGTTCTGCACCCACCATCCAATAAATTCTGCCAGGCCTCCCCTCTGCTGGCAGAAGCAGGGCAAAGAATCTGGACTTCAGATTTCATAGCAAGGGAGAATGCATATTGGCCTGCATTAGTAAAAGCATTACCAGCAGATCGAGAGAAGTGATTATTTCCCCTCTATTTGGCACTGGTGAAGCCACATTTGGAGTATTGTATCCAGTCTTGGACCCCCCATTAGAGGAAGGATATGGATTAATTGGAGAGAGTCCAGCGGAGGGCAACAAAAATTATTAGGGGGCTGGAGTACATGATTCATTAGGAGAAGGTGAGGGAACTGGGCTTATTCAGTCTACAGAAGAGGAGTATATGCTAGTGGCCTTTACTACCTGATGGGGGGTTCCATGGAAGATGGAGCTAGGCTGTTCTCAGTGGTGGCAGATGACAGAATAAGAAGCAATGGTCTTACACTGCACCAGGAAACAGGACTGTCCTTGCGGGGGAGGGGGGCAAATGGGGCGATCGCCCCGAGCTCCACGGTTCCGTGGGCCCCACGCTGTCTCACTCCCAGCAGGGCAATGAGGGGCCCGCCCCGCTGCCTCCCGCCCCCTACTACCATGCTTCGGCCCACCCACTCCCCACTGACTTCGGCAGCAAGTCGAACGCGGCAGGACAGGTGGAGCAGCCAGCCCTGGGGCCCCATGTATGCGGGGCTCAGCCTTTCTGGGGTGGCCCACCCAGCCCCCCTCCCAGCCCAGCTCGGGGTAGTGGGGGGGGGGGGCCCCGCAGAGGCCGAATGGCCCTGGGCCCCGAACCCCTTAGGGACACCCCTGGCAGGAGAGGTCTAGGTTGAATATTGGGAAAAGCTTTTTCAGTAGGAGAGGGTGAAGCACTGGAATGGGTTACCTAGAGAGATGGTGGAATCTCCATTCTTAGAGGGCTTTAAGACTTGGCTTGACAAAGCCCTGGCTGGGATGATTTAGTCTGCTGTGAGCAGCGGATTAGACTAGATAATCTCCTGAGGTCCCTTTCAACCCTAATCTTCTATGCTTCATAACAAGTGACCAGGAATAATTAATTTGTAATGGGGAAGATAAGGGAGCCTGGAGGAACAGCTAATGGATTTTATAAACCAATCATGTATTAAGAGCCTATCTACAGAAAATACACAGATACACGCAAATATGCATATATATATATTCTGTATTCTAACCCAAGAGCAGGCTGGAAAAATGCAACCAAGAAATACTGGATTATGTACAAGAATTCCGAGCCTTTTCAAGGAGGATGATATCACGCCTGGAGGGGCTGAACGTTTATAAGGCTGAGATTAAAAATGAAGTGGAGCATTTGCTAACAAGAGTTGAAAGAGCTCAAAGGGACATTGACTATTTTGAATCAGTGAGAGAATCTACTGCATGTGTAGAAGTAGATGAAGACATGGTGGAACAGCAGCTAAATGAAGAAGCAGAAGAAAAGAGGAAAGTCAAGCTCATGCTTAACACAAGTAAGAACTGCTTACTTTTCAAAACTTAGATCTAAGAGAGCCAGTCCTCTAGTTTATACATTTATGTTGATATATGGATAAAGTATAGTTACAAGTGTATGTTCTCTAAGTATCTTAATATTGATCTTTCAACAAAGAAAACAAATATACTAAAATGATAAGGAAAATGGTGCAAACTATTTGTAAAATGCATACTGTACTGCATGCTAAATTGCTTTTTTTTGAAACAGCTCTTTAATTGGAGCAGCAGCATTTTAAAAAGAAGAGCCATGAGTTCATTGCTATGTTCAATTTTAGTCACTGAGGACCAACCCTGGTCCCCCTGACCTCCCACTGAAAAATCTAGTCATTTGTTACGACTGGTGGCGAAGTCGTCTGTTGAACGGTAAGAGACTTCTAGCCTTAAGAGTAGCAAAGTTGCCACTCCACTATAAAAGATACGGTGCAAGTCCAAAGGGGCTATGCTTTGGCTTGGGGATGTCCAGTCACTCACTTAACTGTGCAGGAGGAGCGGTTGATCTTCCAACTCTGCCTTGTTTGGGAGCTGTACATGCCGTTCTGGCAGATTAGGCATCAAACTACCATCTGGGTTTGATGGGAGTGGGGAGAGATTTGGAAGGATACTGGCGTAGTAGAGGCCTCCAGGACTACAGCTCATATTTAGCCCTCCCTGTTAGCTGTAGTAACCAAAGGGTGTAAGTGCACAAAGGACTGCTTTTTGGAGGCAATGTGAGTCCTTCTGCTGTCTTCAGTGGATCTGGACCAACTCAAAAGAGTGGAGGCCAATGATGCATGAGCGGTTGCTTTTGCCTTCTCCATTTTATCTACTGCCAGAATTTCCTGCCATAGGGGCTTGTTTGTTCTGTTTGGCTATGGTGGCTTCACTTTATTAAAAGACATTCTTTAAACTTCAAGTCCTGTCTCTTCTAACTTGTTATTGCCTTTGGCAAGCAAGCTGTTTACTCTAGGATACACTGTAAGAACATTTGCTGGAAAAGATGGGCAGCCAATAAAGGCTGAGCGTTTCATGGGCTTGACTCTTCTCTGCCTTGCATCTTGTAGAGCTGCTAATATCTGTGCAAAGTGGGTGTAAAAATGCCACCATCTCAGAATTACCTACTCATTCTGGTAGTAACATCCTGCACTCACTTTTCACTGGTGCACATGATAACACTTCCCTGGCAGCCACACGGCCCAAGTCCCTGGCCATGTCTCTAACCTGCGGGTGTGGTGATATGGAGCTGTTGTTTTGTTGGTCCTACACCTCCTATGGAAGGCCCACAAGCAAAAGAAATTCCTAACTTTGGGAACTGGCTGCTTTCTGGCTCTTTTATGTTGCACAAGTGGTGAAAAGGAGCCAGAACACAACCCAGAGTTGGGATTCTTATATTTTAGCTTCATATTAGGATGCTGTATTTGTTGCTGATTATGTTATTAAAGGGATGGGGGAAAGAGGACAGAAGCAAGCTCCCATGATAGTTAGTATGTTAAAATTCAATAGGTCAGACTTTAACCTGCAAGGTTTTTTTAATAAATAAAGGGCTTGATTCTTCTCTGACACTTCTGTAAATCAGAAGTAACCTCACTTAAATGAATGCAGATATATCTGTGTAAAGCTGGCATGAATAGGATAGAATCAAAGTTGCTGCTCTGCGTCTTCTCTCAGTTACACTAATGCAATCCTGTTTGGGTAGCATTGATATAAAAGAGCAGAAAATTGGCCCCATGTACATAGCTGAAGCTGAGTGTCCATGGCAGATGATGCTGGTTCTACTATATGAAATAAGTTTGGTGACTACTTAGCACAGTAACTTTCTGCCGTCTTTACAGACATTTTGGGCATACTCTAATCAATGGATGAAGAATGAACTAAAAATTCCAAAGAGAGGGAACACCAGAGGATTCATGGACATTCAAATCTGATAATCCCTTATATTTGGATTGTTTCCTTACAGGCTGTGATAACATGCTTGCAAGTATCAAGTCTTTAAAGATAGTTAAGAAGACTGGAGATACACATGGCTCTTGGATGACAGATCCAGGCAAAAACCATCTGAAGATTTATTTCTTAAGTGGATTCAAGAACAACGTTATTTTGGAATTTTCAAATATCCGGTCATTTATGGAATGGAATAATAAACTAAGAGCACGGAGAGTTAATTTGCCATTTCTCTGGCAGGGAACCGGACATGTTATGTATAATGGTTTCCTGTTTTATCACAGATATGGCTCCTTAAATGAGATAGTTAAGTACAACATCCAGAGAAGAAAGATAACTGACAGGATGCTCCTGCCAGGTGCTGGACAGATTCCTGCCTATGAACTGATTCCTGCTACTAAAATAGATCTTGCTATCGATGAACAAGGGCTGTGGGCAATCCATGCAGAACCAGACACTAGTGGAAACCTTGTCATCACTAAAATCAACCATACAACTATGGCTGTGGAGCATACTTGGGACACATCATGCAACAGCAAGAATGCTGAAGCAGGTTTTCTGATATGTGGCACCCTCTACGTTGTGTATAACTCTCCCAGTGGAGGCACATCTCGGATAGAATGTGTGTACGATGTCTTAGACACTATAAATACCTATGAAATCCCTGTGTTCCATTTCCCCAAACGTCAAGGTAGCCATTCCGTGATGCATTATAACCCCAAAGAAAAGCAGCTATATGCCTGGGCTGAAGGATCCCAGATCATTTACAAACTTCAAATAAAGCAAAAAGTTTAAAATCTTTAGGAACTTTTCAAAGATGAATATTAAATAAACTTAAAGTCAATGACCCAAGTTCTCCTCTCAGTTATAGTCACGGAATTCCCCTAACTTTCCCATTTGCTCACTGTTAGATACAACTACTTCATTATGTGTGTGTATATATATATAAAATTATAATTTTCTATAATTAATTTTATAGTGTATCATACTAATTTTCTATAATTAATTTTATAGTGTATCATATTTATTTAAAAATCTAGGGAGAATATTCTCATCCCACTATGAGGAAACTTAAATATGTAACTTTTTGAACATTAAACAGAGGCTATTCCCAACTGCTAGAATCTTAACCCATTTTTCCCCAAATAAAAGGCTTTTGTGCTCACCTTTGCATGGGCCCAGTCTAACACCCACTGAAGACAATGGAAAGACTACCATCAATTTGAAAAGGAATGGTCTCAGATGTCATTATCATGCAGCAGGTATTGGTGTTACAACACTTAAATTACAGGTGGGCTTCATTGTGTCACCCCATAAAGCCAGCCACACTGAGGAGAATCCCAGAGGTAGTTGCAGATCTGAGTTCTAGCGAATATGCTTCTGGCATGTTGAGTAGGGTGGCAAGGCACTGGGGCAGCAACCGGAGCTGGAATACCTCTTCTTCTGCCAGGTGGAAGAAACTGGAAGGAAACTTCCACAAGTTCAAACTCACAGATATAATTTCTCTTCTGCTGCAAACTGATGCAGTTCAATTAAAAAGTCAGTGAAACTGTGCCAGTTTATACCATCAGGGAATTTGGCCCATTGAGTTTTCACTCCCATGCATGGTTTATTCTCATTCAGTGCAACAACAGGCTCTGTATTAAACACGTATTTGAGCAAAATCCTTATATGCACCTCAATCAATTTAGGACGAGTAATGAATAAGGCCTGCAAGATTTGCCCCATAATAAATTACTCTCAAAGTCATTCTGTTAATTTTTCTCAAGTGAATGTAGGGTCCCGGTTCTGCATAGTTCCTAAGTGCACTGTTAACTTTAAACACCTCCTTAACTTTAAGCACCATTTAAGTAACACTAACTTCAAGTGAACTTTAAGCACATGCTCAAAGTTAAGCATGCGCTTAAGTGCAATGATGAACAGGGGCCTTTGTATTTGTGACAGGTACAGATAGACAGCACTGAACAAGAATATCCAGAATTGTTAAAGTAAATATTGAAAAACAAAGAAGAATTGTAGGGAGGATGCAAATCCTATGCTTCAAGGCATAAAACAATCTCTACTATTGGGGTATAGAAGGAAATTTTACTTGGAAGCACATTATCCCATAATGCTCACCTCAACACTTATGCACCTTACCTGGAACCATCTAATACTGACTGCTGTCAGAGATGGGTTACTGGGCTAGATGAATTGTTGGTCTCTAAACCAATATGGTAGTTACTATGTTAATTTCCAATGATGTATTTTCATATCTAGATTTAAGTGGTAATGAACATATATTGTTACCATTGTCACTGTTATGAGTACAGACCCCAGAACTGCTATTACTACCCACATTGACAATCAAGCAGAGAGCTCAGGGATGGATTGACTAGGTTTGGAGGCTGAACTTCAGTTTCACCCATGAAAAGCGGGAAGAGTTGCCTCAAGTTCAGAGCCAACTGAGACTGATGTGGGAAAACATACCCTGTCACTGTTCATACTGCGTCTGTTCTATAAGTAAATAAGATTTACCCATATAAATGTTGAATCCTTTTTTAATCCTCCTAAGCTCTTGGCCTCCATGACTTCCTGTTGCAATGAGTTCCAGAGTCCAAATGTGCTTATGTAAAGAAATATTTCCTTTTATCAGTACTGGGTCTGCTGCCTTTCAGTTTTATTGAATGTACCATTATTCTTGCGTTGTAATAATGATGAATAAAAGTGCCTGATCTACCTTCTCTATAGGCCATTCATTATATTGTATATATTATCATGGTCCCTCTGATTTGTCTCCTTTCAGAAGTACATAATTCAATTTTTTTTTTTTACTCATTCCTTGAGAATTTTTCCATACCTCTGCCTGTTCTTGGCCCCTATATCAGCACTCACTCTAATTCTGCAAGGTACTTTGAGAGACCAGCCACCAGAATAAACACAATATTCTGAGTGAGAGCATAACATTGATGCAGACTGGTTTTAATAACTTCAGATACAGTAAATAATATATTTCTTCAGCATTAACACCCCTCCTCCCCCCGCCCTATATTTGTAACAAGCAGGTGGCCGCTTCACTTTTTTGGATTTTAAGAATATCTGTGTTGCGGTTTAATAAAAAAAAATGATGCTGGAAAAGCCATACTTCATTGAATTCACAGAATAATCACATTTTGTTCTTTCAGAGTAAAGAGTTGTTGTTGCTTTCTAAAATTAACCTCAACAGACCAGCCAAACATCAGGGAGTGATTTAAAAAAGAAAATACAACCAAAAGAATACAAGTTATTTAGTCACAACTAGGTCTAAAGTGATATCCTTTAGCAAGGAAATTCCATAATCTTATAGTCCAATACTAAGGCAAATACAAAATGTGTTGCGTTTGGACTAAGGAAACTGTCACTGATTTCTATGTGTCCACAGGCAAAGTCGGTTAGATAATCCCTTTTATTGGACCAGTGGCATACTGAGGGTCTCCGGCACCCAGGGGCCAAGCATGCCCCACCCCCCAGCCCCCGTCTAACACACATGTCCCAGTAGGTGCCAGGGGATGTCCCTATCTGCTGGGGGGTGAGGGGGGGAGGCTCCAGGGGTGCAAATGCAGGCTTGACTCCGCTGCCCTCCCTGATCTTACCAAGTGCATGGTGCCCACCTTCCCCCTGCGGCTGGCTCTGATGGGGCAGCCTCACTCCCCAACCTGGGCCTGGCCAGCCTTTCACAATGCACAGTAGGAGCAGTGAGGGATACTTTAGCACCCCCTGTGCCTCCCACCCCCAAGAAGAGCTGAGCCAAACAACACCACCCCCACCCCCTCCGCACTTACCCGCTGCTCCAGCCCCACAGCCTGGCACCTTAGTCACCACCCACCCTCCTCTCCCCACCCCCACCAGCATCCCCATGTGGGATGTGATTTAAAAATATGGAATCAACATCAACTTGGCCTTGCCAAAGAGGAGACTGATCCAGCACCAGGCCTGGGAGTGGGGGCAGTTCTATGGGACTCGCAGTGGGTGGGCGGAGTTAGGAAGAATCTGGCCCCACACTCACGCTGAGATGTTCATAATGCTTACACTGAGTGCTCACTGCGCAGGCAGGTGAACTTTGCAGAACTAGTGGACGGCATGGGGGGGGGGGCCCCCGGGGGAGGTTAAAAAGGGGGGGGGGGGGGGGGTTGGAAAAAAGGAGACTGCGCTGCTGTCATCTTGCTTCTGTGCCAGGCAGCAATGGCCATTCCCATTGTATGCCACAAGTAGTACCAGGGCAGCCAGGGACGGGGTGAGGATGGTCACAGCTCCCAGCCCTTTCCCTCCTCCTTGGCTTCTGCAGGGTTGGAGGCAGCTTTTTCATCCTGAGCCCCTGCAGCGGGAGACTGGGGGAGAAGCCCCCAACCGAGCAGGTTCCATCCAGTCCTTAGCCAACTCCTGCTCCCCGCAACTGCAGGAGTCCCCCTGGCTCCTACTCTCCTTTACTTACCACATTGCAATACTGAGGGAATCCCCCATCCCAGCCAGCTAGGTCAGGGAATTTGGAAGTCCTGGCTGCTGCTGGACTGGGGTCCCTTATGTGCAGATCTAGGAGGCTGGGAGGGGGGGGTTGGGGATCGCAGCCCCCAGCCTTGCCCTCCCTGACTCCTTCAGGGCTGTAGGCAGCAGCTTTTCAGCCTCAATCCCTTCAGCGGGAAGCCTGGAGGACAACCACCTCCAGGGAGCTGGTTCCAGGGAATCCAGGTCAGCTCTCATCCCCTGCTCAGGAGGATACTCAATTACACTTAGCTCAGCTGTGAATGACTGTCAGGCAGCAGCCTGCCAGAACAGGGTTTGATGAGGGCTCACCCAGCACCCCTTCCCAGGTCAGCGCCCAGTGGCATGGTCCTCCTTGGCCTCCCCTTCCCCCTCAGTATGCCATTGTACTCGACCAATTTCTGTTGGTTAGAGAGACAAGCTTTCAAGCTCAGCCAGAGCTGTTTTTCGGGTGAGCTCTGTGTAAGCTCATCTCTCTCACCAAAAGAAGTTGGTCCAAGAAAAGTTGTTGCCTCACCCACCCTCTCTCTCTAATATCCTAGGACTGACATGGCTACACCACCACTGCATACATAATCATGGGCAAGTCACTTGTTAACTTCTCTGTCCCTTACGTTTCCCCAGCTGTAAAATGAAAATAATGAGATCACCCAAATTTGCCAAATGCTTTTTATGAGATAAAGAAAGCCAACTGATTTTGAGGCAGGATGAATCTACTCTTTTACAGAAAGCATTCTAGTAAAGACATGTTTTCCTTTACTGTTATTTGCACAAAGAGAATGTATTCTGTTGGTATTCCAATAATGCCTAAATTAAGAAAAGAAATAAGACGTTTGCACCGTTCCTGTAGCCTTTTTGGTCCTAGAATACTAGAGAGAGATGGTGGGTAAGTTAATATCTTTTATTTGAACAGGTTCTGGTAGTGAAAGACACAAGCTTTTGAGTTTATGCAGAGCTCTTTTTCAGATCTGGGAAAAGTACTCAGAGTCTCATAACTAAATACAATGTAGAATAGATTTAAAGAAAGGAAGTTCACACATATTAAATTAAGAAGCCACTAATGGTATTTTTGTACTTTCTGGTGCCCCCCCCCTCCACTTACCCCTCCCCCCAGCCACTTTTTGCTACAACTAGGGATAGGTGAATTCAAAGGTTCAGACAAGGATCCTTAACCTTTTGACCTGGGAGTCTCTCAGAATCAGGTTGGCAAGGGGAGTGCCTCAGAGTCTAAGTACTTCCATAACGTTCAAATTGTTCAACTTCCCATGGATTTTTGAAAGCCAGTCCAAGCAACTGTGATATCATTCCCCCAAAACAAAAATGAGGACTTGAAAATGTATGCAAAACTAATAACCTATATAGCAATTGTGTGAAAACCTCCATGAATGTTTACATTTACTAACAACCCTTTTTTAGAGCTTGAAAATTAAATCTATTTATTTACATCCTTAGCAAAAATTTCTTTTTCCTACAGCATGCAAGCATACAGTGAGCTGTTATTGTAGGAGATATTTAAGGTCTGGTTAGACAAAACCCTGACTGGGATGATTTAGTGGGAGTGGTCCTGCTTTTAGCAGGGGGTTGGACTAGATGACCTCATGAGGTCCCTTCCAGCCCTAAGATTCTATGATTCCTGATTAACTTAGTGGCCAGTTTTAGAACTTATTGGACTTAGTTTTATTGTTACTAACAGGGCCCGTCTGGGAGTGGACAAGCACAATGCTTTCCCTCAGTCCACCATACCATTGGGTTGGTTGGAGGGTTCCCCCATGCTGATTGGCCAGCTGTTCTTTTTTATCCTGTGGGAAGTAGCCACCACAATTGGAAAGGGAAAGGAGTGATGCAGCCCTTTGACTCCAGCTGTTTGAAATGTTGGAATATTGTATCTACAGGTGCAGCCCAACAGCAGCTCCTGAAAAGCAATAGAACTTCTGATCTCTTTGCGTTTTAGTTGATGTAAGAGAGGAGAAAAAGCATGTCCTTTTATAACTATGGGCAGATCTACACTACCATTTAAGTCAATCTAATTTACATCACTCATGGGTGTAAAAAAGACACCTTCCTAAATGACGCAAGTTACAGTGACCTAAGCGTTGTCCACACTGGCCTGTGTCAGCAAGAGCTTCCGCCTCTCATGAAGTTGGTGTAATTGTACTGATGGGACAGAGATGGTGACTATAGATGAGGTACAACTGTGCCGATGTAGTGCTTCTAGTGTAGGCCTGCCCTATCACTGAAATTAACAAGTTTATCTAAAACAAGACTTCAAACTCAGCATTCTAATTTTTCACATGTATTTATAACTAGAAATGACTCACCCAATGGCAACAACTATTCCCCCTCCCCCCCAGTTATAATGCAATTTAATATTATGTAAATTGGGAAGAACCATTTCAAATGTCCATTAAAGTGAAAGCAGTGGCAATCTGTAGACAGCAAACTAAATCATGTGTTGATTGCATTGTGTCTGTTAATCTCCTTTTTCTTGTAAATACAAAACAGTATAACACACAACCCCAGGAGGTGATATTTTTGCCATAGAGAATAGTCTGTCAGGGTGCGTCTACACTTACAAATTAAGTCGATTTAAGAAGGCTGAAGTCAACTTAAACTACTCTGCGACCACGCTAGGCTTTCCTTAAGTCGACTTAAGCATTTCCCTAAATTGACTTAAGGAAAAGTTAAGTCGACCTAATAACACCTCGTTTTAGGTCGACTTAGCACTTAAGCCAACCTTATTAAGTTGACTTAAGCCAGTGTAGATGCAGAGTAGCCCTAAGTCGACCTCCATGGCCTCCAGACCTCCCTCCGAGGGTTCCTGCACAGAAAGAAGGCCGGGTGGGAGGACCGGGGAGCCAGCGGGGAACAATGGAGCCAGGGAGCCAGCGGGGAACAGGGAACGGGAAGGACAGGGGGTGCCTGGGCCAGGACAGGACTCGGCTTCAGGGGCTCTAAGGAGGCCTGGGGGTGTGGGGAGAGTTTGCTGGAGGGCCCACCCCAGCCAAGCCTGCCTCCTGCCCGGTCCGGCAGCTGGGACACAGGCTGTGGCTGCTGGCCTCCCCTCCGGGCTTGGGGATGCATGCAGCCCTTTCTTTCTTTCTTTCTTTCTTTCTTTCTTTCTTTCTTTCTTTCTTTCTTTCTT